>CM034003.1:10018672-10121720 GCA_019603395.1 Cyrtorhinus lividipennis | reverse complement strand
ATTCGTTCATTATAAATTCGTCATCTAGCGAAGTGTAACATGATGTGTTTTGTCCATAGAGCGTAGCATTTCACCCGAACGGTAGCTACCTGGCGTCAGGGTCCCCCGATAAGACGGTTCGTTTGTGGTCAGTGACTGATGGAAATATGGTGCGAGTTTTCGGAGGCTCTGGCCAAGGCCCTGTCGACGCTCTAGCGTTCAGCCCCAACGGCCAATTCATCGCTTCAGCCGGTGGGAAATCTCGTGAAGACGACGTTCTTCAAATTCATAAACGCCACGTTTTTGTAAAATGTTCCTATTTCGTGTTTCAGGAGACGACCAACACGTCTGGCTGTGGGACCTGAGTAGCGGAACTGTCGTTTGCAAACTCAACGGCCATTCGCCGAATCGTCTCCATTGGGTGGAATTACGACGGTTCTGCGATATCCGGTGCAGCGCTGGACGGCACAATTTACCATTGGAACTTGGACACGCCGGAGGCATGGTGAGTTAACGGCCTTACACTGGCGAATTATTTTACGTAACCTATTCATTGAAATTCTCAACTAACCAATGTCTCGTTTCAGCGAGGGGCCCATTGTTCCAAAAAAGTACATCACCAAGTGTTCAACGCTTCTTTCATTGAAATACTCTGCCAAAAACGCCCTTGTTGGAATCGGTCTCGTGTGAAGATCAGTGATCTGTACTTGTATCTGTAGAACCCCCTTCACCAAATGCCCTGTGATACAGTACCGGGTTGAGTATAGGAAAACTGTACTAAAACTGGGGAAATTTGAACTGCTCGTATTCAGAGCTCAGTTTCCACGAAATCTCATCTTATCTCTTCCGACGCTACTATTTCACTAGTCTATTGTTGAAGTTTCGGTTGATGCCGCACTTCGGTATGACTATCAATAGACATTATAGATGATAACAAATAAATTAGATACAAACTCTTAACACTTATTTTTGCCTACAACATTTTAGTTTATTATTCCTTAAATAATTAACCTATATTTTCATGCGAGAGCTCTCTGATTTGCCCCAAAATTTGACATTTAGGGTGTTGCTAAATGCCTAGATCAAAAACGCTGCTAATTATTTTCACAGTGGTTATTATCCTAGATGTATCTTGCTCTGTGGAAAGGAGTTTCCTCTTGTGGGTCTTCGGAGTATGTACCTGTCGACTAACTTGATAACTCAAAAACCATATTTCAAAACACCTATTTTGACCATACTCTCGACTGGAGGCATAGCAAGTGGATTAGGTCCCCAAAACTCAAATTTAAGGAAAAATTGTCTACTACCAAAAACAGCGAGGGTGCGGACGGACATTTCCGTTTGTTTTACTATTCCATAAATGATTTAACTATTTTCATAACAGAGGTCCTAGATCTGGAATGTCTGACCGCCGTGCCCGCCGTTTAACTAATTTGAAATTTGATCAGGAACCTCTTTCTAGCTTTAGTTTGTTCTATTACAGCCCGATCGGCTCAAATTTGGGGAGGGTATGAGTAAAAATGTGTTTTTTGAACTCGATTACAGGGATTTTTGGAAACAAGACATGTGGGGTTTCATTTTCAATTTAATTTAGGACGCTAGATCAATTGGAATAATTCCTGGAGACTTTTTATTCCATTTTGACTAACGCAAACTGGACAATTTTGGGCAATTGGAGAGATCCACTCAGATCCATGTTGGGTGACCCATGCTGCCCAACTTGCAGCAAGTCACCACTTGCAGGCAAGATAAACCATAAATCATGTTTGTGACGCTGAGGTGTGGAGTTTACTTTAATGAGCGTTTAACATTGTTACAGTTCAATTTTCACTGAACGTTTGGCTTTTTCCGAAGTGAGCGTTTGTAACCTTATAAATTACCCATAAACTTTACCCATGGGTATGAAGAAATCGTCCCCGTATGTGATTTAAAGGTAGGTAACATTTATTTAAATATATGAACACTTACAAACATTGATAAATTTTCTTTCCATCGAAACATTGACATTATTTTTCTCTTTAACTCAGCATTAAATTTCTAACGCAAGAAGGAGCAATAGGCTTCACATATAATCCATTACGAGTAACATCAAGATGGCAAATCATATCGATTAAAGTCGTATCAATCTCTTTCTTAAAAAGGCTTGATTCCGTTCTTGTTTCCCATGCAATACTAGATTAATACCTTCAATTTGATAAATGCCTCTATTTTTCGTACCCTGTATCTGAATTGTCATTTCATCAATGCTGTCGAAAGCATTATTTTTAGAAAATTAGGTTATGGACACATAATAAGTATTAATAAACGTTAAAAATATGCCCAACACGTTTTTTTAGACTACGCTTGTTCCAAAAATACACGAAGGTTTTAAGTTTGATTTTTTGTTTTGGTTACATTTTGAAATATAAAAGTTGATCCGGAACTGGTAACTGATATCGATATGAACGCGTTGCCGTTCAACAAAGGAAAAGTGGGGTGAATTGCAATGAGGTCGATTACAAATTTCGTAAAATGAACGAAACCTCAAGTGAAATTTATAAAAATACACGTACAAAGTTAACGATAGAGCTTCTACTTTATTACATAGTAACTTAATCGTAGGGTACCTGATTATCTAAATCAGGATATCTACATTGTTCAATATGGCCTGTTTTCTTGGGACAAAACGATTATGACGGAGGCATTCGAGACACGCGACAGATTATTTTGGATTATTGATTGATTGTGAGGGAGAAACGTCAAACGTTGACCTTGAAGATTGGACTACGTTTTAGCTTAAATATGCCGATCAATTTAGTATTTAGAATTATTTATACGTCAACGTTGAATTTTTACGCAGCGTGTGGAACCGAATCGGGGCATATAAACTCCCCAAAATAGTGTATTTAACTTTGGGGATTTACGAGTAAACTCCCAATTTGACAAGTAAAACCTTTCACCCGTAAAAAGCTTCGGCTTGTACTAAGCGATTTAACTTTCGAAATCAAATTTGACACGTAAAAGTGTGCAACATTGTGTTTTTAATTGACTTGTAAATTGTCAAGTTTGAAATTATGTCGTAATGTTGACGTTCTTGAGAAGTTGAAATTTCAAACTCTCAAGCGTGACGAATTGAAAAACACGAAAAATTACAATACTCATTCGTTGGCCTAATCTTGTAATTATTTAAATGATTTGACGTTTCTCACAACCTGGGAACATTAGCCTTATGTGAATCACTTTTGAGTTTTCTCGATAATATTGATAGTGATTGATTATTTATTCACGTGAAAGAAAATTAGAATAATTCTGCGTAAATTGGGTTGCCTATCAAAAGTAAGTTACATAGAATTGAGATGGTTCGAAGGACTCGTTAAATATTAGCTGGTACCTCTAAAGGGATTGTCACGATTTTTTAACGAACATCACAACAATTAAGGTAACTTTCCCACATCGACACATAAAAAAACGTTACAGTTAACGTAAAACGTAACAATATAAAGTTACGGTTTCGAATACATTCTCAGTAAAATATGAAGCACTCTTGGGATGGACATCGGGAGGATACATACAACGGAGAGGATATTTTTTGGTATGCATTTCACGGAGACCTACAGGTGAGCGCATTATGAGGGGAAACAGCTAGTGAACATTGATATGGATTTTTTTTTTTTTTTAATTTTTGCTCGAATACACTTACGTATTTAATGAGCTCGTCGGATAGACAGGTGATTGAGGGAGAAATCTATCAACACGCTGATAACGGAATGAAAGGTTGGGGAGCTTTAAATGTTCAACGCATGTCTATCCAAACTTATTCATTCGAGAGGGGTCGTATTCAAGTAGTACTGAGAAAAATTTTCAAGTCGTAATCGACGATAACGCTATGTTTATTTAAAATAAAATAATTTGAGAACTGCAATTTACTTTAAGGGCCTCAATATTGTCCTAGTACCAGAGCATACTCTGGTTGGTCTTTTCACCCTACTGAAATACCAAAATTTCACCTTTAGGGCGTTCACAATATTCAAATGTTATCTATTTGTTTGGATTTTTTCCTTCTTCATGTAATTTTTAGAAAAATTTTGAATTTGACTTTCGAATTACTTGAAAATTTTCGTCTTACAACTTGGTTGGTTTTTCACCCCTCTCCTTTAAATTTCATAATTGCGGAACTTATTGACGACATCCCTCGGCGCTGTGGGATCCCACTGGACGTTCGAGCGGGCTCCCAGTGAAGGTTTCACTCCACCTTCAGAAGCTCTCCTGTTGGCTGGCGGCGCTTTTCCTGAAACCACGTAAAATGTATTTATTCCGCCGTCCAGTCTGTCCCGTAAAGAAATTAATGGATACGAAAATACTTGAGCTATGACGATCGAGTCCAATGAAGTGCATTCCACTCTCATTTTACCACTTTATTTTTCATTTTACAGCAGATATTTGAAGATGCAGAAACTCATTAAGCACTCAGATTTCGCTTTCAATTTGAATGAAAAAAACGAACAATTTCAATTACGTAGCGATTGCTTCTTTCTAGCCAAGCTTATCAACAATCCTGACTGATTCTACCCAGCTTTGACCAAGTGCAATGCTCTGCTTGTAGAGTTCAGTCGATTTTATTGTTTGTCGCCAAAATCCTCTTGACTAACCCGGTCAGGCTTCATCCTCTATAGGCTCGGTTTAAGTGAGTACTTTGTAAAACTATAGCATCAAACCCTCAT
This sequence comes from Cyrtorhinus lividipennis, assembly GCA_019603395.1. Classification (NCBI taxonomy): domain Eukaryota; kingdom Metazoa; phylum Arthropoda; class Insecta; order Hemiptera; family Miridae; genus Cyrtorhinus; species Cyrtorhinus lividipennis. The sequence goes on along the minus strand of CM034003.1, from coordinate 10,117,041 downwards.
TCCGGAATCTTACGTCTGTTTTTCCTAGAAAGAAAGGAACCCAAAGTCAAAATTGGTCAGTTCTTGACCATCATGGCACCACTGATGTTTGGCTATGAACATTAGACATTGATTAACAGTGCTTAGGACATATTCTGGTGGAAAATTCTCCTGAATAACGTCAATCAACGTCAGTTAAAATTGAGTTCCCTCCCCTCCCATTCCCATTAACCCTGACAAAGATTCCCCCCTTAATCATTCTGATAACGGCACCAATGGGAAAGGGTCTAACTAATGAAACCATTGAAGAAAATTAGAGCGCCTGGGTCGTAACTCTTCCATTCTTCCAAGGGTCGTAGCCGTAAATGGCCTGTTAGCAAACGTTGGGGTCCCAACACGGATGAGGATGGAAACGAAAAAAAATGTCGCCATCAAACATCCTGCTCCTCATTAACCTAGTTTCGATTCACATGCCTCATTATTCGGCGATGCCGACTTAATTCGATAGAAATATTTAGTTTTCAATCCAATCAGTACCATTTCATTCGGCTAATGATATAAGGTAATCAAGTTAAGATTTTATTAAATGTATGTACTATGTAAGTATAGACTGAACGATTTTGCATTCCTGGTATTATTTATGTATAAAACACTCGTCAAAATGACGTCGTTTTTCTGGTTACGTTGATCTTTCCAGCCCGAGTGCATCCTCTTAAAATGTGGTCAATTAAAAAAAAATTCTCTTTTCAGAAAATTTGTTCAAGTGTAATTATGCAGGACATGATACGTAGTGACTCAAGGATGTAGGCCAATTTTTTATTCATTAAACTAAAAGAAGAAAAACTTTCCTTACACAAGCCTTGGTATAGCCTCGAAATGACGGGAAATTTGTTTAAACAAGAAAGAATTTCAACTCATAGTAGGAGTAGGTAGGTCAAGATGGTCGGGGATTAATCACATGCTTTGGTGGTGGAATTAAGCATAAAATTCATAATTATTACACCGCTGCCCCCAAATTCCTTCTGTCTGATCGATCTATGTTTGCAATAGTTAACATGAAGTCTTACCAGATGACGCTGCTGCTCCTCCTTCCCCCTCCAACATGCGGTCCTTGGTTTTTAGCGTTGTCCAATGCATCGACTGAAATGTTTGGTTTGAAATAAAATTCACTAAATTCATACAGCTCCTATTCGGCTGTTCCACATGACATCAGGAGTGATGGAGAAGCAAATAAATATTCTCACCTGATGAACGTGCTCTTTCATTCCCAACCACTGCTTGTAGCTCATAGCAATGCCGCTGTTCTTCCATTTGTCATAATTTTTCCTCTTCTCAGGATCTGTCAGCACCTCTTTGGCTTCCTTTGGACAAATAGGTCAAATTTTGCTCAAGAAGATTATGACGTCAAATCGGTTAACAAATAAAACGGACGTTCCGTTTCACATTTTAGAGTCTTCATCGCTGGTGTCAATGAATTCAAATTTTTGTCTTCTTTCTCCACTCACATTCAACTTTTGAAATTTGGCTTCGGCTTCCTTGTCACCTGCATTCTTGTCTGGGTGATATTGGAGCGCCCTCACTTTGAATTCAGCGTTTATCTGCTCCACCTGGAAAATACGACGTAAGGACGTTGAAAACAACCTGTTTGAGAGCTTATAAATAAACAGCTTTGTATATAAAAACTCGAAAATCGGATGATGTGATTCACCATTCCATGTTTGCCAGGTGGTTTGCCAAATCAGGATCATTTTCCTTTTTTTCCTTGCTAATGACTGCTAAACGTTCGAAAAGCGGACAGTTACTATTCATGGTCGCCAAGAACCCTCTCAGAAATGTGGGACTGTTCGATGACGCTCGATTAGGTAGACGGTAAAGAGCCTTTGCCAATTAGAACTAAGTGGTTGTTGTTTTGACTTTTCATTTTCCTTCCTCTCTCAAGTTCCATTAGAAAGGATGGGACACAAGTAGGGGGCTTTTGTCAACAGCATTTTCAGTTTAACTGAATTCCCGAAGTTGCTTTTTATGATGAAGAAGAGAGTCTCCCGCTAAAATAATAACCATTGGCGCGATGGAAGTTTCAAAGAAAAACAGAAGCTTGTTTTACGGTTATCTCCTGGTGTGCGTGGGTGAAAAATTACTTTTTCCATTATTACTGGCCAGTGTAGACGTTTTTCAAGCCAATACGCTCTTGATCTTCGTCTCGTCCGTTCTCTCAAAATACACGGAACATCCGCCATCCCTTCAACATAATTCAATGAAATCGAAAAAATCGTTCGAACATCTTCTTAGGGTTGTTCATTTAGGGTGCTGATCCAGCGCTGTACAACTAGTTGAGTTGAGTTGGGTTGTTTTAGCAGTAGGTATGAGGTTGTCTGATTGGATAAATTTCAATTAAGGTAGGTACAACTTTTTTTTCTTCAAATTTTATTGGTACTGGTTTGCCTTCCCCTTTATGAAGAACCTTCCTATCGACTAAGGTATCCTTTTCAAGTCCAGGAACTGCTTGTCAAATGACTCCCAACCCTGGGAAGTCGGGAGTCGCTGCCATTGTGCTGCAGCAGTAGCCTGCAGGCGGCTACCTCAACCTCAGTTGTTGACTAAAAACGCTGCAAATTCTTTCACAGGGGTTGGTTATTCCTAGGACTAAAAACACTTAGACACGATGTAAGTTATCTTGTCGACATCAATTTGCCATAACGAGCCATTATTCCAGAAATTCATAAAAATGAACCAATATAAACAGGTAGCTCATGGGGGGAAGCACATTAATTTAGGTCAAAATATTCCTTCATTATTCAAATGCGTGATGTCCTTCCGTTGAACTACAATGTATTCGGTACCCGTTTAAATCAATTTCACCGTCTAAAATGAAGTGGAAAGTGATAGTTATCGCACACGCCTAGGTCCGTTAACTGATCCGTGACCTGACGATTGGTGTTACACGGGCTGGAATGAGGGAATTTCACGGGTGAGTTGCCCAGGCGAACTCACCTTAAACTCATTTCCCATAGAATTTCCTATAATTGCATTGGCTTTCTTCTGATGACAAAAGCAGATGAAAAAATAATTTATAATTGTAGGTGGATCGTGAGTTTCGCGTCTCTGTAGTAAGTAAGTTGGACCATATTAAATTGTCCATCATTACTTATTGTGCGTACCTACTTGCGGTATGCGACGATGGGTTCCGGAGCCATATGAATTGATTCAGCGACCAGAATGTAGTGGAAAATAATTCCCATCACCCCTATTACTCCAATTTCGAACCGTACCCGGCCTCTTTGTGGCTATCGATCCATACCCTTTCTCAATCAATTCAGCGTTCAAAAACGGTAACCAATACCTTCAATACGCCTCGGCCTCTGAAAACCTCGAAAATCTATTCAATGACTTTTGTAAGGTCGGGGATACAGTCACTGATGTTTCAACTGATGGCTAAAGAAGATAAAAGTATAATATTTATCTGAGAAGTTCATTCAGGTACCCATCGATATGTACTGGATGTTTATGTGCTTGAAGGCAAAGCAAACCGAGTGTATTATGTGAGCAGAAACACAGAATGGCCTTGTGGACAGTTGCTGGATGGACAGCTTCCAATGAATGGACAGTTGCTTTGTGACTTCATTTTTAATACAATCCTCTGGACAAGATACCTACAGGTGTGTACCTTATCGAGGCTCCTGCTATGTTCTATCAAAAACTGCCACTTCTTGACCAGTTTGCACATGGCTTCTTTTGGTGTAGCTTATAAGTTGCATGATCTGGTCAATGAAAATAGCACATTAGTAGTCCCTTATATCAGGTTGATACTGTGGTGCCATTTGAAGTTGAGCTATTGATTATTTGCATTGTGCTCATCATATAGATGGTACCTACCTAAAACTGGGCTCATTGTAATCCTCCTGGCTTGCTAGTATGTATAAGCATCAACTTAACATCTTTTTAAGGTTTTCGTCAAATTCTCTTTGACTGAATTCGTTCTCGTTTGAGATGTCATCTTATAGGTTTGACTGAGTATAGGCAGACGCGAATTGGACGACCCCAATTGTAGATGGGCTAGTAACATGATAAATTACCAACTGAAATTGACGTAATCGTTGAGTACTATTCTCTAAGTGAACTTCCCTTCGTCTCTTTCCCGATGATTAGCTACGCCCAAAGTTTTGACAGCTTCCATCAATCTTGATAATTACAGGGTAATCCTGAAATTGGTTATCGATCGCTCGAGAGAATAGGATTCGCGTGATCGTGAAAAGTAAACTTTCTTTTGGGTGGGAGGGGGGTTATGATAACACGATTTCATAGAATCAATCCAATCAGTCGCTTGAGAGGGAAATATCTGGAAATAGGTGGAAATTGTGTTTTGATAACTCATTACAATGAACACAAACATTTCTTCTGTTCGTTTTCTACCTCAGTTAGTGAATATCAGTAACACTCACCCTTTCCTCCGTTAAGCTTTCATGTACTTACTTATCTAAGTGAAAAATAAACTAGGTGTCTACCCACTTTAAATAGAAATTCCTGTTATTTTACAAGGGACGTATGAAGATTCAACATCGTAGGAACATAGCCTATAATCAGTTCCGTTTTGTGCTGAAGATTTCTTAGTGGTATGATAGGTACTGTGTGAAAACGGAACTTAATATAAATGAATGAACTCGTAAGAGCTTCTAGAATTATCCTTAAAAATTAAAATGATTAAACAATAACATGAACATATGTTCGAAAACGTTCACAAGGTCTCTAGTTGGTGGGGCACAAGATTTTGTTAAAATTTATCGTAACACCTACCTACACTAGGGTATTATAATGTGAAGAATCTGTGTAAACATACTAATTTGAGAGTTAAAATTAATGGTTTTAATATTTACACTATCCATGTGAGCAAAATCTTCTGAAGACGTTCACCTCAACAACCACCTATTGATGTCTGCAAAAGTCTTGCAGAAGGCCGATGGCCTCCCAAGCTTGTGCAGCCCATCGGGAAGTAAAACTGCAACGAGAATAGTTGATATTGATTGTCCCCATGGCACCACCATGAGACCACCCCTTTCAACCCTTTCTTAGCTTTCAAATAGTACGGCTGCAAAGTATGAAATCATCGTCTGTGAAGTGAGTTCCTGACAGCTGGATTGGGACACCGAAACGACGAAAGTAATATTAGAATAGCAAAGTGTCAACCCATACACAAGTGCTATTTTGATTGGTGAATACGAAGAATGGAGCTGGGAGGAATGTTGGCAATATTGGTTGGTTGTCCTCCGAAAACAGGACGGAATCCTACTGAAAGGCAACATGTCATTGAGACTGGTTGAGAAATTAACAAGATTCTGGCCTTGGACGGGAGATTGTACCAACCATGTCCGTTCTCTAAAGGTTGGTTGAGGTTTTTCGAAAAAATAAAATTTACTCACCGTGGAATTTTCGTCGCATCCTAAAACGGAGTAGAAATCCTCTTCTTCGGATTTCTGGTAGTTGAGGATTCCCTCAACATTTGACATGGTGTGACGTAGCGGTGATTTTCACTGAAGCCGTCGGCGTCCTCTACTGTCCGGTCTTCCCCAGTGGGAGCTTTCTCCCGTGATGAGAGAACCTGGCGGAACCCTGGGAAACTAAAACAACGATCGGTCTCCTGCTTCTTGCAAGCCAATTGCCCCCTTCTCGGTACGGTACCTCATACCCGGCAGGCAACGCGGATGTATTTCTCTGGACGTCTTGCTCGGTCCTTGGGTATGGAAATCGGGGGTGAGAATCGAAGGAATTGCATCTAGAAAATGCGGAAGGAGCGCGGGGTGGGACTCGGGTAGGCACTGGCCAGGTATCCGAATTCTTTGGTAAGGTACTCGAATGGTAATTTCTAGTTTCTTTCTTTATTGAGAAGGTATATTGGAACCCCTCGTTATCCGTCAAGCGCCCGTGTCAGCAATATTCGGAATCACGAAAAAATTATTGTTGACAACCGGGGTTGAGGGGGCCTGTAGGCACCTTCACCATGAGATGCCCACAACCAAACTGAGATAATGGGCCAAAATATTTTCATTCAAAACCGTGCGACAGTATGAGTCTAGGTGTGCCGTCAGTAGATGGTACGACGAGCAAAGTGACTACGGATAATAGGAAATAGGACCCTATCTAAATCGATTCAGCGGTAAAAATTGAATAAAAAATATTATTCCAACGCGCCTAGAATCTCAAAAACTCAAAAACTGTTCCAAAATACCCATTATCATCCATATCCTTTCTACGTCGGTCCAAGATTATATGGAAATTTTGAAAACACATGATCAGAATAGCATTTTCACACGTTTCTCAACTCCGTTTTGGGTGATGGTGCTGAAAAGGAATCAGGACCGACTAAGGCCCAAACAGTGTGAAATTTCACATTTTTCGTGTCTTTTAAAGGCTTTTTTTGGTCGGTACGGTAGACTGCAAATTTGGTTCTTGAATCAACACTTTTTGAGACATTTAGTTGAAAGATAACAGAAAAAGAATTTCATTCTGTTAAAGACTAAAGTGTTTCATTCCAATACGAATAGAAGACCAAAAATGTCTGTTGGAAGTGAAACTCCAGTCGTCCTTAAATTCTCAAAACCCTATTTTCTAAATACCCATTTTGGCCTATATTTTGCCATTTGTTTTAGTCCACCTGTTGACAGAATTTTATCATTTCAATAACACGAAATTGTGACTAAAAAGAAAAGTTGAAAAGCCAATGCATTACTTTGAACTGTTGATAACCATAGTTGTAAGGACCGAAAATGTAATGAAAATTAATTGTGTGGGGAAATGTGATGGCTTTGAGCCTAAAGTACCATCACTACATGCATCCATTGTTAAGGGGAAAGAGTTGTATGGGGAATGATACCGTCCATTCCCAAATGCAACTGTTTGATCAGTGCCAATTAAGGACAGAATACACAGTCATCGATCGAGTTATGTCTTTTGTTTTGTACTGTTGTGGATGATTTTCATTCACGTCAAGCGTTAATTGGATTAATTATTCCGTAATTATTTGACGCATAGGAAGGCATGGTAATGAGACATACTGCACTCGGGGACGAACCAAGCACATCAATAAATTATAAAAGGCACAATTCTCTTTTCTTTTACAACAACCGCAAACACTCTACGCATACAATTCGGTATTGTCACTACCTACATCACTACAATTATCATTGAAGAACGATAGAATAAGAAAAATTAAAAAGTTTGTTTTATTATGAGCATCTAACCAACCTAACATCAAAAATGTTAGTAAAATGAGAAATGTGACCAACTTGAAGCCCCATTGCAACTGTCATGGCTTAAATGCCCAGAAGTTCTGTAGTCGAAACCTCGGATCTTTTTGGAGTAGATAATTCAATAAAAGCTCAACCGAAATGAAGATTACGTTCATCGCAGTATCAAGTATGGATGATCAACCCTTATCAGCCAGATTTTTTCTTTTTGTTTCATCAACAACACAGTTGACAGCTAAGCAGCTACGCGATTGCATGCATTTTGATTCCTTTGCCCTCAGGGAATCCTGTCTTTTAGTTTGTAGGGCTCGATTCCCACAGCTTTCAGTATAATTGGATTCCTTATCCGCTGGTGGCAAAGATTCCCGCCCACGCAACCAACCCTTCTCCCTCTGGAGTTTCAATTTCCGTCAGCAAAGCATCTCAGTCGTTCACACTTGGCTACATTTTCACTCGTTTTATCGTTCTCCTTCCATATCATTCCACCTGTTATCCTTGATGGTAGGTGAAACCTTGTCCCCCCCTCCCCTCAAGCGTAATGTGATGGAATCTTCCAGAAGCTGGATGGAAATTTCCAGTTTATAATCCAGATTGTTCAAATATAATAACGCAGCTCTACGCTGCTTGAGTAACGACATCCTTTCGTTTTACTTGGGACTACCAAAAATGATTGCGCACAAGTTATTTTTGAAGAACGAATAATTGCAGCAATTTTTTTTTTGTTCAGATCATCGTATTTGTAGTCTAATTACTAAAACGTACGCCTGGAGTGGACAAAAGTATTATAGTAATTCAATAGTATCATCCACATCTTCCAGGCGAAGATCCGAAATGTCTGCAACTGCATGTATAGACTCACATAGTGTATATAACCTATAAATATATACTATAATTAGAGTGATGTTACTCTTCATGAGCATTCTGTTATACTTCCACCCAAAAGAATTTTATGAGCGTGAGCATTTTGGCATATTTTCAGTATTTTGACTTTTTTTCAATCATATGAATATTATGTCACTTCTTATTAGTGAAAAGTAGTTAGAAAATTGAAAGTTGTCAGTATGCCAAGTTAAATTGAATACAATGAAATGAATCACGCAAAAGCCACATTTATTTATCTCAATGTTGTCATTGAATAACCGAACCATTCTTCGTTGTAACAGAAATAACCACTTCAGGCTTCATCCACAGGGCATGTTTCATGGTTTCATGAAACCTGTCACCTTCTTCAGCTTGACTCATTTTGAAAATTTTGCAAACTTATCCCAAAAAGTGATGTTTACGGTGAAGACGGCGAAACGAAGCAAAGAGAAGCAACGGTCAGAATATATCCTGGCGGTTTCATTCCTAATTGTAGTTAATTTGACGTACAAATAATAATTATTCTTCTAATTAATTCAACTTTTAAAATTTCGACTTTTTAAAAATGTATTAAACCTTGTTATTGAAGTGATTTATTATAGAGTCTTGCAGGAGGTAATGCTGTTGGAATGATGAGATGATTACATCTTGACATTTCCACAGAAGAATGTTTTCTTAATCATTAACGGAAGAATAATTTTTCTCCATACTTACATACTGATAGTTCAGTAAACAATTAAATTTATCATCCATGCATGCTTAGGAGCAGCCACAATTCCTTTTTTAATCGGATTATGCTTCAACCTGCGTTACTCCACAGCACTGCGGGCCAAAGTATGGAATTGCTCAACGGAACCACTCCTCAGGCAGATAGAAATGTTTAGAAACACTGTTTAATTTCTAGGAAAACTCATTGCGATGGGTTTCAACAACTTTTTCGCGAGTGGCTTACGTAAATACTCCACAGGCCTACCGCTGAGGAGCCAAAAGGACTGTTACGTAACCCTTTGAAAGGAAAACGTACCTTATTAATGACTAATTAAATTTATCCGGCGGAAAATAACCCGCTCCTTTGAAGATAGGTATAAAATTGGTAAATCAATATGAAACCTGAACTAACGATGCGGGCTATATCGAAACGTTCAAATGAAAGACTCAAAGCCGTTCGATTGGGATATCGAAAATTCTCTCTGTAATGAGGACCGATATTCTCATTTTCCACGCACTTCTAAAAGGCGACCGAGGTTATAGAGTTTCTTTTGATGAAAAACACTCCCTAAACTCAAAGCTTGGTTGCCCTCTGATCATTAGCGGGATCAAGAATGAAAGGGCAGCGACAGTAATTAAAGCGGGTTTCCCCTTCATTTTCTTCTTTCCTCGAAAAGGGGTTTCCCTCCCGCTGAAAACGTGCCATTTCCCTGGTGGATGTCGGTGTCATTGTTGCTCTTGATTGGTCCTATCTCGCCAGGTTCAGGCACTAGCTGACGATGGCTTTTCCATTCAGCCGAGGGCCATTCGATTTTTCTAGCTCCCAACCTCCTCTCCTCTTTTCAATAATCTGCGTTCTAATTTCATCTTTTGTTTCCGAAGGCTTCTTAGTCATCTTTCCAAGAAGAATGAGTAAAAGTTCGGCTCCGTCTGCCCCTTAACTAAATTAATTGAAAACGAAGTTAAAGCGAATCTAATTTCTTTTAAAATCTAGTTACTCGGAAACCTGTGCTTTTGTGTAATATAAAAACATAGGTTGATTATTCAAGGAATAACCAACCAACAAGGCCCAATTCTACAATGTCTACAAAATCTACAATGATACGATACATCATGTTCAGGCTTAATTTAGGATCTATTTTACCGAATATTTTGTCAGACAAAACTGTTACTGTGAATGCTGAACTGTGGGATGAGGTATGTGTTGGATATTGTAACAATTTATGTTCTTTGTAAATAATTTATTACAATTGTTCACTCAAATACACTGTCCTCATTCACACACTTACACAATCACAAGGCACAATACATGGTTGTAACACTAATTTATAATGGGCACAGCAAAGCTCTATATTCAGACTCCAAACTGAACTGAACTCTGTGGCATTCCTTGGTCCCTTTTATGCTCGCTCCCTTGGTCGAGAACCCTCTCGAGTCTTCCCTGGTTCTGGGAACTCGAAATGTTGTCTCGAGCAAATGGGAAGGTTTCAGCCAATTTGATACAACGTAATGTCCACAAGTTGTTGACCCAGGAGACTGGTGCGGGTGTAATCTCGCAACAATATATTTTTTTTTATTGCTGTGGTTCTGTCATTGGATATCTATAGTTCTCGGGTACGTCGGAGTGCAGTGATCATGTTGATTGTCGGAGGTACGTACCTCAAACCAAAAGGCAGGAAAACTTGATGAATCCAATGAGATGAATGACAACGGCGCCGAGCGATGTTCGACAGCAAGTTGTTTGATGATTTTCAACGTTGTCTGATAGCATCTCTATTTCTCACATGTTCAATCGCGCTGTCCCATTGGTCATGCAAAGAAACCCGATTCACATGAATTTTGGGAAACTTTAAACTCAACTTTTTCGGGTCAGAAGAATTGCTCTTTTGGGACGGCTCCCGCCGTCGGATACTGTGTGTCGCCAATTTATTTTCTGTACAACCTGTACAGGAGAGTCATATGAAAGCAGTGAATGACATTAAATTGTTTGTTGGGCAGCAAGCAAGGACACACATTCATACGTGGGTACCTAATCAATATTTATATTTCCATCTAAATCAAGTAAGCAATTGTATAGCCTAGGTACCAGAGATCTCGAAAACGCTCATTCGAAATGGGTATAAAGAAACCCATTTTGACCCATAACCTCTTCAAGTGAGTGCCAATCGTTCCGGGGCCCGTCTCATTAGATTCAGCGTCCGAAATGTAGTCGAAAATGCTACCCTACACGCCTAGATCGCCGAAAATCTAGAAAATCCATTTTTCGAAATACACATTTTGATTGTAATTTTTGTAGACATTGTGGTCAAGCTGTTAGCACAGAGTCTCCCTTTGAAGTGCCCCAACAGAACTGTTATCCTCTGTTTATAATAATAAAAATAATACTTACTCGTAAGTAATCATTTTCATGAACATCCCTGGCCAGACTATATTATTGGTTGGGGTTTGAGTAATCACAGTCATTGGGTGAAGGGAAGGGTTAATTTATAATAAATACATGAATGTATTTAATGTACCAGAGTGAAAGGGACGCGCTTTATTAAATATAGTCACTTCAGTAAGTATAACCCTAATGTAAAACCCTAACCACTAAATATTTAGTAAACGTAGTTTTTAGTACGATATAGTTGAATGATAAGTCAACACGCAGGTATCATGAATCATCTCTAACTAGTGAATGCTTATTTCTCCGGTCTACGTAGTTTAGAAACATAGTAATTCAAAGGTGAAAAGAGGAATAGGCGTTCGTTTAAACGTAGAGCTCTAGTAGGTAGACGTGTATTATGAGAGTAGGATGTCTCGAGACAGATTGGACAGCTTGGAGATAGTTGTAGCGAGGCCGAGCTCAGTGGGATATCAATTTAGCAATCAATGCTACGCATCCTTGTTCTCCCTCACTAACTAGTTGAACTATAGATGTCTCTAACCTTCTACAGACATAATTCGCATTGTCCAAATTGACGATCAAATCCTTCTGATCTTGCATTTACTTTGCCGCTTTTGGTGGGCTATTCCTTGAATAATCAACTCAAAATTCCCGATGTTTTCATGCAGAATGTCAACCTCTCCGATTTGCCCCAAGAAATATTCTGTATCAAGGTGTCTAGATCAAAATAAGCAAATGTCCGTCCACCGTCCAAGCCATTTTCGGTAGAAGACAATTTCCTGAAAAATCTGAAATTTTGGTCAGGGGCTCGTTTCTGGATCTAGTTGGTCCTTGAAACTTTTCAGCCCGATCGGACAATATGGAGGAAGGAGTAGGGGTCAAAATGTGTTTTTCAAAATTATGGATTTTCGAGATTTTGGGCAATCTGGGCGTGTGGGGTATCATTTTCCACTAAATTTTGGATGCTGAATCGATTGGAATGGGTCCGGGATACTCCACACCCACTGTTTCCCCCATGTTCCTATTCCGATGAATAACCATCCCCTGCGAAAGAATTTGCAGCGTTCTTTCATACTACGATAAATTCTTTCTCTACTCTGAATTACTATGGGTACCTTTGGGACCACCTAAGCGTTCATCTCGTTGGCATTGTGAGTGGAGAAAAGATAAGAGCGACGAGATTGGTTGGGACCCGAACGGGCCAACGCTTCCCAAACTAATGTAATTCCTATCCAATTTATGTAGATTGTTCAGCGGGTTCCATCAATAAAAGGATGTTTGCAAGGTGGCGGCCGGGGGAAGGGAAAGGAAGGGGTTGAAAGGAAGAGCCCTTATTCGTCCCATGGGGGAACAACAAGACAACCTCATTCGCACACGTTTGGATTACGATTAGACGTAATAAATTATCTACCAACTCCTTGCTGTTCTCGTGAATCCAATCCAATCGCCGTGAACTCCCGTTTTCTTGCCATTAGCAGTCTTTTAATATAATCAAAATATTTCCTTTCGTGTTGCTCACTTTTTGAGTTTTAGGGTGAGTTGATGTTCTTTTGGTTGGTTATTCCTTGAATAATCAACCTATGTTTTCATGATAATGGTCAACCTCTCCGATTCGGCTCAAAATTTTTTTCTGGACGTTTCATGATGTCCTGATCAAAAAAGGTCAATGTCCGTCCGCCGTCCGCCGTCCGCCGTCCGCCGTCCGCCGTCCATTGTCCACGCCGTTTTTGGTAGTAGAAAATGTTCTAAAAATCTGAAATTTGGGTCAGGGGTTCTCTGTCTCTGTTCCCAGCCGAGATGGGTCCTCGAAACTTTTCAGCCCGATCAGACCAAATTTGGAGGGGGTAGGGGTCAAAATGTGTTTTTTGAAAAATGGATTTTCGAGATTTTGGGTGATTTAGGCGAGTGGGGTGTCATTTTCCACTAAATTTTGGACGCTGAATCCAATAAAATGGGTCCCAGAACAATTGGCACCCACTGGAAGAAGTAATGGGTCAAATTGGGTATTTATTACCCATGTGGGTGACTTCAGCCGAATAGACAAACAAAACACATCGTCATATCCTGTTGTTTATAAACAGCTGTTAAACTTAGCAACCAATTTTGAGCAGTTGCCTACAATTCTTTTTACTGTCCGAGCTTTTTATTCGTACCATTCAATTCAATTTAATACAATTATTATAGCCTTCTAAATTACCTACGTTTTCTCAATATTATATTAGTAAATTAGTGTCGTAGTGCCCCATAGATACACCCATCTTGAATATGTGTTTTCGGGATTTCTGCTACCTAGGCGAGTAGGGTGTCATTTTCCACTAAATTTTGAACGCTGAATCCAATAAAATGGGTCCCAGAACAATTGGCACCCACTGGAAGAAGTAATGGGTCAAATTGGGTATTTATTACCCAATTTGATTATGTGTTTTCGGGATTTCTGCTACCTAGGCGTGTGGGGTATCATTTTCCACTAAATTTTGGACGCTGAATTCAATGATGTGTGTCCCAGAACGATTGGCACCCACCGGAAGAAGTTATGGGTCAAAATGGGTATGTATCCACCCATTTGGTATGTGTCAGGATTTCTGGTAGGTACCTGGGCGTGTGGGGTATCATATTCCACTAAATTTTGGACCCTGAATCGATTGGAATGGGTCTGAGACCCGCCACACCCACTGTTTCCCCCATTCGAGGAATAACCAACCCGTGTGTAAGAATTTGCAGATTTTTTATTGTGCGTAGCCTACCAGCATTATTCACCTGTTAATCCCTTAGAAACAAATTTATAAGTAGCAGTACTTTTCAGCTAGATTTGTTCAACAGGAGTTTGTAATACTTTTTAACTTGTAGTAAAGTTATCTACGTCAGTCTGTGTTTTGAACGGTCAGTGTCACCAGGGAAGAGGCGAAGGGAGAGGTCGTTGTTGATTCTACCTGTTGCTCCTCGGGAATCCGAAGCATTCTAGATGTCGTGGTGAGGGAGGCAGCCGTTGTATTAACCCCTCCCAACGTGCTCGGATTCCCACGGAGGAATCTATTTGCGGCGGATCGATTAAATGTATTATTCACAGAGGAAGCATTGCCAGGGGTTGATTCTCCGTTTCACTTTGTCTGAGGATGCGGCCGTCTATCTCTTCCTTACCTTTTGTGGAAAAAAATACTTTGGTCACTATGAATTCTATCAACTTCAACTCGTGGAAATGTAATCGCGTTTCAGGTATTTCAATAAAGATACAAAAATCAACATTTGTTCAGCTTCACATCTTAATCATGGACGAAAAATTGTATAACTTTGAATCCTCGCACGCGTGTAGGTTTTCCAAAATGCAAGTTTTACGTATTTCCTACACTTTACGCTAAGGTACACTCGTTTGCTGTGTGATAATAATTTGAATAGAGATAAAATGCTGATGTTTGGTTTAATATTCGATTTTTCAACATAACTGGGAGTTGTGACGAAAGGAGAACGAATGTGATCAAAGGAAGTCAGATTTGTCCACCATCACCTATCAACCACCACACAAGGCCTCCAACAACAAAATACGCCTTCTTTTGGACGTAAGTTTTTTTTGTGGTGGATATTTGTGTTTTGGTCCATTGGTTCTTGCCGATCTATTTCATTCGGTCGTAGAAACAAAATAAAGCAATTTCTTTCTTTGTATCCTTATATTCGAAGTGTCAGTAAAGAATTCCTGAATAAACTTACAACGTTTAAGTACGTGTGTTTTGAATCAACCAAGTCCGTCCACCATCTGTGTAAAAAAAAAAGTTGTTTTTCAAAAAATTAATTTTTGAGATTATCGGCGATTTAAGCGGGTAGGGTATCACTTTCAACTAAATTTTGGATGCTGAATCCATAATTGACGGGTCACGGAACGATTTGCGCCCACCGGAAGAGGTTATGGGCCAAAATGGGTATCTATCTATCTATGGGCATCTGGGCCTCATTTCCGGTACTCGATCATTCACGTTTCAAAAAGCCTCGATCATCAAATAATTTGGAGAACCAATCGCGATCGAATCACGAAATATCTTACCTTTATCATAAAGGTAACATAATGTTACCAAAGCTGTTTTGGTTGGTTATTCCTTGAATAATCAACCTGTTATCATGAAAAAAGGTCAACCTCTTCGAGTTGCCCGAATTTTTTTTCTGGGCGTTTTAATGTGTCTAGATCAAAATAAGAAAATGTCCTTTCACCGTACCCCGTACCCCTTCCACGCCGTTTTTTCGTCAAAAATGTGTAATTCAAAAAATGGATTTTCGAGATTTTTGGCGATCTAGGCGTGTGGAGTATCATTTTTGACTACATTTTGGACGCTGAATCCAATGGGATGAGTCCCAAAACGATTGACCTCACTGGAAGAGGTTATGGGCCAAAATGGGTATCTATCTACTAATTTCGAATGTGTTTTCGAGATTTCTGGTTCCTAGGTGTGTGGTGTATCATTTTCCACTAAATTTTGGACGCTGAATCGATTGGAATGAGTCTCCATGCTGGTCCGAGGAATAACCAACCCCTGTGAATGAATTTGCAGCGTTTTTTACCCTCATCCTTCCACGGTGGTTTCGACTGCCACATTTCATCAATTCATTGTCCTAAATTACACCCAGGCTCTAAAAAATGTCGAAAATTCGTGTTCAAGGTATTCATTTACCGTACGGATGCTCCTCTTTTTTGGGATTCCTCTTCGCGTGTAATTTCATTTGGACACCCTCATCCAGTTCCCGTGTGAACCAAATTACTCGGATTTGAGATTTTTTTTGTGTAAGCACGGCGCCCCTTTTTCTCGATTCATTCAAAAATCGGCAGATCCCTTCCAGCTTGACAGTGAGTGGTAGGCGTGTTGAGAGAGGTTTTTTTCCCCGCACAGGCTCTGTAATGCCCTACAGTGATCCAGATGCGGTCGTTTCGGCTGAAAAGCGTCTGTCTCCTCAGACCCTGGCCCCTGTGCTGTGTTCAGTGTGATCCTGCTCCCCCTCCAACCCGAGACGCCAAGTTAGGGCCGGGCCCCCGACGAACTCGCCAGTATCGCTCGACTAGGACCGAACGGCGCGCGCTAGGATTAAATCTCACTGTCAAGGTACGAGCTCGAATTTACGTCAGTTTATTTACGATTTTTGCATAATTTTCGGAAAGACCATTTTTAACGCTACAATTTCAAGTCTCTAACGCTCCCCTGGCCGATTTATTGAACGTTTACACTCAAAATTCAACCTCAACGGATTGTTTTCATCTGGTGATAAGATCATATTTACATCCGAGGTAGCATGTTTTCACCGTTCAACATTTTTCGCCTTTTTAATACCTTATACTTTTCGTTTGGCACATTCAGTAGGTTCAATAGGTATTCAATAAAGTATATAACAATAGGTATAATTATCGATTCTGATTTGAGGCAAAAATTACTTTTAATGGCTATTTCACGGATAACACATCACTAAGAAAGCTTTGAATTGAATTTTATTCTAATACAGAATGATGAGAAACAATTTATTTAAAAAGTCACCGAAAAATTTGTTGGTTTCCCATTCTGTATCAACATTCCGGTTTAATCTTACAATTTCGTTATTCAGTCAAAAATCTATTCATTTTACGATGTCAGGATTGTTTGAGAGTTCGCGCAAAGAGCTGTTTTACGAAAAATATAAATCATTTAATGATGAAAAATTAGATCACAGTAACCTCAGTAACGGTCAATACGAATTTCCAGCCATGAAGAACCGTGAAACCACCAACATTTTCAGTCACAATCAACAAGAATTCTTGTTATTACATAGGAATAGTTATCACCTCACTGACGCCGTTCGCTTTAATCCCAGAGCTCAATAGCTTTATCAATAAACTGAATAGTGCGTCATTCGTGTTTATTTTCGTGGGCATCTAGGCCTTTCTATCCCTTATAATATTTACGTTAGGCCTTTATTATATTTTAAAGGTTTACAAAAGATTCGCATTTGATTTAGCGGCGAAACTGAGCAAGTGAGCTACATTCTGTACTCGCCAATTCACGTTTGATATTATTTATACGTTTTTAATCTTCTGTGACATTAGGTGAGAGTGTAACAAACAGCGACAGGGTGTTAGGGAAAATGGGTTTTTCAAAAAACGGTTAATAGATATTTTTGAATTTGTGAAATGGGAATGGGTGAAAACGGGTACTATTTTGTTATTTAATAATTTATAGTAGGAACCACAATAATTATATACTTTTCCTGACCAGCGTAATGCACCTGGAATAATGTAGTGTTGCAGAATAATTTACAGAAATTTGACGGCCATGATCAGAGAGTTATTTCGTGGAAATTGTGCTCAGAATATAGGCTGGCTCTATCGATGGGTTTTTCTGGCGGTCCCGCCAACATTTTGTCGACTGCTTCTCGGAAAAAGTTGATAACGCGTTGAGTTCAAGTCAACTTCCTCTCTTAACTGAAGCGCGTTGTTTTCAAATATTTTTTCCCCGATTTTTCCTCTGAGGAGATTGTTTTCACTCTGGGAATCACCAGGGTTTCTCGGAAGCGTCCAAATAGACGCAATGAGTCAGCTTAGGCTCCGGCATTTTGAGGATGAGGGCTGGACGAGTACTCTTTCACCGAACCATTAGTAATTTGTCTGGCCGGCATCTGGGCCTCATTTCCGGTACTCGATCATTCACGTTTCAAAAAGCCTCGATCATCGAATAATTTGGAGAACCAATCGCGTTCGAATCACGAAATATCTTACCTTTATGTTACCAAAGCTGTTTTAGTTGGTTATTCCTTGAATAATCAACCTGTTATCACGAAAAAAGGTCAACCTCTTCGATTTGCCCGAATTTTTTTTTCTGGGCGTTTTAATGTGTCTAGATCAAAATAAGAAAATGTCCGTTCACCGTACCCCGTACCCCTTCCACGCCGTTTTTTTTTTTTTTTTTTTGTCAAAAATGGATTTTTGAGATTTTTGGCGATCTAGGCGTGTGGAGTATCATTTTTGACTACATTTTGGATGCTGAATCCAATGGGATGAGTCCCAAAACGATTGACCTCACTGAAAGAGGTTATGGTTCAAAATAGGTATCTTAATATTTAAAACGTGTGTTTTCGAGATTTCCGGTACCTGGGCGTGTGGGGTATCACTTCACAAAATTTTGGACGCTGAATCGATTGGAATGAGTCAGGCACTCTCCACGCCCTTGGTCCGAGGAGTAACCAACTATCGTGAAAGAATTTGCAGCGTTTTTCAGTTTAATTTTCTGTAGTAGAGAAGTTAGGTCAGTTAACGTGCAGAGGCCGAAAATCATCCGAGTCCAGGTCTTAGCAATACGGCGGCCCAACCATGTGGTCTCACGCCATGCCTACAAGACCCAAAGAATAAATTGTTGTTTCCTAAAACTGGCTCTCGGTTCATGTTAAAACGATTTAATCTCAAGTTCAGTCCACCTAAAAACTCTTAGCGATGTAATTATCTGGAGGTTAGAACGACAAGTTCAGAGGCCGCGGCCCCGCAAGTCTTTTGTAATCGTCGTTTGATTTAGTCGATTGATTAATTCTCGTATTGTCATTATTTTCGGAGGGTTCAACGGATTATCACTCATGTTATTAATGTTAGAACTGATCGAAATTACAACTGTAAAATAAATTTATCTAACATTCCCGGAAGGAGAATGAAGAATGATTTAGTTGTTTTAATATTGAAAATGATGGGTTTTATGAAAATATCGTCCAGATACCGTCGGCAGTAATCTGGAAAGTTCGAGGAGCAAACGATTTCGGCATCTCATTGCGTCAAAATTGGGAAGCGTTTCAATTTCAGAACACCGTCTTTCGCCTAGTTTGGCGTCAACGTTAAACGTTAATTCCCCGCGAAAACGACCCCTTTAAGGAGGAGACGTTTTTGATGAAGAGTGATGATTCTCTTGGGACCGAGAGAAGCCAGAAGGTGAGTAATATAGCCAGGAAGGAGATGAGATTAATTGACTGGAGCTCATTCAATTACGTTGCGTTAAGTGCTTTCGGTCTTTTCCGGTGATCTCGCAAAGGGATTTGAGATTGTCCTTGGTAAACAACCAACTATCCACGCGACACCTATGTTGGTCATCATTTTAAACAGGTTTTTAAACCAAAAGTTAAGGGACTTGCAATTATACTATGTATCCCCTGCAATGATGCCTAATTTGATCCGGGCTTAGTCATTATACGTACAGCTGCAAGGTAATATGTGCTGTCCTTCGACGATGGATTTGGTGTATAACTTTTGAAGACACGTAAATTTGTACACTCGTAATCGAGCATTTTGGGTAACCACTTTTAACACGCCATGATTTGAGTGTGGTTTTATTATTTATTTAAAGTACAAATTATTCTATTATTCATTTAAAATACTTCAAAACAACTCAAACATCGGTGAGTGCAAGTCTTATATGATTTTTATTTATTTTCTTCATAGTACATAAAGGTACTTCATTTTTTTCAAGTTGTTGAGCTTTTTTTGATGATGCAGAGCTAAATACTATTTTCGAAACATTGAAACTGCTCAAGAAGAATAAATGCTTATTGGATGTAAAATTAGGAAAAATTGTCATATTCCACGTGGGACACCGCTGATTCAGAGAAGCATTTGACGATAAATAGAAAAATAAATTGAATGACTTCGAGCTGCTGCCATCGTTTGATAACGACTGTAAAGTTTCAAAACGCTTGGCAAATTCTCCTTTGTACGGATCTTCAATTTGTTAATAAGTTTCTTGTTCAAGACAGTAGAGAAATGAGAGAACTTTCAAGCCCTCATCCATATTGATCAAGTCCCTCCCTTTTTCTCGACTGAATAGAGCCAATTATTAAAAGGTTAGCTATCAAAATTCCTTTGGAACCTTTTCAACGCTGGGAGAATTGTGAGGAAATCCTTATTAAAATACCCGCTTTCCACTAATACCAACCATGTTTTAATCATACTCGTTCTCAAAGGAACAGTAACACGATTGAAATTCACGAGTAAAAAGAGTAGATATGGCATAAGAAAAGTTAATCGATTGTTACTTTTATCGTTAAACTACTCACCTGCCGCAGTTTACATTCATATGTTATGCTACTTCAGTTTATCGTGTTATACTTCGTGCTTAGCTGCCCTGCTTGAGATTTGGTTGCTCAGAATTCCTCTCCCAGTGACTCCCTTTAGACTCCTTCCTTTTGATTTCTCGGTCATCCTACATTTCCCGTGAGTACTCAAGGGGACAGTCCTTCACTTAGGAGTTTTTACAGTATCCGCGAGTGGTTGCGCATTGGATAAAGAATAGCAGAGTTACCTTGTGTAGTGAAAGATGCAGAAATAATTTACAGAAAAAGAGGTCTTGCTCCGTTCAGCCATCAAGGAGTCTGTAACGTATGACAGACAGAACCATATTATAGTAGGAATGGATCGGTAGAAAGAATTTCATGGAATATTATTTTGGCTGAATTAAATTTAAGATTCCGTTGCATTGGAAAATGGAAAACCTAAGCATCAGAATGTTTGAAATATATTAGAAGTTCTCATTTGCAGCTCCACCTTGACGTGATCGATACTGAAGGGCGAGAGAAAGTTAGTGAATAGAGCATGGAGAAGACAAGGCGAACACAAAGCTGGCTGCGAACTCTGCTTCTATTCTTGGTCGGGCTCTTCCCAGTCTGCTAATTCGCCAAGTTTTATCGTCCATTTTCTACCTCTCCTGCCCCTGCCATTTTCTTTCATTTTTGTTGAAACAGTCTTCTTTTTTTGGCTTTCCTAGGTCTAATTGGAGATTCCCCCTTGACGTCGTCTGTTATTTGAATTAGGGACATTGTTCTAATTTAAGACGGTTGGAATCATTCCAGCATAACTTGTGGAAATGAAAAAAATGTGCTTCAAATGACCATTCAAGTCATCAACGTTCAAATGCTCCTTTTAGGTCGCATATTACTTCAAATGTATTTATGTTCATTATTAAAATTCTGCACAGCAGCATAGACCCATCATTGAAGGTTCCACCCATCATTGACCCGTGAATTCCCTTTTCGGGAAACGAATTACCCTGATGGGCACGATGCAGAGTCAAAAGAGATGCATGATGTTGCATCGAAACGTCCTCAGAACGACGCCTAAAAGACGGATTTGCAGCTAGCAGCTCCTTTCTCGTCACCTCTGCGGCAATGGCCATTCGCTAACCGACTCTTCAAATTTGGCACATCATCTCAACTCACGGCAGGTCTAAAGTTTGAATTATCCAACGGAATCATTTTAGAGGATTGTGGTAGTTTCAATTATCAGGATGTAAATACAATTATTACACTACGTCTTCATCAATCTTTCCACGGTTTTCCATGTCCCGAGTGACCGTCCAATGACCCGAAAAATGTTTCAAGTTCGACAAAACTGATAACCAAACCATTTTCTTCCTCGCTTCAAAATGAACGACACTAGAAATTTTCGACCGACAGTGAGAAGGACATCACGGAAGGTGACACATCCTGTGCAGTATCCTTCACTTCCTCCCTGAACATCGTGGCCCGACGCCAAATCCGCTTGTCTGACGCTCAGAATAAAGGACAGACGAGACATCCAGAAGAGATGATCGGAGAAAAAAATCCTTCACCCGCGAGCAGGTTAATAACGAGACGAATTTCCGGTCGGAGCTTTTCGAGAAATGACGAGACACCTACGATTGATTTCAAGATCGTGAAAGGAAAGGATGCACCCTTTTTTTTACTGACTTCACTCAAAAGAAGAAATGCGATCGCGTTTGGAAGGTGTCGCGTCGTTGACGTTACCCTAACTGAGTCATAGAGAAGTAATGAACGGGTGGTACCTTCCTTTTGTCGCTTGGTTACAAAAAGGTGAACAAAGTGCCTTTTCAAAGCTCGATATCCTCTCCACCCTGTAACTGGCTCAAGTAACCGACAGGGTTCGTGAGTATTTTCGATAGACTTTTTACGCTCTTTTGAGACGACTTTCCTCTTCCGGTAAGCTAGTAAGACCTCGCATTTCATGTCTTTAATTGAGGGTGAAAGCTGAAGAGTGTCGTCTTGTGATTTCACTTTAGAGGGTGTTCTGTTGTCTTAAAAAAGAATCCTAGGTACTCATCTGGAGTTCAAGTTTTAAAATCTTTCATTTTTCGAGTTTTTTAGTACCTTAGCTTTTTCTTAATCACACATATGGTTTAGGTACACAGGATATTTTCCGTTCAAGAGACACCTTCCTTCCCGCGTAGATTGTGATAATACCTACTCCGTGTAACACTACATGACGAAGACATTCCATCCGTCCCTTCCAAATGCCATTCTTTTGAAGGTACCTGTTGATTCGCCTCATTCTAATCTCGAATTAGACGTGAAAATGCTATAGTGACCTGGGAGCCGTTCCTGAAAGGAGACTGTGAAAGTTAGGATGAAAAATTTGTTCGTTCTTACTTGTTGAATGTTTCACTCACTGATTTGTTGTGTAAAACTGCAATTTGGCGTGAAAATGCGATACATGGGACTCAATTAGTTCACTTCATTTAGATTGTGCGGGCCTATATCCGCATTACGGTCATATATATCGTAATCTGAGTTTGATACAATTAGAAATTCCTTCATTGTTCGACAGAAATATCTCAACGGAGCACATAGGATCTTCTTCATAACACTACCTTGTAGTGTAGAGATAAGGTCGCCTATTATCTCCCTTTCGCCAATAAAGGTGATTTTGAATGGCAGACACGCAATTGAGTAATGCGTTACTTGCAATAAGGCGTATCGTGACTGTTACAGCTACTAGTTGATCTAATAACGGAACGAATACGAATCGGTGAACATCCCTTCTTACTAGGGTGGAGTTCTACACTACTCTTGAGGGATATAAATCAGTCGGCCTGGCCCTGGGTCGTTTCGTCTCCATATACGAAGGATAACCCCTGCTTCGGACTCATCCCTTTTCTCCGACCCTATACTGAGCTTCTAAATCAATCTTCGGACCCAGGTTCCACCCTCAGGAACCGCTCAGGAAATAATTAGTTTCCTTTTCGGAACGAAGAATCTCCTCGTTCCGGAAAGGGATTTCTCATTTCCCGTTGGAATGAATCCTCCGTGAAATACTTGTACGTAAATATTTTGATCCCAGTGATGAATCCAGCGTGTCGTCGTAGGGAGGAAATGAAGATGTCGCGGGATCAGAGGAATCTCATTGGTTCGGTTTCATGTATACCGTGAGCTTCATTCGAACGCTTACAAGAACTCAGCTCAGAGCTCACCTATCGATTTCATTCCAATCTTAGTAGTTAATCAAAAATGATCTTTACTACATACCCGAAATTAAGATGAAGAACAGAATCGGACATTACACCCAAGCGAATGGACATTGCGGTCAAACTACTGCTGTAATAATTCCGTAGTTCATTCATAGTTAAATGATCGTGCATGGTGACAGTAGAGATCAGGTTACCCAATATCAGACAAAATACGCAGGTTTCACGTTTGGAGAGTCACTATAACAAACGTTCAAATGCTGAATTGGATCACATACAAATGATTCAAATGAAATCTCGTCCGCTGGACGGTCATATTGCATTCTGAAGTGGACTTCAATCCTAAATTCACTCCTAGAAACGCAATAATTCCGTTTGATTAGAAAACGCCTCATCAAATCAATCAATTCTCAATGTTTTGAAGTTGAAAGTCGCTGTGTGTGTTCAATCCACAACAAATATTCAGCTTCTTCGGCAGTATTGTATATCAAATTTACAGTGTACTAGATGGAATGGACGGGGAATATATTCAATCTGTCAATGCCTTTTTTGACATTTTGAATAGATTTCTCTCATAGAAGGCGTTTGGTTTTCAAAGCCATCCATCATTGTGGTGATATATTTGGAGGTAAAACGCTTCACTCTAGTCTATTGAGGATCAAATGTTCATCAAGCTTTCAAAAATCAACCTCGAATCACTTGGGACGAGGCTGCATGATGCTCGTCTGAGAAGTTTCATTTTTAAAATGAACATTTTCCTGGCCCTTGCGCCCACTTTTTCCAATCTTTCGAGTCAAATTTTGAAATTTGTATTCAAAAATCCAAATAACATTTTACTTGTGTATGTAAGCTAGGCATTAAACGTTTTGCTATTCCAGGTGGTGGAAGATAGTAGCAATATTTATTTGTTTGGGGTACTAAGTTTGGATTAATGTTGTCATTGAGCCTGCCTTCCTCGAAGTTGAAGCAGAAACTCCGAAAATAAATTAACTGGTTGGGATTGAAGGGTTTGGATGACCTATGTCGACGTAGGTAGAACCCGTGAATCTGAGAGAGCGAAAGCGACAAGAGCAAATTCAGTCATCGGAATTGATAAAAATGTGGAGGAATATAACCGCCTTGACAGCCCTCTACTGGTTTCCTTCAAGAGGAAGCAACGCAAGCATAACATTGACAAATATTCTGAATTGGAAGGCGCTGTTGAGCTAAAAGGGGAAATCACAGGCATACGTAATCACGGACACGAGGGTTCGGGTTCAAATTCGATTCCGACTACAAAACGCCCCTAAACGTCTGGATAAGGTTTTCGAGAGCCACTTATAGGGGAGTGTTTGAGGAGAACGAGAGTCGGGAGGGTGTGACCTAAGCAAACGGACCGTCTAAATTGTTCGGTTTGTAAAAGGAAAGCCTTTCAAGCAGGATGGCAACCTTTTTTCATTCGTACTTATTGAAACGTTTATGTTAATAGAGCACCATTATCATTTATAACCATATATCAGGTTTGTGGTACCTACGGTATAAACGTAGTACGAGGTACTGTGGGTATATAAACGGGATTCTCGTAGCAAATGGGTGGTTTAGAGAGGATGTAAGACTAATAATTCAGTCTTTATGGTCTCGTGCAAGGGTTCACATGACAGACGGCAACGGCGAAGACGGTTCACCCCTTGGATAAATGTGCGGTGAGCAGGTAGCTGAGTCGACACAACCCCTAAGACGCATATTAATGTGATATCACGTGTCGTCAACATTTTATGAGCCTTGTAACGTTTCACCTACAGGTTGTGCCATCTCTCTCTTACCGTTTGTCCTTCTTTTTTCCACAGGGCACATTGGGATGCGGTACGGTGTGGGGCGTTCGTGAGTTGACGACCAAAAGCTGACTATGGAGGCTCTCGGTGAGAACATTTCTCTCATATTCCAAGTCGATTATTCTCTAGTTAACAGTACCAGGAAAATAATTTCCTGAAAGCTGATGGTTTAATTTGTAAAAACGGTCAAAACGCGCTAAAAACGCTCCATGTTATGCGCACGAGGTTAAAGGAATCTATATTTCTGACACTATTATATAGGATATCAGCCATCCATGGAAAATATTGAATACAGACCCAATAATTCGCTCAAGGTGAGTTGACTGAGGCCACAGACCAGCGGCTATGGTAATGTTTGGTTTCACTTTGTTCGCAACTCACGTTTGTATAATGCAAAATAAGTATGATCTCGGTAACTGCAATGCCATTTTTTCCCCGTAGTCTGTGTCACTAGACTAGACTGTTTAGGGAAAGATGTGTTTTAGGTATAAGTATTCTTGATAACTACACCAATTTCGAAAAATTATCTGAAAACTTTCGTGATTCTTCAGTGATAAGACAGTGCAATTAAATTTTTAATTAATTGATGGTATTAGGTACGTATTTGGCCTTCTCCCGTGTAAATGGATAAATGAATGAAAATAATAGTCACTGAGTGGTTATTCATGTATGTTAGGTGCACTATAACCGGAACCCGTCTTTCGCTCGTCGAAAGTGTGCTAATACTTATCGGCAAAACCTTTAAACACTAAACATGGGCAAATAAGCACACTTTAAATCATTCAGAAATGATTATTTGAACCAACAAGCACAAAATAGTAAAATTACAAATGAAATATTTAAGAATAGTAAGTTTTAATTTGTATGAGATTAATTTTGTAATGTAAATTTTGCCAAAAATCGATTAGATCCTAAACAAAGGGGCTCTTGCTCTTATATTCCTTCAGCCTTTTCTCAAGATGAAATGTGAGCTCTGAGACTGGCGAGGAAGTTATCAAGAATTTGGCAGTCGTTCATATTTTGAATCCTCTGAACCAGAACAGCGTTCATAACAAGGCAGCTAAAGGGGACGGTTGGATAACAATCAGAATAAAAACCTCCTCACAAAAATGACGACCGTAAAAATAATCCGCTAAGAAAAGCAAAGCACGGCAGGTGCTCAGAAGGACAATCTTTCGAGGGAATCGACCTGGCACGTGCAACGCATCTCGTCTGTCTAATAGAAAAAAAGTCCAACTCCGCCTTCGTAGTTGATAGAAGAAGTCATAACTTTCTTATCATATTGCACGGAAGATTTACGTTTTGGGAGGACGGTTAGTCCCCGGTGCAGCCCTTAGTTTCCTACGGAGCCTCAGGCAATATAAGGAGGACGAAAAATATGTCCAAGGACAGAATTTATAGTTTTTATCATTTATTTTTAAGAGACAGAATCGACGCGTTCTTGGCTGGTTTTCTTCTCCAGGGCGGTCATTTTGGAAAATATGGTCGTTTTTATCATCTTCTACCTAATGGGCTGTAGGAACGTAATATTGGATGATGAATAAAGTTTTTTGCATGTACCTACTTGTCCCCTTCAAAGGCATCCCGGCCATATTTTAAAGTACTTGTACAATATTCCGCATTATTCTCGTATAATATTCTTGCATGCTCACTACAGGATGTGCGTCGTTGATCTGTTAGTTTGCTGTCTCTGTCTGAATCAAAAATTCGTTTGAAGCACTGCAAAATCATCCACACTGGTTCTTTCTTTACAAGTTATTATTGCGCCGAAGACGAACTAATTAACAGTATCTGTATACTCGCCTACTATCTAACCATATATAGAGACGTTGAAACGCCCAGAAATTTTTTTTTGGGCAAATCTGCATGATTGCAGTGATTGATTAATCAATCAATAACCAATCAAAAAGTATGAAATACATTTTAAAATATACAGTTTTCTACGGGGAATTCAGATTTTTCGACCTATACCCATGTATTTATTCTGAGGAAATTTCTCCTTATCATTAGTCTCAAAGGTCATTGGCAGGTCAGGAAATCAAGCCGAATACTTACAGCCTTGATAACTTCTGAGTGCTACTCCACAAACCCGTAGCAAAGGGGAGAAAGACACCGTTACGGCAAATGCGAATAATAATCAGAAACAAAGTTGTAAGGACGAATAATGTTCTCTATTAATGTCTAGGCATGGAGTGAGATGCACTGTTAATGCTATGTGCATGCAGGAAACGCTGAAACCCGGATAAAGCTCAACCCCTCTTATTAACTTCTGATCAGTTCAATCCAAACTCCCTTTTCGGGTTGCAGAGGGGGGAGGGAAAATATAAATCACTATTTATGCATCGCTTATCATCATCTAGAGTCAGGAAATTTCGGTTTAGTAACAAAAAGGTTATTTCTCACATCCAATCAACAAATTGGGGACCTTTTTGCCCAGTTTGTTGGGATGAAATGCAGGTTGGTGAGGAGGCGCAGTGGCGTCGATCAATATCCACGTCGAGAAATTCGCGGAAGGTATGAAAATGAGCTCCTCAGACACATGTTATATTAGGAAGCCGTCTACGGCCGTTAACGTTGAACCGCCCTTGACCTAGTAGCAGGTGGATTTCAATCGGTATCCACCCCAAATTGCCGATCCCTCAAATTCGGTTTTTCGGTTCATCAGTTCTCAATAAAAAGAGAGTACCTATGTATCTCATAGGTGAACCCACAAATTGTGCGGAGAAGTGGCGATATTGGCGCTGTCCCAATCATTCAAATAAACACACACATGATGGTTGGTGGCAGCTGAGTGGCCTGAAGCCTGTTAGGAAAACGTTAGTCAATGAAGAAAGTTGTGGGAATATGGTAGTTCCGCCTATCAGTAACGTTTCAGCCAGTTTCTGATGATAACCAGCTGGAAGGTTACTGATATGTCAAACCATCATCCCACTAAATTCTTCTTCAACTAAAAAACATCAGGAAGGTTACTGATGAGCTATCCCCTAATTTCACAGCCAAAAATGTTGCCTCCTCAATTTTTGGGGTTTTTGTCGCCCATTTATCAATGGGCGACAAAAATCTGATGGGTGTTGTTCCTCCAAACCACAAACCCTTCCAGAAATTTATACTTGAGAGGCTAACAGCGTAAAACAGTATGAAAAACAACATGGTGGTGGTTTGCGACTAGACGAAACTGGTCAAATGCTGATAGCTGATTGGTTTAGGTTTTATCCTGCACCCGTGCAGTGCTGCTTGCGGTGGCTATCCACCAAACTACAAACAGTGGACTTGTTTTGCCAATGAAATAAACCAGTCCTGCTGTGTTCGTGTATTTGGCAAGTGACGTCTGAGTGTAAGCACCATTTTCCTGTCGAGGAGTTCGCCTTATTTGCCAAATGGTAATTTCAGGAGGTTAAAAACCCCCGTTTGAAACCCAGAAATCTCTCTGGTTGAAACTTATGTTGACACGCTCGTCTCAACGAGACGGCCCGTCGCGGAGGAGGCGTTGATTACCGAGGAAGTCGTCCGATTGAGTGGAGCTCGACTGATTAAGACCGCTGTGGTTGTGGCCAGAGGGATAGGAGGGGAAGGGGGGGGAAGGGGGGTCTTCAATCCAAGACCTCCCCTGCCAACTTGATGCTTGGCTCAATATTCCAAGGAAAACGAATTCATGGACGTCCCTTAAGGGAAAGAACCAGTGAAAAATGATAACTTTTGCCAGGAGTGCTGTCATCGGGCTGGCAGCATTTTTCCTCCTCCTCCTTTAATTTAATTTAGGTTAATTCTCCAATTGGAAATGCAAATAAAACCCTCTGCTTTTTTGGGGAAAAAATCAAAATGTCCTAACTTTATATATAAACTAGTCTTCGTTTCAGTGTTTTCCTCTAGAAAATTTTTAGAAGAAATATCCCGAACTAAATTAGCCAGTCTTTCGTCATTCGGGAAAGCTTCATAATTTCGTCCCTTCGTCGTTACATGGTAACGGAGAAATCGACTCATGCTCCCGACTTATCCTCACCTAAAGGCTTTAATCTCGCCAACCTCAGCTCAGCTGGTGGCCTCTCGAGGTAAAGGATTTCCAACTGCTGAGCTAATACCTCGTGTAAGACCGTTCAGAAATTCCCTTTGAAGGGCGTAATTGGTTCCCTGTCGAGCGCCCGCTCATCTCTCATACCTTCACATCTATATAATTTCTGATGATAGTTAACTTCCGACGTTAAATTATATGCTCATTATGATCACCAGTCTCATCTCAATCTCAGAAGAATAGGGTTTCCGATTTGAAGAAATAAGTAACAACAAATCTTTTGGCGATTAACCGATAAAACTTGCTAATGTTACAATCGATTTACTTGGACAAAAAATTCCTTATTTGTTGCTCTGTTTGATTCCCGCTAACGACGAAACTTACGATTCTTGGCACAACTTGCTTTCAAGTCGCGAAACTCAACTCTCACCACTCCGTAGTCGGCCATTTGTCGCCGAGTTAGAAATAAGTTTCAAACGTCGAGGAAAGTGGATCGTTACAGCAAACATCGGTCTACAAATCGAATGGTTCCAATTAGTACATGCAGTTTTATTGAGAAGAAAGTAGTCATGGCGCGAGTTTAGGTGAAAATGTGACATCGTTGAAACCGGGAAATGTGTAATAAATACGTTAACATTAACATTTGATATTTGTTGCTAGAAATTCAAGTTTTTTCGTAATCCCCAGGTGATAACATTATCAGCTGAAATACAGTATTGATTCAATGTCACAGTTCTTCTTGTTTAATCTCCAAATTTTCGGCCACCCCCGGAATTTCGGCTTCACAGTATCAACTGTGCGAGATTTCACTGTCTGTTCTCGTAGATTGATTGAGGCTTGCGCACTTGAAGAAGCTGCTGTTCCAAAAAGGGTTTCAGCCTCATTTTTGCAGTTACTGTTGTAAGCCTCTCTCGAATTGAAATGTGTTTGAATTTACCATAATTTAATTCGGGTTTCTTCGGAGAATTCGGAAGGGACCTAGCGAGAGGATACGGGATGTAAGTCGAAGACTTACGACTGAGCAACTAGGGATACCAAGGGTGAGCATAAAATACATTGATACAAAATGAATTATAATTGAAAACAAGGACACGTTGCAAAGGAGAATATGCCTCAACCTGGGCTAGATTTGATACAAGACGAAGTAATTCGACAAAGTAAATTAGACAACATGTGGAGCATAAAATACAAATAATACAAGATACATGAAATTATGATATACATGAAATACAATTTAATGAGCAAGTGCAACGATATCGGCTGACGAAAACGGCCTCGACGTCGAAGGAAAAACAGGAGGGGGCACGCTGTCCCGCAGGTACACAGCGAGGCTTATTAACTTGAGTCCTTTATCTCATGGGGAACACAATATTACAGCTTTGGTCAACTTCAGACAGTACAGAGTCTGAGCGAGCCAGGACAAGCCAGAACTGAGTGTGATCACTACACCGTTACAAAATAATGACTGTTTAGAGGGCATCGACAAGACTGGCAGCGTGGCACCTAGCAAGAGTTGGCCTTCCTATGCGATGTGAAGCGCGCAATCGGGCATGCCCCTCTTCTGGCCTTTGGGGAGCAAGCTGGGGCTTGTATTCCAGGAGAAGGTTTTACCTATACCGGTGAAGTTAGATATGGCAGCTCCTGGATGGCTATTTG
This sequence comes from Cyrtorhinus lividipennis, assembly GCA_019603395.1. NCBI lineage: Eukaryota > Metazoa > Arthropoda > Insecta > Hemiptera > Miridae > Cyrtorhinus > Cyrtorhinus lividipennis. Next base: position 10,086,181 of record CM034003.1, on the reverse strand, counting down.
AAGAAATTGAACTGACGAAAACAGTCGACAGCTCGTCGATACAGGTCTGCTTACGTGCCGATTGACAGCATTAAAAAGCTGCAAATTCTTTCACAGGGGTTGGTTATTCCTCGGACCAGGAGAATGGAGACTCATTCGATCGATTCAGCGTCTAAAATTAAGTCGAAAATAATACCACACACGTCTAGATCTCCAAAAATATCGAAAATCCATTTTTCGAAAAACACACCCCCTTACCCCTACCCCTACCCCTCACAAATTTGTTCCGATCGGGCTGGAAGGTTTTGAGGACCTACTAAAGCTGAAAACGGGTCCCTGACCAAAATTTGAGATTTTTAGAGCGTTGACGGTGGACGGACATTTGCTTATTTTGATCTAGACACCTAGAATCGGAGGGATTGACTAATTGCGTGAACTAACACAATGAGCGATTTAGAAGGCATTGGAGGCCAGGATTTGGCTCTCTTCTGAGCCAAATCCTGATTGCCCCTGTTGTAGGCCTAATTTGGTTTGCAGCATTCACATATTCCTCCTTAAATCGTTACCCAATTCTGACCTTTTTCGACAAATTTCCTACTTTTAAAAGGCATTTTCTGGAGCATAAATGTCATTCCCGTACGTGTCGCTGTTTTGTGTACAAAGTTATTACCTATTCCTAATCGCAGGCTAATTTTCAAATGTGAAATTGGAGGTTTGCTGCGTCTAAAATAGGCTATAATGCTCACGGTAAACTAAATCAGACGGTTTCTTACCAAAGGGTGAGGGGAGGGTGGAATGGAGCCTTACAATTGAATCAGAAGAAGAACGAGAAGAGGGCTCCCTTTAAACAATCTAACAGACTATTGTTTAACTTCGGTTCAAATAACTGCGACCTAAAAGGATGATTGAGGTTTAGGATGGACCCTCTTCAGACGCCTCCTTAGGCCACTAGAATAGTAGCTTTAATCGGGTCTTATTCCTGTTATACCGTTGGTTCACTACCTCAATGTAATGATTCAGTAATCCGGCAGACTTAATCCTCTCAGTTTGCACGCTTAACCTGAAAATTACTGCCTTGATCCTATTTAGATCCCGAATTTCGAATGATATTTCGCAATCCCGACCAGTGCACTTTTGGAATCTGGGACCATAAACGTTTGTGTCATAAAGGTTTATAATTATGTTCAAACCTCGAGTTACCACCTTAAAGCGCTCACCACAACCCTTATGCCCTCGTTCATCTAATTCAAATTGGAAAAGGATGCTTTTCGTCTTGGGAAGGAGGAGGAAGCGCAACTTCGACCTCTTTAATATTCAAGCGGTACCACTCAAGTGATTTGCAATTTGATGAAGCGATTGAACTCCTCTGGTTTGGTCTCATCTTAATAATCGCGTTTACTGTGTAAGATGGGAACGAAATACCATCTTGAAGACTTAGAAAACAACAGACGCAAAAAGGTTAATTTCAGCGATGCTTTGAAGGGGAAAAACGGGGTTTTCTGCGAAAAAAGGTTATTTATAATCAACTCGATTTACAAACTAAGCGGAAGCAGTAACGAGCTAAGATTTGTATGACCAGAGGACATTGTATCATTGTAACATTGTGTTGTTTCGAAGGTAATAGACAATGGATTAGCGTTTTTTTTTAAAATCAGACATTCAGTATCACGGAGACTAAATAGCGATTTCGGAAACTAAGATAAGACTATGATTCTTCAAGCATCTTGCAGGGATCTCACAACAAAGGGGAACGATTCATATCTTAAAAATATATTCTATAACCATTTATTAGATAATTGAGTTGAATAATATATTATACTGTTGCAAGCTGGCACCTGCGCCCTTCAAATGGGCTGCTGGCGTCGCAGGATCAAGGACCTGTGGAGGGCTAAGGGAGTCATTTCGAGGAATTGTGCGTCATATCGAATTGGCTGGAACCTTCCCATTCACTCGAGACAACACGTCGAGTTCCCAGAACCAGGGAAGGTTCGAGAACGTTCTCGGCCAGGCAGCAAGTATAAAACGGACCCAGGAACGCCGCGCAAGTGCAGTTCAGTTCAGAGTCCGGATATAGATGCTTCGTGTTATAAATTGTGCCGTGTTATAAATAGTGTTATAAATAGTGCGACAACCGCGTTACAACCATGCATTGTGATTGTGTCATTGTGTAAGTGCGCAAATGTGAACAGTGTATTCAAGAGAACAATTGTAATAAATTATTACGAAGAATACAAATCGTTACAATATTCAACTCCCGTCGATGACCGGAACATATTATACAGTTTCCATCAAGTTGTTTCCGCCCTCCTAAAATCGTCCATATGGGAGCAAAAAAAAGAAGGTTTTTTGAATTTGAGAGTTTTCCAAGGACCACAAATGTCATATTTGTGCCCCCCAATCATTGTTTTTCAACGCTTATTCACTAGATGCTATCCATTTCTTGATATTTTTTCGAAGTAATGACCAAAATTCGTTTATTTCATGTGGAAATATCATATTTTTTTAGAGCTTTTTTAAAAATAAATAGAGTGAAAAAAAAAATAAATAAATGGGGAGTTATAAACAAATCTATGTTATTTTATGTGCAAACATGCGCTAAAAAAGAGGGTTATTTCACGTAAAATAAAGGAATTTTGGTCATTATTCCGCTCAAATTGAGTCGAATCAAGAAACGGATAATATCTCGTGTACCAACATTAATAAACAATGAAAAATCATGTGCCACACATTATAGTTTACCACCTTCTGGCAATAACTGGCAGAAGGGGTTGCGTAATATTTTTGGCCATGTGCGTCCAATACGTATTAACATTCCTTCGTACCTTTGATGTTCACTCGTATGACACATCAATCGGTGAATTTGATTCATTAACCTTTCATGTCAGAGATTGTCCTTGTTAAATGATTCAAAATTTCGTTTTTCACGGTCTGGAAATGTTTGTTCGCCGAGTAGGAATTTTCGTTAAAAGTTTAAATTTCGCCAGGAGTCTCCTTCTAGGCTTTAGTTGACCCTCAAAACTTTTCAGCCCAGTCACCCAAAATGGAGGCAGAGTAAACAGTAAACATGGTCACTTTTAAGATTGGACAGTTTTTTTTGAAAATACATAAGAATGTTATTTATATTTTCAAAATTACCTTATTTTGCGACCGCAAATGTACACTTTCCCCTACGAGCGAGATCCACCTGGAATAATAAATCACTGTGGAATATTGAGCAGCGTTTTATCCACGAAGAACTTCTTCAAACTCGAAGTGCCCTCCATGACGCTCCCTGCATTCCTACCCGTAAAATCGATCCAGTATCCGCATTCTAGCGTTGAGAATGTGTCTGGGTGATAGATTCGTTCGTGACTAGATGACCTGTCAGAGACAGGCTCGGCGTGTAGCATCGACGATTGGACGGTTAAATATCAGCAACTTTATACTAGTATTCTGGTTTCAATTGAGTTAGGATGAATGTCAAACCGATAAATCAATAAAATGCTCCTTTATAATAGAATCCTGTGACTAAATTTAATTGCGATAATTCAACGAACAATATATAAAATCTATTTTTGATTTTTCTGAACAGATAACCCGTCGTATTTCCGACTGGAGGGTGATCCTGAGGAAGTGCTCTCAGGCGGACCACGAGCTAGGGACATGGCGCCAGAAGAGCGAAAATTGCATCGTCGGTGGAGCACCAAATCCGATACAGCAAGTGAACGAGTCGTTTTAGGCGCGTCTTCCGCGAGATTCTACAATTCTGGAACTATGACCGCCAGCAGACGGCATAGCAGCTACACAGCAACCCTCACAAAGCGATCACAAGCAGGTAAGATTTTTACGAAAACGTACAAGTTACGTCCAGGTTATATTTATTTATTTATTTACAGTACACGGGAACGAGCCCAGTTCACAGTTGTATATTGGTCGAATCAAACATTTGTGGATTATGAAAAGAATAAAAAATAAGAAATGAGTAAAAGGGGTAACCATTGGGAGTTCAAAAATTATTGAGAGCTGCAGAGTCAGCGAGGAGCAAGGCATCCAGCAGGCGTCTCTTGAGGATGGCGGGGGGGAGGGTGAACAGATCCATATCCGCAAGCAGATGGTTGGCAGTGCGGGGCAGACGGCTGAGGGGACGGTGCAGCATGTAGTTCGTCGACGTGAAGGGGACCCAAAAGAGGTCACGTGTGCGGGAGCCTGGTCTTGGGACCCGGAGACCAATCTGGTCCAGGAGAGACGGCGCGTCAATACGCCCAGAGAACAGACCGCTGAGGAAAGCCATATCCGCGATAGTGCGTCGGTCAGCAGGGCTGGGGAGGCGATACTGCGCACGAAGTGCGCCGTAGTCAATGCCGTCTCGAGGTATGCCTGACTTGAAGGCAAGGTAGCGGAGGAACGCCCTATGCACACGATCAATTTGGTCAATGTGGCAGCCATAAAACGGGCTCCAGACGACTGAGGCGTACTCGAGGCATGGCTGAACAATGGCACGATACAATGTGATGAGGGCTGGGATATGAGTGAATTCCCTAGTATTCCGCTTGAGGAAACCCAGAGACCGCATAGCTCGAGAGTTCACCTGCAACACGTGCTCATTGAAAGTGAGCTGCGGATCCAGATATACCCCAAGATCATGGATGAGTGACGGACGCGCAAGTTGAGATCCATTGATGCTGTAGATATGGTATATAGGAGATGGCGATCGATGAAAGGTGGATACCGTGCACTTGCTAGGGTTCAGGAAGAGGCCGACAGAGGAGCAGTTAGAGATGAAGGCGTCCAGGCGTGACTGGAGAGTGAGGCAATCAGTGATACATTCGATGCGAGAGAAGATCTTGAAATCGTCGGCATAAACGAGGACCTGCCCGTCCCCGAGGCTAGCGCAGACACGATCAATAGTCAGTATAAAGAGGAGAGGGCCCAGGTGTGAGCCTTGAGGAACACCAGAGGTGGCCATAAATATTCACTCCTAATTCAAGGATGTTGAGTAAATGAGGAAGATGAGTGATGAAGGCATCTGTCGTAGCTGATGTCAAGTGAGAATGGCCCTAAATGGAAGAGTTTTTTTTTCCGTTTTTCCGAGAAAACCGGCTTTTCCTTCTATCTCCCCGACGAAAGTCTTCAAAACCAAGAAGCTTTGTTCCAAAAAAGACTATGGACGTCCCAACGAGACCTTCCCTCTCGGCAAACACGAGATCGACGGGGCGAGAAAGCCTATTGAAAAAAAAATTGGAATTTCGAGCGGGACGTTCTTCCTTTATTTTGCCTGGTGGAGAGGAAATACTTCCTTGTAAATCCCTCATCAGCTTCACAGTTCACTTGTCAGGTTCCAAAATTCTTTGAAGACTCCTCCGTGAAAGTCAATAATGTTTCAAACTCTCGGTCTCTCTTCTCTCGTTAAAGGCAGTTCCTTTTTTCGCTCATATTAGTAACTTGGAAAACATTCAAGGCGATTAAATAGCGAAAACTTATGTTCGACAAAGTGAAACAGACGAGGAATTGTTTTTAACTCAAACGTAAAAGTAACTGACTTTTCAAAGTTTTTCCAACCAAAGTAACAAATTTAAGAGATTTTCTCTCTTGACTATAAGTGAACATTCAGGCTCAGGTATTCGTCATTCCAACACATTCTGAAGTCGAGTTTTTCGTCTCTCGCTCAGCTCCATTTGAAATAACTGCTGATTGCGAAGCACGAGTTTTTGTTACGGCAAAACTTTGATAACTTCGTCTGGATCGTCGAATATATTGAAGCAATGCTCTGCTTACAGGACATTTTGGGCCTGTTTGGTTGTGTCATATTATAACTCTGAGCACAACAATCAAATTAGAAGCTTCGAGCTTTTTGTGCGAAACACCAATCAATTAGTTTAGACTCAATTGGGATAATTCTCTATCTCTACGAAAGGGGTAATTCTCCCTTGGGTGGCTACTCATTGAGCTGGTTAATGAGAAATGCACTACTCTAAATACTATATTGCCCAAATTTGGGCGGGGTAGGGGTCAAAATGTGTTTTTTGAAAAATGGATTTTCGAGATTTTGGGCGATCTAGGCAAGTGGGGTATCAATTTCCACTAAATCTTGGACGCTGAATTCAATGAGGTGGGTCCCAGCACGATTGGCACCCACTGGAAGAAGTTATGGGTCAAATTATTATTATATATTATATATTATTATTATTATTGTTATTTTATTGGGTAATATATGGGTATATATTACCCATTTTGAATATGTTTTCTAGATTTCTGGAACCTGGGCGTGTGGGGTATCATTTTCCACTAAATTTTGGATCTTGAATCTATTGGAATTGGTCTGGGACCCGCCGCACCCACTGTTTTCCCCATTTCCCCCATGTTGAAGAAATGAGTTTCCATGCACCTGGTCCGAGGAATAACCAACCCGTGTGTAAGAATTTGCAGCGTTTTTCTTCTATAAATACAAAATAAAATTGCAGCAAAAATATCTTCTCTGAATTGCATTTCAATATAGTTTATTTCTGTAGGCTGTTCCTAACTCAGTTTAGCTGTCAATTATTAACGGAATATTAAGGTGCTTGTGTTTGATAACGATCCCTCAAAAACGTCATAAAATAAGCAAGATTGTTTTCGCGGACGCGAGAGTGGTCTTATGTTGGGAGAGCGTGGAATCTCTGCATCCCCTTTCAAAGCTGCGTGCTGTTACTAGGCAACAGGAAATAAAAATAGACTAACTGGCATACCCCCGTAATATTAGCAACCTTGGAGTCAGTTTATAGAAGCCGAGAAAAGAGCGGGTGGAGCGTGAAAAAGAGGCTGCATGAGGGGGGTGGGGAGGCGTATTCTTAGAAATGAAAACAAATTTCCTCGTCTCAACACCTGCGTGTGGTAATTAAATAGGGGAAAGGTCAAATTCTTCTTTACCCAGAGTCATAATTGTCACGAATTAAATTTAATTAACCGCATTAATGGTTCAGCCGTTTTTTTCAAAAATCACCCTTTGTCGTCAGCACATTAATTCGAACATCATTCGCCTTCAACGCACGAAATTGCCAGGCACTCATCTTGAGGAGCCTCAACTCGGACCTAAACCCTTAAGCTGGACGGTGGTAGCATAGGAATGAATGAGATTCGTTACTTATGCAAACAATAATTTGAATAGCCAGGCGCGTATAAGCCGCACAAGGCGGTGAAACGCAAATGAGGGCGAGATTGGAGGGTCGTTCCTATTCCGGCTGTTATCTCGCCCTTATACGCCAACTTGTTTGCAGCCTTAACTTCATTTGAAAGAAGGATCACGATAACAAGTTTGGAGTTCCCTCCCATTGCCGTGGTGCGGCTAAAACAGTATCCCGCTTCTCAGTCTCCTATTATACCGGTATTATGTACGATAAAGTCAGAACCACTGGGTGTGTATTGAGGTGGAAAAGAAGTTGAAATCACATGAAGTTGACCAAGAAGAAGAAAGATGGGTTTTCCAGGGTAAAGAAGAGGATCAATTAGTTTGAAAAAGAAGTAGCACTTCTGCCAAGCAAGGTAGTACAAACTGATTTTTAAGCAGGGAATTCCATTGAAATTCTTCTGAAATCGTCAAAATTGGAGTAAACAATTTTTTTAAATCTTTATATGTTCTTGCAAGGATCTCAAATATCATATTCGCGCACCCCTAGCAACTGCAAAACCATGCACAATTTTAAAAAATTTGCAAAATTTCCCTCAACCATTTTTTTATTGCGCGCAACCCCAAAATTGTCAAATAGTGGAAATTTTCAAAATGTGTTTATTTTAAGGAAGTGTTCGTTTCAATTTCTATAAACTCCACTATAGTCGGTTTCCAGTCCGGTTGAGGAGGGAAAAAAAAGAATTATTTAAAAAAAAGCACAAATTTATGAAATTTCATGTGCAAACAAGCGCTAAATAAAGTGATCTTTCCAAGTGAAATAAACTTTGCGTGCTCGCTGAACCGGTCGCGGGCGATCAAAAAATTGGTTGAGGGATCAAATTTTCATGAAATTTTGAGTAAAATTCCTGTTTTACACCCTCTTGAATCTTCTTACTTTAAAAAAAAAAAAATTCCGCAAATCAAGTTTTAGACATATTACACCTATTTTTCTAACTATTTATTTCAAATAAGAAAACTTGCTTTCCAACTCTCTGTGACGTAAACCACTTCACCTCCCGCCTTTCCTTCTCCTCTATATCACCATCCTTGCTGTGACGTCATTGCCAGAATCATAAAAATCACACTATTACACTGCTTTATCGCCCTTCACCCAATAAAATACGCAACCATGAGCAATTACCACAGAGTGACACCCAAAAGTGGCACCAAGCGCAGGGTGAATCAAGGTGGTGAATTGACAATAATAAAAAGCCCTCTTTGGTGGTGGACCTTACCCTGACTAGAAAGAGCTAGAGAAAGGATGGCAAAGAGTGGATTCCAGGAAATTCATTCTCCAGCAGTGAAAAAATCCAGTGGTTCTTGTAGTGGTACTGTGATGCTCTCCCGCATATTTAAATCAGTGAGTATGATACCTTGTGTTAGATAAATGTATCTGATACCTCGCAAGCAGCAACATAAGAGATTTGGATGTAGTGGAACAACGATGTGACCAGGTATTTTGCCAACACCGCTCATAAGACGAGAGAAATGACCAACACAACTTACAACTTTACAACTTTAATATGGCGTCATTGTTCTCAAGTCGGATAATGTTCAACAGTTGGAGATAACTGAAGCTGTCAACGTCCTCCGATATATTGCTCTATTCAGTTTCCATCTACACTTTCATTGATTGTGTAATCATCCCTCTTGACAAACAAAATATAGATCACCTCGAGAGCTACAGAATCAAATATTGAAAGAAGGTCGAATAGGGCGCGGAGCTCGGACATTGAACAGACTCCACATGACCTGCAGAGGGTCCACTTGATAAGATAATGGACTTGTGCCCTAAAGGGTTGCGCCAGACGGGACGTATCACGGAGGGGATATTAATTCGATATCTTTTCCTTGTAGCTCGCGTACGCTTCTTTTGACGGTGCCCATGTAAAAAGGGATAAGTCAATTTGGCGCCATGTGACCCTCGTCTCCAAGAGCACTTAGGCCTCGAATGAAACTTCGTTCTATTTCCAAAGTTAATGTGAAGTGAAAAGCCTGTGGGCCTTTCTGGAATTTAAGCTCATTTCCAACATTCTTGAACGGAAGTTCGTTACATGTCCGAGAAAGGGTCCTCTCTTGAAACAGGGGATTGCCGCTGATTCAAAATGCTCTTGGCATTCCTTTTGAGCGTTAAAAAAATACGTGGTATCGCAAGGCCGCAGTGCGATGGTTTAGAAAAACCATTCAAATCCCCCGTATTCTTCACCATTAGATCCCGAACGGAAAATACGGAATACCGAGTTTCAACAGAGCATTAAACATTCAGTAACTCAAAACGGAGCATAGATAAGAGATGCGGCGTTCACGAAACACGAAGAAGGGATTAGTTTTCCACCGGTGTATAGTTTGCTCTGAATTTTTGACGCTGAATCCATTGTGATCCCGGACCGATTGGTGCCCTCTCGAGGTGGGTATAGGTCATGATGACCTACCTACATATCTCGAAGGTCGGTTTTCGGGTATTTGCGACCTGGAGCTTGGGGGACACTGTGTGTGGAGTGTCCCGGACTCATTCCGATTGATTCAGCGTCCAAAATTTTGTTGAAAATTACACTTCACACGCCAATGTACCCGAAAATCTCGAAAAGATTCATCACAATGGATTCAGCGTCAAAAATTCAGTGGTAAACTAATCCCTTCTTAATGTTTGGTGAACGCCGTATCTCTTCTCTGTGCTCCGTTCTCGGTCAGGTTATCTCGCGTCGTCTCGGTTCTCCGGTACTTATCAGTTAATGTGTAGTCGGTTAAGTTATCGAACCTTTCAATTTTCTTTTAAAACTCGATATTCCATATTATCCAATAGTTTTAGCCGAATTTCCCTATAGTATACCATTGAATGGCATACCCTAGCATTTCTTATATTTTCTTCTTAAACGTACAACATTTACGTTTCTAATACGCTTGATGATTCAGAGTAGTAAAGGCATGATTTATAGGACCACGTTTAAGCTAAACTGAAGTGTTGAGACTGCAATAAGATTAATTTGTGTTCAGAAGAGATAATTTTATTTTCAAGAGTCCGTTTCTCTCATTGGAACAGAAACCGCTCGCTAGACGGAATCTTTTGGGTATAGAGATTGCCAAGATCCGGAAATCCCAGTTGATTGAGTCACTACGCAGGGCGTATTGTATCCCTTAATTGGATTTTTATTCTACTCGTCCGAAGGTTTAGTTTTCCTTGAACTAAAAAAGGGCTCATTGAGGCCGAATCAGAGCGCATGAGGGCCCCGGGCCACCCATCGCTCGATAGTTTCCCTTTGTCCCTATTCAACGTCGGTTAAATCTTTTATCACAGTGGATGACAAATGGGGATATTGACCGAGGGTTTTGACGTCAAAAGCTGCCCTTTGAATACCGGGGGCGTTCTTACTGTTGAACGTTTCTTAGGACTCTGCCTGGAGCTATTTGGTCGTTTTGAACTGAAAGAGTTTCCTTCAAAGTTAGCCTCAAGTACTGTCGTTGAGCTGTAATCTTTGTTCGTTCGCCCCCAGCTGTGGATGTAACGGAAAATAAAATATAAAACAATGCGTTGGTGAACGATCTGCCCTTGAAGCTGACAAAAACTGCTGAGACCGCAGCCGCTTCAAAATGCTGGCCAAAGGTAGAGTGGCATTAAACACATATACCACAATTTCCCTAGAAGCTTGGAGCTACTCCCATGCAAGGATTGTGACATCTCACATCTACTTTCTGGATTCATTGTGGGGGAATGAACTCGCTGGTGCCTAGTAAAGAGCTGTTACTGCCCCACGACCGCCTACAGTTCTACAGGGGTTATGTGGTTGGATGGCAATGCCCGGGTAATCTCAGATAGCCATAAAGCCACAAGGCATGGGAGCACTAGTATTGTGTTGGATACTCCTGAGTATTGAGCAAGAGTAATGGGGGTGGCTTCAGGTTCTTGGATAGGCTATAAGGGGATGAGCATGCTGTTCCTCAGCCCAGGCCGCAATGTCTACAGTCTCCAAGGAAGGGCTGTCTTTGGTGGCTGGGATAGTGGTGATGAGGCCATGATAATGATCTATCCAGGCTGATTGTGCCTACAATGCTTCCTGAACCAGAGGTTGAGTGCCTCAGGACGATGAACATCGTACAACAAATTCTCGTTGCTTTCTTCGCATCTCCTTTACAAGTGCCCCTTGTGAAGAACCCTATTGATGAAATTCCTATCCGTTTTTATTTTCTTCCAATGCCCACGTAAAGGAAAAAATACTACGAGACAACCTTTTATAAAACACTGTATTGCCTTCTTTTTTCCATAAGGGGGCACTCGCAGCTCAAGCATGAGAAAGTGAGGAAGGGAAAGATTCTCACTCCGAGAAGACAAATCAAATCTCGAGCTCCTTTTCCGAGCTTTGCGATATTGGCGAGGCAATAAAAAGAAGCAACCGCTTTCATCGAAGATGGAAAAAAGCACTCTCCCGCAAGCTCTTTCCGCTACAAACAATATTCATCCGTTCCGTAAATAGTAACGAATCTGGCAAGCTCGCGTTAGAAATGAGCACATTTTTGCGACCTGGTTGCGGATTTCATCGTTCTATCTATTGTATTACGAAAACCCAAAAATTATCTTAGTAGTGAATCATGTTTATTGTCTAATGGTAGACATCAAGTCCACAACCAAGAACAGGGTGCTCTAACAGGTGCGTTTATGTGGTCCACAAAATTTAATGTTGTCGGGATGTGTAAGAAAAATCACTATGCTTTCGATGAGAAAGTTAGGATAATCAGATTAGTGAGGGACAACGCGTTTTCCCGATAGAGTGCGTTGACATCAGCTGTTTTGAAGGCGAAAAAAGGTCATTGTTGTACTTCCACAATTACGAATAAAAAGTATATAAGTTAACCCCTTCTAATGAAAAGTACATGAAAACAACTTCGAGGTTATAATTATCATCTACTGATTTAATTGCGCCTCACAACTTCATTTTGACTGTGTAGCGTTCTGGTCCTGCCGCCATCTTGCTTTCCGTCCCTATGAAATCAATGTTAATTCTGGGTATAACTCCCAAATTCCTGCACAAAATCTCATGATTTTTGTCGCCCTAAAGCGGTGTAGAATCATATTTTACTCGCGAGTATTTCTTGATAAATCTGATTCCTATCACCTAGTGCCCCTAGGTAACCTGGGTATGTACGAAATCAAGAATATTGAAGTACTCAAGTACTGAAGAACTCACCCAACAATCTGGTGTCTGCGTTACTTGATACTGAAGTAAACTACTTTGTTCTCAACACGGGATGTATTTCTTCAGTAGAGGCGAGGAAACCAAGTATTCAAAACAGGATGAATTCAGAAGATGGGATTTTAGCGAAGCGTAGTATTTCAGAGGACAGCCGAGAAGACGCGACGGGAAGCGACGAGCAAGCAACTGACGCGGACTGACGAGCGTCCAAGATGGCGTTCGTTCGCGTAGAGGTTTTTATCAGCTGACAACTGCCTTCCTGATGGGTAGTGAGGGCTAGTAATAAACTCCGAGTGTCAACTCAATATTCACGATATACTGGGTAGTATAATTATGGACACGAGATCGGCTATTCACGCCATTCCCAATGGTGAGAAATCAACCGGGGAAAATGGGAGGACATCTACCACTTTCATTTGGCAATTTTTTTTATTACCTACTTTAAAATTTAGTGGAAAACGATACCCACATACCTGATTCCCTCAAAATCTTAAGAAAAACCTGTTCTGCTGCTGCTCGCTTCTGTGACGTCAGCTGTCAGCCTCCTGACAGTCGCTTGCGGCTCTGTTCCCTCTCAAATTCAAAGAGAACAAGATCAGGCCCCCAAATTTTCAGCAGGCTCTTTGGAGAGTTTCAGTGGTGTCACCACTTGCCATATTGTCCAGAGAGATTGAGTCTCTGGTAGTCGGCATTCTTCGTTTGCCAGTCCTTTCAAGGTTCAAATGGAATGTGACACATTGTCAACAAATCACGTGCAAAATTATCGGCTTTCCAGCTACATGAGGTACTGTTCGTAAGTTCAAAACCGCCATAATAAATATACGTGCAATGGACAAACAAGAAATGTCTCTCTATAATCAGTTTTATGAGGTTATGAGGTCATCTTGTGAAATAAAACGCGAGTCGAAGTTCAAACTAGGAGAATGCCACCAAACTCGGGTCAGCAGTTTCGTTGGCTGTTAATGTGGATTCTCGAATCTGGGCAAACTTGAGCTTTTAGGGACGCCATTGAGAAAAAAAGCACTATCAGAGGTGGACGGAGGAGCTGGGAAAATGCTGTTTACCCAGGGTGCTCGAGTCGCCTTCCATTCCAAACCTCTTACGAATGGCAAAGGCTGCGAGTAAACACAAAAGAAAAACAAGGTCGTGAAAGAGATGGGCAGTTTGACGACACCAGACTTTATTCGAGTCTAAATCAATTGTTCTCCCGACTCTTTTGTATTTCAATTTGCGAACTCCGAGGTTACAGCGTCAAGTTGGTAGCACAGCCGAGTGGATCCATTTTAGGTGAACCTGTACGGGGTTAAAAGTGGGATCAAAGTCTCGAAGCTTCAAGAGGACAAAAGGTCGATCTCGATAGGGCTCTGGCCCGTGTTGAGATAACATTCAGGGGGCTCAATTACGAGGGGACTTGCAGTGCGGAGAAGGGGTTAGATCTAAGAGGCTCAACTGCCTATACTTGAGATAGCGAGAGGAGGCTGAAACGAGCTCCAATCGATATTATTATACCCTTTGATGAAATGCTTCCCATCTCAAGGGGGCGCGTTGTCTCGACAGTCTCGGGAGGTACCTACTTTTATTGCAGCACGACACAGAATGAGTTCATCAGAAAAAATGCTGCGAATCTTCCACAATGGTCGGTTATTCCTTGGAGCAGGAGTATGAGGGAAACAGTGAGTGTGGTTAGGAACATTGCAATATAGCTGAATATCGATACTTTGGGTTGGTTATTCCTTGAATAAGCAATTTATGTTTCAAAAATTCGAACATCTCCGATTCGGCCCAAGAATTTTTTTTGGACGTTTCCAGGTGTCTAGATCAAAAAAGTCAATTGTCCGTCCGCCGTCCGCGCAGTTTTTGGTAGTAGAAAATCTTCTAAAAATCTGAAATATGGGTCAGGGTTCTGTTCCCGGCTTTTGTTGGTCCTCGAAACTTTTCAGCCCGATCGGACCAAATTTGGGCGGAGTAGGGGTCAAAATGTGTATTTCGAAAAATGGATTTTCAAGATTTTTGGCAATCCAGGCATGTGGGGTACAATTTTCGACTGAATATTGGACGCTGAATCCACTGAAATGGTACCAGAACGGTTGGCAACCAACGGAAGATGTTATGGATCAAAATGGGTATTTATCTACTCATTTTGAATATGTGTATTCGAGATTTCTGGTGCCCAGGCGTGTGGGGTATCATTTTCCACTAAATTTTGAACCCTGAATCGATTGGAGTGGGTCCGGGACCCGCCACACCCACTGCTTCCCCCATTTCCCCATGTTGATGAAATGAGTCTCCATGCACCTGGTTCGAGGAATAAGCAACCCCTGTGTACGAATTTTTTGAAAATGCGCGCCAGAATGGCAGTGTTTTGGCGGAGTTCCTTGAGCGCCCCTGAGTGTCCCTCCGTCTGCGGACCACATGTTGACTGTCACTCCGGCGTCACCTTCTCCCTAAACGACCGCCGATTTCCTGGAAGACGCTCCGTCAACCCCGTCGGGTCATCGGAGTCATGTACCCCCAATGCCCATTCAATGCAAACGAACTTCCGGACCCCTCCGCCGTACCGGGTCGAGCATAGAGATGCTCTCCCTCCGCCGCACAGGTCGAGCATAGAGATGCTCATCGCACATGTGCCGGGTGTACAATCGAATCTCCGGATGGTGTCACTGACAGGCCGCCAGCTTCCGTGATGATGTATTCACCACCACCGCCGACGTTTGGGACCTCAGTTCGGGCGTGGATCGGGCATACGAACGAGTTCCCAAGTGCGATACAGCATCCGTTGTTACGTATGCAACGCGTATGCAAGACCACGAACAGCCACCGTGAGAACAATAAACATTAAAACAACAAAAACAAACAAAACAACCCCTCGGGAAATAACGAATTTCATTCTGTTGAATGCAACCGTTCTAGGTAAGCTCCGTGAGCCATTTATAGAAATACTTGCGCAAATAACTAATTCAAATGGCCACATACCATTATAAATGCAGGGGGAGCATGTGCGGAAGGGGGGTTATATCTCTTTATCCTAGAAATTAAATTATGCAGTGTATGCCACAGAAACAAATCACCACCCCCATCCACTGCATTAAAACGAATTAATTACCTAATAAAATACATATTATACGAATATTTTCAATAACCTTGTTGAAACTGGGGAGCAAATGGAGCAAAACGGCACATTTCTAGATTTTTTAAATTGAAAAAAGGCTTATCATTTTTCATTAGACGCCTAGGTACCCAAATATCTCGAAAATCCATTTATCAAGAAACACGTCAAGTTTTGACTGGCTAGAAATCGACTTGGCTCCAAAGCCGTTGTCGTCATGATGTGTTTTTGAACCAATTTGGGGCTTTTCAATGGACAAAGCGACAGAAATGAAACGTTGCCTTTGTTTTGAGGCCTCGTGCTGAACCCTGTTCGTCCATCGCCTCGGTCGTGGAGAATCGCATTACTCGGTGTAACGAGGATGCGACGAAAGGCCTGCTATATTCATCCACCGTGGTAATCGCGTCAGTTGAATTTCACGGTTCATTCGCTCTGAGTTAACCGTGTCATTTGCTTCCTTCAGTTCTCGAGAAATTTCTTGTGACGATGTACACCCAACTGTCGGTTCTGAGGGCGGAATTCATTGTCAATCACATTCAGGTGTGTAAAAGTGTCCAATCTTACCTCATAGTTTGCTGGTTGCCTCTTGCGAGGAGCAAGTCTCCCTGTTTAACGTCAAAATTGCAGAGATTTTCCTTCCTCCGTCCTCAATGTCCGGAAAAGATCAGTTTTGTGGTCATATTTATGTCGTCATTGCATCGTACAGTTCTCAGAGTAATGATCGTCGTAATCATTGTTACTACTTTGGGGACAAGACAAATTTATCAGTTCAGTCGCGCAATTTTCGCTTTCGTGTTGATCACATCATCTATCTATCTACCTATCATTCAAGATGATAGATCAAGCGAAATAAGCATTGCCTTCCTTTCACGTATAATTATTACAACAAAATGTAAATTTGTACATAATCACAAGATCTAAATGTAAGCTGAGGAAACAAATAAAAACGCTGATATTCATTCACACGGATTGGTTATTCCTCAGACCAGGCGCATGGAGACTCATATCTTCAACATGCGGAAAATGGGGAACCAATAAGTGTGGTGGCGGCTCCAAACCCATTCCAATCGATTCAGAGTCCAAAATTTAGTGGAAAATGATACCCCACACGCCTAGGTTCCTAGAAATCTCGAAAACACACTTTCGTAATGGGTAGATAGGTACCCATAACCTGATTCAGGGGGTGCCAATCGTTCCGGGACCCATTTCATTGGATTCAGTGTCCAAAATTTAGTGGAAAATAATACCCCACACGCCTAGATTGCCAAAATCTCGAAAATCCATTTTTCTAAAAAATCTGACATTTTTGATCAGGGGCCCGTTTCTGGCTCTTGTTGGTCCTCGAAACTTTTTAGTCCGATCGGACTAGATTTGGGTGGGGTAGGGGTCAAAATGTGTGTTTCAAAAAAAGGATTTTCGAGATTTTCTAGGCTTGTGGGGTATCAATTTCCACTAAATTTTGGACGTTGAATCCAATGAAATGGGTCCTGGAACCATTGGCGCCCTCTGGATGAGGTTATGGGTCCAAATGGGTACCTATTCACACTTTTCGAATGTGTATTTTCAAGATTTCTGGTACCTAGGCGTGTGGGGTATTATTTTCCACTAATTTTTGGACTCTGAATCGATTTGAATGAGTCTCCATGCTTTTTGTCCGAGTAATAAGCAACCCCTGTCAAAGAATTAGCTGCATTTTTGATCAAAAGCAATTTAAATGCGCTCATCAGTTAGGCTACCATATTTCACGACATCTTTCTATCCAAATCTGTGTTCTTTAAATAAAATAGAAGTACGGCCTTGAATTGAGTTGATGCGTCTGATTCTTCGGGGTTTTTGGAAGGGTCTTCCCACTTTTACAGGGGAATTTTACGAGTGAGAAGCCGTTTGTCGTTAACATACGTTGCACATGGCTGCGCCACTTCTCCTTTTACGACGGTCCTTCTCGCTTCTGGTTCCAACTTGGGGTCTCCTTTTGAAAATGTTCCTATTCTGTTGGAAGAGGCAAAAATGATCAGTCTCTCCTCATACGTCAAACGTATGTTAAAACTCTTTTTGGAAATCTGAAATTTTGGGCCCGTTCATGGCTCTAGTTGGTCCTCGAAACTTTTCAACCCGATCGGACCAAATTTGGGTGTGGTAGGGGTCAAAATGTGTATTTCGAAAAATGGATTTTTGAGATATTTTGCAATCGTGGTGTGTGGGGTATCATTTTCCACTAACTTTTGGACGCTGAATCCAATGAGACGAGTCCCGGAACGATTGGTGCCCTCTGGATGAGGTTATGGGTCAAAATGGGTGCCTATCTACCCATTTCGAATATGTGTTTTCCAGATTTCTGGTACCAAGTCGTGTGGGGTATCATTTTCCTCTAAATTTTGGTCTCTGAATCGATTGGAATAGGTCCGGGACCAGCCACACCCACTGTTTCCCTCATTTTCCCCATGTTGAGGAAATAATTCTCCATTCGCCTGGTCCGAGGAATAATCAACCCGTGTGTAAGAATTTGCAGCGTTTTCCTAAAATATCATTAAAAATATGACCCCTTGAGTAATTTTCTTATTTAATACAAAAAAAAATCAAATTAAAAAAAGTCTATGAAATTGTATGAGCAAACAAACAATAAACGAAATTTCGGTCACTATTCCGCCAAATTTCAGTCGAATCTGGAAACAAATAGAACCACGTGAATCAGCATTAAAAAACAATGAAAATTCATGTGTCACACTTTGGAGTACACCATTTCCCACTATTTGGCAACTTTGCCTGCTCGCTGCTCTGTTGCAGTCTTACTTCAGCAACAGGTATTTTAAAATGCAGCAAGATGGTGCTTTTTCGGAAACCAAAAACGATTTAAGCAGGAGTGCCACAAGGCAGTGTACCTAGACTACTACTTTACCTGCTTTACAGTTCTGACTTACTCGAAACAGAAGGAATACCCTTGCCGCGTTCGCGGACGACACATATTCTGGTTTGGGTCAACCGCGTACACAGGTGGGTACGAAAGATTCAAATGAATGAGGAAGTTTTGTTGATTTCGAATAAAATGATTGCCAGCCATTGTGCAGAAGCATACCTTTGCCGCGTTCGCGGACGACCATAATTCTGGCATGAGTTTCCACTCACTGCTCTTCTCAGCGTTCAGGGTTGGGCAACGAGATGAGATTCAGAATGAATGAGATGAAGTTTGTGCATGATGATTTCACGAATAAAATGATCAACTATGTGCCAGCCATTGTGGATAGCAAGGTGATACCATACGCCAATGAAGCTAAATATCTTGGAATGGCGCTAAACACCAAACTAAGATGGAAGGCCCACGCCAACAGGAAAAAAGCTGAGCTTACAATTAAATGCAGGCAAATGTACTGGCTGATAGTTGACATTCGAAACTGTCCATCCACAATAAGCTCATATTGTACAAGCAAGTCCTAAAGCCTGTCTGGACTAATGGTGCGCAACTATGGGGGTGCACTACCCAGAGTAACTTCAGATCTTTCAAAATAATGTCTGCGTAGATACATGCAGATATTTTTGAAACGACAGTTGTATTTTTCATTCCAATCCCGTTGGTTTACGACAAAAACAAAGTCGATGTTCAAGCCGAGTGTGTAACAGACACATTTTCAGTTGTCGAAGGGGAGGAGCCTCCAGGGACAAGTGACCTCACGTACGCTCGTTATTCGTTCAGTACGTCCAGATGCTTCCAGCAAGTCTATTTCTCGCTTTATTGCAAGGGTGTTCTTTCTTCTGTCCGAACTAGTTGTTCCAGGTACCGCCCGCCAGTAACGCCATAGTTCCCAGGGTGAGTAGAAAGTCTCTTCTCAGGGGAAACTTATTCGGTTTATTTTTATTATGAAAACAAAACGCAAATTTAATCGTGATTTCCTCCAATTTGTAAATTTTGTTTGGTTATACCTTGAATAACACCCATAATAATAATCGTGCCAGGTCAATCTTTCCAAAATTTGACAGTACTAGGAAGAGGAAGTTATCCAAACTTAATTGGCCAGTTAAGACAATTCAAGACTTATATTAAAAATATAATTGCTGAAACAAAAGAAACCCGTTTAAATCTGGTTATTCTTTAAATAAGGTCAACCCCTCCGATTTGACTCTAAAATTTTTTTAAAATAAGCAAAAAATGTCCATCTGCCGTTCATGCCGCTTTTCGGTAGTAAACCTAGTCAAAGTAGTCAAATTTGAAGTTTTGGTCGTTTTTTGCTTTAGTTAGAAACTTTTCTGCCCGATACGCCCTAATTTGGAGAGGTAGAGGGGGGGGGGTTACAAATGTGTTTAGTTTGAGATTTTTTGCTACCTAGACGCATGGGGTCTCATTTTCGACTGAATTTTGGACGCTGAATCGATTGGAATGGATCCAGGACTAGCCAAAGTTTTCCCCATTTTCCCCATATCCGAGATTTTGTCCGATTTAGGCGTGTGGGGTATAATTTTCCACTAAATTTTGGACGCTGAATCGTTTGGAATGAGTCTCCATGCTCCTGCTCCAAGGAATAACCAACGATTGTAAAATAATTGGCAGAGTTTTCATTTTATTTGCGTTTTTTTTAACGTTTAACTTCTTCCTAGATCATAATAATGAGGAATGAACGAATGGTTTTCCTCGTGTATATTTCACGGACGACATAAATTCTAGTGGATGACGTAAAAGTTGATGCCAGAACTGAACCAGGTTCGTTGTGTCAACATGAATCCACCCTGAGGCGGAAGACGCGAGGATTCGTTCTCTATTTGTCGGGTATTTTACCTTTTGCATTCGTACTTCAGTCAAATACCTTCCTTTAGAACCACACCAGGGGAAACATCCAAGTTGCCTCTGGTTTACGTGTCAGTAAAGTTCAGCTAAAATAAACTTCTACCCCTCACAATATGCCCAAAACATCGAACAAATGCTGCTCTCACGAAGAATTTAATCACAAATAAATATCCAAATTAATTCGTGGAATCATAAATCATCTTCGAATCATAGTGGACAGGTTCCAAGGTGGGAATGGGGCGCGTGGAAAACACTAAAAGGTAAAACCTATTAAAAAGTAAGCGATTGATTGAGAAATTGTCGACGAGAAAGTCGATTTCTTGTGGTTGTATTATTCATCTGCAAACTATCCGTTTGAAACCGGAGATCCGTTGAAAGGATCCCTCCATACCGCCATTTGCTATTTTACCTCCTGCACGGTTATACACATTTACTTATTAAATGCCAATTGGCACCCCATTACAACTCTATAATTGTTGTAACTGATGGATTTTCCATGATGGTCGTTAAATCGATAAACCTATGTACCGAAATCCACTTTGGGGTTGTGCGAAAAACAAAATAAATGGACTGCAATACCGCCTACCCCTGCGCCTTTTAGACGCATTCCATTTTCAGAAGAATTTTACGTTTCTTGTCTTGAATGTAATAAGTTTTACAATACTATGCTCAACATTTTATTTCTTGCCGTCATCAAGGCATTGAAGTTAAGTGCGAAAATAGTGGACTGGAAAAGAGTGGATTGGGTTTTTGATTACGTACCTCCTGTGGTTTTTATATTCAAGGACTTTTGGTTTATTATTCCTTGAACAATCATGTCAGAGGTCAACCTCTCCGATTGGTGTCGAAATTGGACGGTTTCATGATGGGGAAAATCGAGTGTGAAGTGTCCCAGACTCAATGCAATCATTCCAACGTACAAAATGTAGAAGATAATGATACCCCACACGCTCTGGTACCCGAAAATCTCAAAAACCCACATTCAAAATAGGCAGTTAGGTCCTCATGTTGAGGGGAAAAAAAAAAAAAAAAAAACGTACCTAGTTTACAAGAAGTCCCAAAAATCGAGTGACAAAAAACACATTTTTACTCATACTATCCCAAAATTTGGGCCAATCAGGCTGAAATGTTTCAATGACCTACTGCAGTCAGAAAGAGATCACTTAGCAAAATTCTAGATTTTTAGAAAAATGTCTACCAAGTACCATAAACGGCGTGGATGTTGAATGGTGGACGGTGTAACGAAATGGCGACCAATATAGTGATATAGTAGTAGTAGTATATATATATAGTGCAGATCAGTGTTGACAATCACAAAATATGGCTCCAAAATGAACAGATGCCAATGGTAAACTCAATGAATGCTAACATTTTAGTTTCTGAATGATATAATAACTGATAGTATAATCATCTGGCTCCTCAAAAATTGGACATCTTCCACTGCTGCGTCCAGCCAGAGTCCGCAACTTTTTAGAGTATACATTTTTCTGAAAATTTCGAAACTTTTCACCTCTGAGATAAACCGAATTCCTTCTCCAAGATGACAGCATGTCTTTTAAATGGTGTTTTGTGGTTTTTGAAGAACAAGAGTGCGAGGAATCGGTTTTCATTGAACGTTTCATTGAATGTTGAATCGATTATGATTAGTCCGAATCGATTATTCTACGCCTGAAGTGGATACCCAAATCCAGTCAAAAACGACATTCATATCCTCACTGTCTCTTCAATAACTACGTTGTAGCCTTTAGGAAAACTCTTTCCCGCCTAGTTCGTTAAGAATCCACACCGCCATATGTTTTCCGTTAATGCGAAAAGTATGTCGGGGTATGGTCGAGCCGATGCCACCTGTGTCAGTCCACACGAAACCCTGGCCGTGTTTTTCACTTCCCAGATGAGTTCGATCTTTCACGTCCTGGCTCGACCCATCAACAGAATTGGGCCGTGGGCGGGAATTTGAGTAGACTATTCGATACAACAGGTTCGTTCTTCATTGCAGCGCTGAGCTTCTCTTCCTGTGTGTAACAGCACTGCCAACTTGAGAATTAGAAAAAAAAAAATTCATTCGTTTAAGGTCTTTTAAAATGAAAACCAATTGAAAAGGGCGAATACTTTAAAAATATAATTCGGAACAAAAACTGTGGAGGACAAACTACACTGCATTACAACAACTATCACGTAATCGATATAAAGAGATTCGACTGAACGTAATGCGCTTCAATTAAAATTCAACATATTCAGTTTAATAAGGAGTGAGTGTGCGAGTTATTTTTTGAAAAAACGCCAAAACCCCTAATCGGTTATCAAACTATTGAACCAAACGATTCTTAAAGCCATCGCCCCCCAATGTTTCTATCAGACATCGATGTTTCTTATCAAAATGTCTTGTTGGTCGATTATGAATAATAATAACCATCTACACTTACATCTGAACAATAATTACCCTTGTTTTATAAATTATTTCTCGGTTGTTTATTATCCCCACTTAAGAATGATACTACTTATTCAAATTCATGAAACAATGATCTTGTTTTAATCCAATTGAACAAAATACCATGGATGTATATTGTTATCGGTGTTCTTATCGTTATCTACCTCAAATTCTTTGTTTTCTCTTGCATTTCCGCTGAACATTCTCTTTACACTTTACACGTACTTTCCAAAATTTCAGCAAAAAGTGACATTTGGCTACATTTTGAGAGGATAATAGATTATATTCCCTCTTATAAAACAATCGATATATTGAAATATCGATGTTTTTCCCTGACGCTTTTTGGACATCGTGTTTCTTTTTTAAAAAATGATGTGGAAACCTCAATTTCAATGGGCGAGTGAGTAGATTTGAAGGTAGAATTTGGCGTTTTTTGGCAATTTGGCAAGTTTGATATAATTAGGGCAATTTCCCAATTATGATTAGCTTATTAGAGAAGCATTCAAACGAATAAGTAATGGTGAGAAATGCGTTTGAATGTCGAAAACACGCCATTATTTTAAGAAAACGAGGTTTTTGTAAAAAAAACTACGATTAGTGTAACGCATAATATGAACCCTGCAGATAATATTGTTCCATTGCTAGTGCTAAAATGAGAAAAAAAAAGGTTTTGGGCGTCATACTTTGTTGTTTTGGTTTTCTTATACACCATGATTTTGTATTCTAATCCAAATTTCTATCCACTCTGAAATATTCTCATCTGAACGATATCCCGAAGGTCGTCCTTAACTAAAAGGTGCTACGGGGGAGCTGTCGTATTCATCATCTTCATTTGCCCCGCGTAAAAATAAACGATGGCAGTTAAAAACACAAACATTTCCTCTTCCTGTTCATCCAACTAACATCAGCCCTGAACTTTGGATGTAGTTCATTTCCCTTAAACTAGTTTTCAGTAAATATGCGGAAGGCTAAAAAAATTTATTAGATTCTCGAGAGAAAAACCGCAAATTAATCCTCATTGGTTTACAATAAGGCTTTTGAGATCACCGTATGTATGTTTTTAGAAAAAAACAAAAAACGAAGAATCATCAAAGTCTTTTTTTTTCTTCAACAATGACTACTTTGTTGTACTACTTTGAGTACCTATTTCACAATGTGTACTTTGCGTGTGGGGTATGATTTTCGACTAAATTTTGGACGTTGAATCCAATGAGACGGGTCCCGGAACAATTGGGGCCCATCGGAGGATGGTATGGGTCACATTGGGTATTAACCATTTCGAATGTGGGTTTTTGAGATAGCTGGTACCTAGGTGTGTGGGGTATCATTTTCCACTAAATGTTGTCACCCTGAATCGATTAGAATGGGTCCGGGACACCCACTGTCTTCTCCATGTTCGATATTTTCGATGATCTAGGCGTGTGGGGTATCATTTTCCATTAATTTTGGACGATGAATCGATTAGAATTGATTGGATTGTCTTCATGGTCCTGTTCCAAGGAATAACCAACCCCTGTAAATGAATTTGCAGCGTTTTTGATAAAAATTGTCGTGATGAACGGAAAACAACCCTTTGAACGATCGTGAGTCTAATCCAGCGAGAGCATCCTCCGCTCCGCCCCGACGGGCTTGGTGAGCCCAGAGCTCAAAACCGGAAGCTACCTCGGGTGAGTGCATCAAGCGGCGGATTATGATTCGTGAGTGATGAGTGTCTGATGGGCGGGGGAAGGGGATCTTGACCCCTTGAATCGTGCGCCCCGACGGACTTGATCAGAAAACATCGAAGGCTGCTTCCGCTCTCCGTGACCGGACACTACGGGTTCCGCTGTCCATAAGTGGACGTCCGGTTTTATCATACTTCGTCCCTCACTTAATCCCTCCTCCCCCTGACCACCGTCCCGCATCCCAAGGGAAGGCGGCCATCTTTTGGACGTCCCTCCACCGGTCCGGCTGGGGCTCGTGGCGCCCTCCCGTCAGCCGTCAATCAGTCGAACGGTCGCGCGCGCCAAGTGTTTGTGAAGTGGCATGAATGAATTATCATTATCAAATATCTCGTTATCTCTTCTAGTCAGCTAGCCCTGCTGAGGTAATGTAACCAATTATCGTACGATCTAACAATAAATCACAGGGGTGGTTATCCCTCAGACCAGCAGCATGGGGACTCATTCTAATTGATTCAGCGACCAGAATTTAGTGAAAAAGTGCACCTTGCACGCCTAGGTACCAGAAATCTCAAAAACACGCGTTTGAAATGGGTAGATAAGATACCCATTTTGACCCATGAGTTCTTCCGGTGGGCGCCAATCGTTCCAGGACCCGTCTCATCGGATTCAGAGTCCAAAATTTAGTCAAAAATGATACCCCACAAGCCTAGATCACCGAAAGTATATTTTTTGAAAAAATATATTGGTCCCTATTCCCCCCCCCCCCCCACCCCGAATTTAGTACGATTGGACTGAACAGTTTTGAGGACTAACTAGAGCCAGAAATTTGTCGTGAATATAGCATTTCCAGACCAAATTGAAAAATTTCCAAACCAATTTGAGAATTTCTCAATCTACAAGAAAACACACCAAAAAAAGAAGTGGGCATTTTTTAAACCGTAGCAAATTAAAAGAATAGAAAAAAAAATTACCTTGTAATCAAAAAGGCAAAATGAACGCGGGATACTTTCATAAATATTTCATTAAAAAAAAAAATTAGGTTCCGGTTAAGAAACAAATTTCTGAGATTGGAAAATCCTCAAATTGATTTGGGTAAATCTCGAATTGGTTTGGAATAATCTCAAATTGAGTTGAAAAATTGTCAATTTGGCTCGAAAAAGCTATACTACATATATATTGCTCTCCTAAAGCGCTGTTGATGTGAATAAATTGGATGAAAGCTCAGTAGTAAGGAGTCGAATTTAACGGAGAAGTAACCAATTGGAACTGACAAAATAAAGTGCAACCTTCACTTTTAAATTCATTGAGTGTAGAATTTTGGATGATGAGGTATCATTGTGATGGGTGTTGAACTGGTTGTGGAGTACTGATAGCAGGTATTGGAATTAGGTACATATTCCTTAAGATATGCCTTCCCGAATAAGTGAGATTCGCCTAAAATGATAAATAATGCGTATTCGCACTTGTGTCCTGCGTGTTTTTCACGTTTGGCTCGTTGTTGTTTTGCAGAATAAACTAAAAACCAGGTTTTGTGGTATCATTTGTTCTCTTAAATGTTTGTTAATTCAGTGCTAAGAGTAAAACGAATTCTGTCGCTCATCAGCGGGCTCGAGGCCTCTAGACGGAATATCTCGTGACGTGAGGGAATCAGACGGATGGGAGGCCATTTCCCACGAGACGCATTTTCTCTCCGGATTCCACAAAAACGTCAGCTCTCGGTGCTGCTGGCGGGCGAAGAAGAGTCGACAGTGACTGAAGGGCCTAATCTCACAGGACCGAGCCCTTCACCCTGTCTGACTAATGATGGCTGACGTCCCGCGTGAGCTCTGGAGATTTTCTGGGCGAGGCAAAAGACCACGAGCATTGAAGTGGATTACTTTGGCAGTGCGGTTTTGTTGTATGGTCGCTCTCAACAAGTCCCCAATTACCCGTATTTTAGCCCGCTACTCTCAGACTGAGTAGGATATCAAGAGTAAGGATAATCATTTAAAAAACGCTGCAAATTCTTTCAGACGGGTTGGTTATTCCTCGGACCAGGCACATGGAGACTCCATTTTTCGAAATACACATTTTGACCCCTACCCCACCCAAATTTAGTCCAATCGGGCTGCATTTTTCGAATTCACATTCGACTGGGATATTTTTCTCGATACCTTTTCTCATTGCTGCACAACCTAACCTATACACCGCTGCCAAGCAGAACCTCAACTAACTAATTATAATTCCAAAGACCGTAAGGTGTATGATGAGATCGTGTGACCAATCTAATAGGCATTGTTTTCAAAAATACTGGGCTGAAGCGTTAATGACGCTCTCTTCATATCCATGGGAAGCACTAATATCCCGTTTATTCATCCTTCAGTGGCTTCAGCGGGACTGGTACCGCCTTAGAGTTGAGAACTTGGCTTTTCGTGAGAGTGTTACCCTTGTTAAAGTCATAATTACAGTCTCACGTGCTCGCATTAAAAAATTTACAGATTAGTTCATCTAGTGGGCAGGCTGATCACAATTATATTATGTATGAGAGGAAAGTAGTCGTTACAGGTAGCTTTAAAGGCTTATCTACTATAAGGGTCGCTAATCTGTTGAAGAGAAAACCAAAAAGGTGTACAGTGGTAACATTGCCACCTGCCATCTCCTTGGATCCCCAGTGTGCCATTGCAAGTTTGTAAATATTGAAGATATTCAGGTGGAAGTCTTAGATGCCATAACCTCTGGTTGAGTGTCCAGCCACAACCCCTGAATGCCAACAGGAACAATCAGAATCAGGTTGTGAATCTCCATGGGAGTGGAGTTGAGGGAAATCTTGCCAGAGGCTGGACACCTCAACATCAAATAAAATGCTGCAAATACTTTCACAGGGGTTGGTTATTCTTCATACCAGGAGCATGGGGAAATTGGGGAAAACAGTGGGTGTAGAGAGTCCCAGACTCATTTCATTTGATTCAGCGTCCAACATTTAGTAGAAAATGATCCCCCACACGCCTGGATCACCAAAAATTTCGAAAATACATTTTTCGAAATAAAGATTTTGACCCCTACCCCCTCCTTAATTTGGTCCGATCGGTTGGAGGACCAACTAAAGCCAAAATCGGGTCCCTGACCAAATTGTCAAATTTTTAGAAAATGTTCTACTTCCAGAAATGGCGTGGACAGCGTGCGGCGTTCAGCAAACGGCGGATAGACATGGTTATTTTTCTGTTCAAGACATCATGAAACGTCCAGAAAAACATTTAAGGGGCAGATTGGAGATGGTTGAGCATGAAAATATGGGTTGATTATTCATTAATCAACCAAAAACGGCATTGCTAAAGGCAAATCCGAGGAAAACGCATAAAACTTTTTGTGAGGAGCTACTTGAACAAACAAAAAAGAGCAATGGCGGACTGAGGGTCCAAGCTGGGAGGACGGCAGGTAGCAGTGTTGCCACTGAACACCTTTTTGGTTTTCTCATCAGCCATTACTGCCAATAAGCCTTTAAAGATATTGCTGCAACCCTTAAGGGCCTGCTGACAGTAGTGACCACTTTCTGATATACCAAAGTATAACTGTTAATTTACAATAAATGTATAAGTATATCATTTTGGATCCTTGGGGTCTCTAGTTGAGCCATCTGCCGCCTGAGCCAGCAAAAAACCATGGCAAAATACACATTTTCACGCAGGCCCTGTCTCCATATTGGGAAATCGCAATGAGAACTTTTTACAAAAGTTTGTAAATATTTGTAAATAGAAATATTCCTACTGCAATAACGGTCGTGGATGGAGGGCACACAGTTGGCTTGGAAATTCATTTATCTTGAACCAAAAAAAGCCTAAATATTGGGAAATTCGGATACAATAATCCCTGGCAAAAATAAATAGGCCCTCTATCTGTACAATAATAAACTAAAAGTGCGTTTTAATAGATTCGCTACTCGTATGTACATTGACTGATCACCGCGGCTGGCTTAAAGGGCGCCCGTTTGTCGTATTCTATCCTCTACAAATTCCCATGTCAAACACTTCTCCCACTATCCGTCTCGGGGACTCATTACCGAACACAAGACGAGAACAGACAAGCAGGAGAAGAAAAAGGAGAAAGAAGTAAACAGTCTTGGCGGGTGAATGATTTCCACCGGTGGATCAGTTACGGACCGTTTGAGCATTTGAGACTCGCTTCACGGTCTGGGCTCACTTTCTAAGAGACGAGGGTGAACACGGAAATAGATGGACTCGAATCAAACCTGGGAAGACACCGACCAATTCACTGATAGCGTGGATTTGAGTTTGAAAAATTATTGATTTGCCTGAAGAGATGTCCTGCGCTTTTTAGTGAGAACAAGTCATCGAGGGAAACTCGACGACTTTGAGAATAACTGGTCGACTCCTGACGTTGGTATTTCGCCAGGAAAATGTTTTCTTGGCATTTCCTCGGCTGGGGACGAGTTTTGTGGACGGAACGTGTAGCAGATGGCTGTCGTTATGACGAGTGGCACGTGCTCCGGGCGTTTCATAAACACAAACGACCGAGAGAAACGACGTTCGTTAAAGTAACAGCTCGGCAACCTTGTTACTATGGCGGAAATTTCGACATTGGAGTACCCTGTGGCGATCATTCTGGGAACTAGGGGTTCTATGGATACAATTCGAGTAGGAGGCAGACCCAGCAAACCCTCCTCAAAACAAAGCGATCATTATTGTCAATCCTAATCCAAATTTAGCCAATGGAGCCAATGTCCACAAGAGATTTTCTTGGGGAAATGTTTGAATAGCGACATAGTACATATCGATAGCATCACATGATAACATCGTATCTCAATTTTTGACCACTTTTTTAAGTTGGATTTTCTGGATGAGAACCTCGTATCTCATCAAGCTGTAATTCAAATTTTGGCGGAATATTCATTTCCTGCTCTCTAGCGCCCTAAATGATAACCTTGGCGAAGTTGAAATTAACATTGCTGGTAGAACTGCACAGTTATTTGTCTCTCCTGCCAAATTTGGTATTTTGGAGATACGAGGTTATCATATGATGCCATCGATATGGAAACTAAGGGGTTGTTGGCAGTGCTGTTCTGAGCTGACAAGCACTGTACTGAACTTATATAAGCAGTGTCATTTTAGTCGTTTATGCATCAATTCAGAACACCACAGAATACACTCGGACAGGAGGTTCATTCAACGTTGAATACTTCCCCCACGGTTTGCAGCGATCCTGGTGGCTGTCCTTGACCCCAAAATGTCTGTCTGCATTATTCTTTAGTTGTCTTATGTACAGATTTTGTATAAACTGATCTGTTTTTGGAGGCATTGCATCTTTCTTTGTTTCCAATTGGGATCCTTAGGATGGTGATATGATGAAAATGATTATTAAAATGATTCTGCTGGATTTTTTGTGGGAAGAATATCAAATGAAGGGCAAGGAACATTAATAACAGAAACAAAGTAAGTACATGTAACCAAGTTGAAGATGACCTGCCAGACACTTGATGTGATAGTTGGTTCAGATTGATAATTACAGTAAGCAAAAGTCAATATTTGCTAAGGGAACGACTGCAAGAACTAAAAACCTCAAGATTATTGAACAAAACAGCTCACTAGCAGCAGAAAAGACTTGTGATTGCCAGTTGTATTCTGTGAGTTGAAATGCTCGTCTTGTAATAGTTTGAGAAACATTATGGTGGATACATGAGACAATACTGATCAAATGCTGATAGCTGATTGGTCCGTATTCCCGTGTGCCCCTGCAGTGCTGCTACCGGTGGCTGTCCACCATCATTACAAACAAGAAGGGTTGTTTTGTCTATGAAGAGAACCAGCCCTGTACAGAAGTGTGCTCTGGTGAATAGAACCCATTTGTGTACCCATGAATTGTGTGAATTGCTTATCTGCATTTCTGTTTCGAAATTTAGACGTTTTGTATCACATGATTTCAAAATTTTGTTCAAATCGAAGTGAATCAACCTCAGTCATGAAAACACCGCGTAATTAAAAATCAACCAAGATTTAATACCGGTTTTCTCCCCTCGCGGCTGTTAAATGAAATTCCGGTGATAAATCGCGCATGGTGCGGTGTTAGTAAGGATAAGCCTTTCAAAGGAAAAAAGGCGTGTCACGGCAGTGGGTTCAAGCCACAAAATCAACAACACGTTCCCGCTCATCTCGGCTTCCAAAATATTTTTAAACGCCGTTTCCTGTCGACGTTTGGAAGCCTTTATATCAAAATGGGTGAAAGTTTTCTTATGTCAAACGTCGGAAGTCCGTCCATCAATCGTGTGGTATATTATGGATGAGATTATACATCGTTGGTGTGAGGTGGATGACGTTTTTTCTTAGTTTTTCGTGAATATTCACACTTTGGAGCGGCACCTTCTCTCTGAATCGAACTCCACCAACCGTGTTTAATACGACTAAGCCTTTGGAGGTGGTGAATGACCGACAAAGTCAACAATCGAGTCCGATACTCGACACAAAGAGAATCTAGTATAAACCGTCGGTCTCCAGGTCTATTGAAAATAGAGATCCCCCTCAATCGACCTATCCACAGTCTAAAAGCTGTTACTTGAAGTCGAATTCGATCATCCTTCAACTGAACTCTGGCGATGCGATTGGATCACTCCCTTTGCGGTTGGCTCCAAGCATTCCAGATAATTGTCCACCCATTCATAATTAATTTGGTTCGGGGGCTCCCTTTCGTCTCCAACTCAATCGCAACTCTCTTTTGAAGCCGCCATTTACATTTATATTACGTCGTTTGAGGACGACTCGTTGGACCTACGGTGGATTTGAGAAAAATTAAGTGGCCTTTTTGACGTGTCGACAGGACTAAACGTGGATATTTACCGAGCTCCAATCGTCAAAAAGCTATTTTTTTGGTGTACTTACTTTATTGGAGAACACGAAATCGGAGTTGTGGTTTAAATCAACTCAAATCCAGCTCACAAGATTGGCCAAGGGATAGAAAGCCGGAGATTGGTCTGAAAGCGGGCAAAGCAAGCGGTTGAGCTGGTACATCAAAAATATAGTCTAGTATAGTAGTTGGTTGAGAAGCTATTAATGCTGTCGTTTGCCCATCTGGTTTCTATTTGGCATTCGGTAAAATCCCCCACATCACCAAACATGTTTGCATCTTCACCATCAATCTTGTCTGGGTATCTATTATCGTTAGTTGGTTTCCCGTCAGGCCTAGATCTATAGTGCTGTTGCTGCTGTTTTTGGGGCTAGATCTGATGTGCCCCAGGGTTCCCATTTTGGCCGTGATTTGGATGTAGGTTCTTCTGTTCACTACCTGGTTTTGCCAACAACATAGAGCTCAGCAGGTGCTTATGTGCTCTAAATACGTAATAGTACAACTACGAATAAGCTATACAACACGATGGTGAAGCACTGTCCAAGTCATTTTGGCCATCAGTGCGCTCAAATTGACCTGTTCTTGAATCTGTTGCAACTTTGCATCGCTTACCATCAGGTCGCTTACCACAATCTATGCTGCCTTTCAGTGAAGTGAACCCTCGAGGAGGATAAGTAGTCCAAATGCCACTCTCAGTAGGCTCACACATACATTACTTTGTTTGCCTGTTCCTGGCTTGTTCAATGTGGCCCGTGACGATGTGTGCGCCTACCTTTATTCCTCAGTTCAAACAGCTTTTTGAGAAGATTATCATTTTTTTTTTCTTGGAAATCAAAAGACGAACGAGGCAATTTAACATTTCCAGTGAGGATTGCGTAGCCACAGAGAATTAACCGGCATACCTGTTCTACAGAGCCATGTTTCAGTCTCAGTGCGCCAGTCGTCTGCCTACTGCTGCCAAATTGACCATGTTATTAGGCTGCACCATATTTCTCCCTGTCATTTGGTGTCCAAATCAGTGAGATGTGAATTACACTGCCTTCAGCCTTCGATTTCACCAACCTACTTGACTCCTGTATTCACCTACTTCTCTTTTTCCATACCTAGACACCCGTCATCCCACGTAAACTTTTGCTCTTCACACCCTTAATTATAATTGTGTTTCAATTATAATTTATTATTAACAATTCGTACGTTATTCCGATGAATAATGAACCTCCTAACCCATTCAACAAACATCCCATTTGGCGATGGATGATGATAATTTTCTTGTCACGTTGAAGTTCTAATTATGGATGAGTTATGATCATAGTGATGTTACTATGGTAATCTGATACTGCCCTCTGATGAGACACGGAGTAATTACAGCCCCTTACTGCTTCCACGTACGGTCTCCTTCTTATACTAGGATTTGTCCATAAATTATGTTCATCCTTGTATATTTTGTACGTGCAAAACAAAAAAATATTCTTGATTACAAATACAAGAACTGGCTCAGACGTACAATACGTATTTTTATATAAACGCAATTTCATTTCTTATGTAGACATGTACAAACGGGCGAGGTTGTTTAATGAACGTCGCTGAAGTTTGGAGACGAGAAAGTCATTAATTGTTTCAAATAAAAAGGGAAGTAACGACGTGTGGAGCTTCACTTTTTTATGGTTATTGAAGAGGTTGAAGGTGACACGAAGTTGTCAGACGTTCTCAGTTATTTATAACGAGACGCGAGGGCACGTCTTGGAAACGCGAGATGTTCTTATTATTGAGACCGTTTGGCCGATGTGGCCCCTCATGACGCCACCTTTTCCTTCTTAATGGGCGTGGGCGGAGGTGAAAACCCGGAAGTCGAACTAATACGGAATAGCGTGTCCTCGTGTCTTCCATGGAGAAGACATCGGAAGGGGTGCAGCCGCAGCACAGCCTCCTAGAGCAGAGGCAGCACGTGTCGGCGCATCTGCTACCTCACTTCTCTCGTTTCTGTGTAAACTATCAATAAAAACATTGGATAAATAATGTCGACACGCTTGAAAAAAAGCATATCTATCATAAATTCATGAACCCTACAACATTCTTATTATCGTAGATTCCATTAAACCTCTCCGATGGGCCCCAAAATATGACAGTACACGTTTCATGATGTCTAGATAAAAAAAAAAAAAAAAAAAAAAAAAAAAAAAAAAAAAAAAAAAAAAAAAAAAAAAAAAAAAAAAAAAGACCGTCCTCCATCCACGCCGTTTTCGGTAGTTAAATTAAGTTAGTTAGGTAAAATTCCTAATTTTCTAAAAAATCTGAAACTTTTGGTCAGGAATCTCTCATTTTGGCTCTAGTTGGTCCTCAAATCTTTGCAGCTCGATCAAGCCAAATTTAGGGTGGACATTTTTTTTTTTTTTTTTTTTTTAACTCGATTTTCGGGACTTTTAGGAACTGGGCCTGTGTGGTATCATTTTCCTCTCAATTTTGGACGTTGAATTCGATAAGATGGGTCCTAGATCGACTAGCTCCCACCGGGTGGGTGTTGGTAAGAAAGGATACCTACTTACCTATTGAGAAAGTGATTTTTGAGTGCCTAGGTGTGTGGGGTATCATTTTTCATTATTTCAATCTAAACATCATGAAACGTTTTTAGTATGTACTAGGAGTCCATGTGCTAAGGATTCAGTGGCTTCAGTAGTCAGCGCCCTCAGCGTCACCATGTTTTGGAATACCACCGCCAGATTGTGTGAGCATCGACAGCCCTTTCCCTATTGGCTCGCGATCTTCCCTAGGTTAAGGTGTAACATATATAGAAACCCTGTTTGGTGTAGATTTGTGTCAGATAAATACAACTCTGTGAAGGTACATACAAGGTTTCATTTTTACCCCTATGAACTATGGGTACTTTAGCATACTGTCAGATTTGGGGGCTAATTGGAGTGGTAGACCTCTGACATGATTCATTCGTCGATTATTCAAAGAATAACCAACCAAAACAATCTCAATGATTGAATTTCCTCCGCTGGATCGACATCTACGCCTGAAGACCTGTCTAAGGGAGGGTTTTGTTTTAAACAGAATCCCTAAAACCCATGTTTTTATTTCAGAGGGTCCATCGGCCTCTCACGCATCTCTTCGCATTTTACCGCTTTGTTTAGTTGATCTCGCAAGAAAGTGGACAATGTAAACAACAAAGTTAGATCGAGCAGTCGAAAACGCGTCACGAAAAAACGCACCGGGGACGCGCTGGCCCATCGCCGCATTTCACCGGAATAGAATGTAAAATGTCTAATTTTAGATCATGAGCGCAGATTGTCTTCTGACCACAACCCCCTCCCCGTGAGATTTTACAGAAGTGAACTGACCGACTAATGTTCTCTCGCATTCACTAAATCCCTTAAAAAGTGGTGCTTCCTTTAAAAGCGTATTGATTTCTCATTTTTCACGGTAATGATTACGAGGGTGCTCCGGGTTGGTAAATACCGCATCTTACTGAGCTACCTGCGCAGGGTAAAATTAATGAAGAAGAAATTAAAATTGCCGAACCGTATTTTGTCTCCTGAAAGTCGTTAAATATTATCACTGTACAAATTTGAAAACATCACATCGATGGAAAGCTGAGACTCTTAAATATCCGTCACCATTATCAAGAAATGTTAACGGCATTATTGGGGTTATTTCATTACTGGGGAATTCATCACGATTGAAAAATACCCTTAGAAAGAATAAAACATAAGAAAACGCTGAAAAGTTGAGAAACAGTTTTATTTTTTAGGACCAACTTCGGTTTTCGGCTACCGAACTTATCGGTATAAGATAGCTGACCACGTTTTATTGAATTTAACTCACTAATTTATTTGATGGAAGACGGATCTAAAACACAGTTTTCTAATACTTGCTGAAAACTACATCATTTGTAAGTTGTGTGGGAAGGGCAGAGACTACCGAAGAACCAATAAAATGTTTGATGACCGTCAATTTACATGTAAGTAGGTGTTCTGGTCGGTTTTAGATTTAAAAAAAAGTGATTTACGACAAGGAACTTTGAAGTGTTAAAAGCAGAAGGTTTTCAAGAAATGTGCTCTGAACCACTATCGATTTGAAAGGAACCAGAAAGCGACGTGGTGTATTGGAATGAGATATCCGATAGTAGTTGTTTTGTGAAATCCGCTTCACATATGCCAGAGCCAAGCGGAAAGAGACAAGACAAGTTCGAAAAATAATGGGCTGACGATAAGAAGAAGCTCAGAGGCAAGATCTGTTTCGGATGACCGGAGATTTATTTCAACTTTGACTCGCTAGTGGTTTTGTAAAGGCTTGGGCCACAGGGTTATCGAGATGTGAGTAGCGTGACAGGTGATGACTGGCCTCAGTTAAACTCTGGTTCACAGTAAAGCCTGGACACGGGGTGGAACAAGTAACGGAGCTACCATTTAGAATAAATTGAATTATCTGCCTCCGAAACGGATGCTCCGCTCGATAGTTCAAGCACCATTTTTTCTTCGACCTTCAAGAAGTATTTTTCAGTCATCTTCAAGTCGTATCTGAAGACTCGTACTGTCAACCTTCTGTCACCTGTTCGAGCTCATCCGGCGTAAGATTTTAATCCGAAAGCGCAGGTGGGGTGTTTTGGGATATTGGGGGAGTTTTTCTGAATGTTCCGGAGCACGTGGTCTCGGTGGCAAGCAGCCATCCTGGTACGTCTTCTTTCGATGTGTAGGTACCCACTCGTACCAATCCTTCCAGGACCACATGTCTTCCTGAGGAACTCGTAATTAACATCTATCTCGCGGGAAACCGATTTTGGCACGGTGATTTCACAGGCGTCTTAAGTCTTCACAGTCATTTATTTTTCAGGGGTGACTTAACCCTCATGAGTAAATAAATTATTAAACAACTAAATTTTGTCATCAAAATGTAATTGCATACACGTAACTGTGTGATAACTACTCCTTTTGGGGTACCTTGCTGAGGAGGTCAGAGGCAACACTGGAGATAAGAGGGTTGTTGATAACGGCTCAAGAGTGAGACGAGCCGTTGTTTTAATTAGAAAGCTATAGTGTTTTTGAGATCCCTTATTTTCTCATAAAACCTGAGAGAATAGACTATAAAACCAATAATTTATAATGTTGAAATTATGGGTAGCATAAATCTTGATAATTGTTGAGGTTTCTCCTTGAAATAATGTTTATTATTGAAACGGGAATACTGTAAGGTTTTGGATAAGCAACAAAATACAATTAGGTACATGATTCACTCTTACCTTTATACAAAAATGGTTTTACAGTATAATAAGGATAAATGAGATGTTAAAAACACTATAACACAACAATCTGCTCTTCTCACTCTAGAATTGTTATCAACAACCGTCTTATCTCCAGTGTTGCCTCTGACCTCATTGAGGTCCCAAAAGTGGAGGTTATCTCACATTACACGGTGACTGGCTACTCACATTACAAACTTCGTGATCTTGTAGAAAATTTGATGCAGAACAAAAAAATTCTTCTTCAACATGGTCCGATTCCTAACCGTTTTCCAGATATTTTGATTTTTGAAGTTTTTCAAGAAATTCAATACTTACTGACGAAAAAACCTCATAGATCCGATCTAACGTATATTCGAATGATGCCCTCAAATTTGGGGTAGAATTAATTTTTCAGG
This sequence comes from Cyrtorhinus lividipennis, assembly GCA_019603395.1. Taxonomy (NCBI): domain Eukaryota; kingdom Metazoa; phylum Arthropoda; class Insecta; order Hemiptera; family Miridae; genus Cyrtorhinus; species Cyrtorhinus lividipennis. The sequence goes on along the minus strand of CM034003.1, from coordinate 10,049,453 downwards.
AATCTATGGGGTTTTTTCCTCAGTATGTAAACTGAATTTCATGAAAAACCTTAAAAATCGAAATATCTGGAAAACGGTTAGGAATCGGGCGATGTTGAAGAGGAAATTTTTTGTTCAGCATCAAATTTCCTACAAGATCACGAAGTTCGTAACGCGTGTATCCATTCACCCTCTATGTATATTCAAGTCGGTTTCATCAATCAATATTGCACTGGCCTCTTTTTTACACAATCAGATGCTCATCTTTACGTTTGTGAGTTACTACGAAATGGTGAGCGTTTTGTGTTTTCTCATATATTAAGCCTACTCGAAAAGAGATTTCCTAGGCATTCTATGATGCTATGATTTGTTTCAACCAAAGTTGCTAGCTGTGTTTTGCCAAGGAATTTTTCGTAATCCATTTGCGCAGTTAGAAAAGCGTTTGAGCGAGCGGAAAAAGAGTATGACTGTTGGGAAGTTCACATGGCGCACGTGCACCTTATTTGGGGGCTCCAGATGTTCGCCCCTCCGGATGCTCCTACCTGAACTCGAGGGCGTAAAAAAGAAAGGGAGGAACACCGTACAGAAGGGATGAAGAGAAAAACAAGCGTTCAGTTTTTAAAACGATTATCACTTTCACGGGTTTGGGAAAACGGGTTCAATGAGAGGTGTGAAGTGTGAACGTCTCATTCATGGTTCTTTCTGAGCACCTATCACTTGTAGTAGTGAATGGAACCAGGTAGTGACAACTCACCTGTCTGCAGTCTTGCATCAGGTGGAGATCTTATCTCGCTCTGTTTATTCAGAAAGTGTATGTACCCGACCTTCAACAAAAGGATGAATGAGGCGCTCTGAAATAGCTTTTAGCCTCTCGTAGTCAGGAAGAACTGATCTCGGTCAACAGAGTCTCAGCTGTGCTGGTTGAATCAATGTGGCTTCTATGTTGGGGCTGTTCCCCTTGTTGGTCTACCTTCGGCATCACGAACAACAGCAAAATGCACAAATGCAACTACCATCGCCATTAAGAGAGAAAAAATGGCTGCAATTATTTTCGAAATGGGTAGATGTATACCCATTTTGACCCCTACCTCCCCCCAATTCGGTCCAATTAATTCCCTTTTTAATTGATAAAATCAGGACTGAAAATGAAATCTTATTCAATCTCTCGTCTGACAAATGTGAGTAATAAATGATTGTACAGATAATTACAAAATTAATAATAATGTAAAAGTAATATAACACAATTTGATATAAATGAAGAAGGGTCTTATGAAACAAAAATTCGATGGAAAAACAAATTTTCCTTAATTTTCTCAAATAGGTCTGTGAGGGCACCTTGGAAGCTTGGAGTGTGCAAATATTATGTAGGGAATGGAGTAACAGTTATAGCCTTGCATGCATTCCGAGTAGATGTTTAATTTTGTAACTTATATATTATTACTAATACATTATTATAACTTAAAATTATATCTTTTGCAGGTTCGTTCAGGTTTGGCGTATCTTCAATGACAAACTGATCGTGGAACGGTGAATATTAACCTCTCCGTAATAATTGAATACTGCATTTTTCCTTTAATTTTAATCTTCTTATATTCTCAATATACGAGCGATCATTCATACGAGAAAAGAGCCCATCAGCAGTCCCAAACACTCACTGGACAATGTGAAAACAAGACCTAATGCAACTTATCCCAGGAAAATGGGTACCCTACTTCTTGAAAAACCTTGAAAACCCTTTTAGGATGCACGTATACTTCGTGAAAAATTGAAAGTATACATTTTTGCTTGCACATTATGTAACTTCATAACACACTGAGTCGTTCAAACTTCGATGCATAAAAATAGTGCAGTGGTTGTCGCTTCTTTGAAAACCGAAAAAGGGTCGTGTTGATGAGGCTGTCCATTTTAATAAGCTCCAAGGCTCGTGTAAGGTGTCTCGTGAAAGAGTTCGTCCCAGGGGATGGGACACGGACGAGAACCGTAATTTATGGTCATTGAATAGATGCCGAGGGCTCTTCTTACAAGGGACCTTTCTCGGGTAGGAGCTGTTGAATATTTTGCCGGTCTATCCTTCGCCCTCTGAACCAAGCGGACCCTCTGAGAGGTTTGACCTCATTCAACCAACTCCATAAAATTCCTACGCACATTCGCCCTCTTGAGTTTGCTTCAAGTTCGAGGAGAGTAAATATTATTCCCAGAAGGGGAAGACGAGAAGGGTATAACTACTACCTTTAAAACGGTTGGATCATTTTGAGGATTTGTTCCAAGGGCTATTCGGGTTCCGGACATTATGTATGTGAAATCTTAAGCATTGACACGTAGGGAGTCTGGAGGGGAAATCCATTTCCAAAGCTGCTGCAATAAATTATTCAGCTACACGTCCAGGTCTTATAAGAAACTAAGAAGCCCAGCCATTTCGCCTCATGTATAACTAACTATATGCTTCTGAGAACATTGTTCTTTGAAGGGTTCCCCTCGCAAATGGGCATTGCTGCTCAAGCCACCCTCTTGTGTTGGGTACACAGGCGTTTTTACAGCAATTGCATGCAGTTTGCATTGAGCATATGGCGTATGCATGGCGCTCTGACAATTTTCTAAGGATATTCGTTTCATATTAACTCATAAATTTTACAGTTGCAGAGTAAGAAAGTCCTTCAAACCTCTCAAAAACTAGGAAAACTTGTGTTTTTGGTTGGTTATTCCTCGAATGTTGAAGATCTATTTGGAACCTAAACGTTAAAAAAAAAACCGTTTGGAGGAACGGGAAATAAAACTACATTTTATCAGATTTTCAGCGGCATAGTTAATTTTAACCTCACTATGGTAATTAAGGGAGATAACGTGGTGGGACGTAACTCACAAACAAGGGTTTTAACAAAAATGTCTAGCAGAGACTTCTTGTAGCAAATTAGTCGTAAAATCGATTCCTGAAGTTGCAAATTAGTGGTAAAATTGGTTCCTGAAGTTACTGCACTTAATCCTAGGACATCCTGTATAAATGACCTTTTGGTTGGTTATTCCTTGAATAATCAACCTATGTTTTCATGCAAAAATTCAATCTCTCCAATTCGGCCCAAAATGCGTTTTCCGAAAAATGGATTTTTGAGATTTTTTTGGCGATTTAGGCGTTGGGTATCATTCTCCACTAAACTCTGGGCGCTGAATCGATTCAAATGAGTCTCCATGCGCCTGGTCTGAGGAATAACCAACCCCTGTGATTTCACTTGGGGCTTCCCTTTGATTCACTCTGAAAGCATTTGATTTTTTCTTCTTATGCCCACACGAAGGTGAGAGTACCAAAAAAAACACATTAAAACTGGCGATTTATTCGATAAAAAATTAACTTTTCACGCTCACATCACTATCTTGTCTTTATTGTTATTTTTTATCGTATTGTTGATCAACACTAACCGTAAAATGATTAGGCAGTAATAATATATTTTCCTCTCGAATCATGCGATAAGAAATTTTTTTCTCCATGCAGATCTGTCTCAAAGGCAGCGGAACTCCGGCTAATTCAAAGAAGTTTCGTTCTGCGTCCGATCGGAAATTATATTCGCTTCATTGACATTATCGTTACATAACTGATTGGTAGATTACATAACATACTCATTTTAGCTACTCAAAGCCTCCTCGTTGCGATTCGTTTTATGCAACAGTCGAAACAAGTTCGCGTAAAATTATACGTATTTGTGGAGATCGCGAAAATTGTAAGGGTTATTGTTGAGGGCAATTCCGAAACTGATGTAGAGAATTATGGGACACCTTCAAATTCACCGTACGAATATACATGAAAAATTACGGGGGTTGGATATTTCTTCGTGAGTTTCAACTCACATGAAAATGGTACGGTCTGCGCATGCGATGCATGAGAACCTCTCCAAGAAGGCATTGAAATGGTATGTAATGAAAGCACACAGCATGTATTGATGCTCTGATACACTGTACATATTTGAGTAATTCATTGAATGAAGTAAATAGTAAAATGTTGAAAATACAAGACTGAAGGAGGCCCGGGGACTCCTACCGAGAAAATGTGTAGTTCGAAGAATGAATTTTCTAGATTTTCGGCGATCTAAGCGTGTGGGGTATCATTTTCAGCTAAATTTTGGACGCTGAATCGACTGGAATGAGTCTCCATGCTCCTAGTCCGAGGAATAACCAACCTCTGTGAAAGAATTTGCATCGTTCTCATTAGTAGATTGAACCTCAATGGGTAGGAAGGGGGTGCCTTATAGACCCACATATGAGGAGGGGGTTAATGAACATGTTGGATGATCCTGGTTGACAAACAATCCCGATTGAAAAGGGGATCAATAAACAACGCGTTGTCCGTGTCCTGTAAATAGGCTGTGGGACAGGTCGAATGACGTTCGAAATGAGAAAGACCCTTTAAAAAGGAATGGTTGCTGTTCACTCAACCGTACGAATGAGGACCACTTCACCGGCGTAATCGTCCGTCCCCTTCAAAATGAGACATTGTTCTTTTGTACCTGAAAATCCCCGGCAGCTTTATTTCTACTTCCATAAAATCACAGTTAGGTTCCCTACCGGCTCATCTTTAATGGTGGAATGCGAATAAGAACGAGGATATTTGAAATGAGGCGTTCTAGTGTGTTAGAAGATTGTACTCTTACAACCGAGATTTTCGATGCTTTGGTCTCCAGTGAGTGGAAAGGAAAACGGCCAAGAAATCCTATAATGTTCTAACAATAGAAATTCCAGTACTCCAGCACTGCACAATAATAAATTGGCCAGTCCTTCATAGTTCATACCAGTTCTACACTCTTTTTCGTGGAAACTCGCTTCTGATAACAGAACCAAATGTGATAACAATAAGTGACACTAGACATAAGGCCCAAATATCAGTTATTTTGTTAGAGATAAGTATATTTCTTACAAAGTTGATGCACTTCTCACGTAGGTTTCTAAAACTCTTGAAAACCCACTTTTGAAATAGGTAGGTAGGTAGCCATTTGACCCATACTCATCCCCGGTGGGCGCCAATCAGTCCGTTACCTGTCTTAATTCAGTGGAAAATGATACCCCACCTGCCTAGTTCCCAAAAAGTCCCACAAATCGATATTAAAAATACACATTTTTACCCGTATCCTCTTTAAATTTGAGTCGATTTGGCTGAAAAATTTCGAAGATCAACTAGAGACACTCCACAGTCGCTGTTTTCCTCATAATAATCTCGCCCATGGAAGTATTATTTGCTGTGTTTATACATTTGATAAAAACGTCCCCATGAGTGCTCAAAAACCGATGTTCAAATGTGAATAAGGGGATTCGGGAATTCACCTCTAACATCTATGTCAGTGTTTGAAATTGAATGGAAAACGATAATAAAAATCACTTATTAAACAATAAGGACATTTTGATGGGGTTTTCCTATTTCATTTTTACGATGATTGTGACATATTTCTGTTAAAATTGACTTCAAAACCGTTTCTTGTTTATCGGTCGGCCATATTTTCTTCGTCATTCCAATTATTGGCTTCCTTCTTCGGTAATGGGTGTCGTCTTATTCGTTGCTCTGATTCTTGTTTTTTGACTCTTGGAGGTCTTGTTAACTGCAGCCGCTGCTAACGAACCCACACGTGCGGTCAGGGAAGAAGGTTGTCATGTGACGAAACCCTGAAGAAGGGACCTGGACGGATTCCTATGACCTACTCCGTATTGTCTTTTAGTGAAAAATAACATATGAATGCTCAAAAACTGCCAAATTTACATTTTGCACGTGTTTGCTTCCTTCACTGACTCGTTTTTTGCGTGGTGCATCCCTTAATATTGAATAAACACAAACGACTCTTTCATCCCAGTACTTCATGTTCCCCTTCACGAAGTACTTGGCCGTGTTTTTGGATTGAGGTTTACGCCATCCTGAGAACATTCCCCGATCGAATTGAAATTGTGCTGCTATGGCACGAGTAAAAAGTCAGTTCGATCGACGTCGGCGGGATGACCTACAGGGTTTCAGGTGATTTCCGCGCACACTCCGCCACCCCCCGCCCTTCGGCTGCATTGATCATGTTTCCCTTAAGCCTCTTCCTTCCGGCTTTTCCTCCTGTCATAAATTTCATCATGAATACGAAAAAACTCACGGTAGCGTTCGGAAAAAACTTCGAGTTATCTCGCGTACGGTAGTACATATAGCGAGGCTCTGCATTTAATTGCCAATACTGGGAACATTGCAGCGGAATGGGTTAGGAAAACCGTAGTTGGTGTTACCGATCAACTCAGTGCAACTGCAACGTACCTACTCGTTAAATCCTGATAAAAGCGCTACTTTTTATGGTTTTATATTCCAGTCTAAGTACCAAGTACCCCTTGCTTTTTGACTCTTTGCAATGAAAAAACATTATTATTACATATTTTATCATGTATGTAACGCTTATCTCCCCAAGCCATTGAGCTGAGAGAAGGAGTCGTTGTATTATAACATCAACAATAAGTTGAGATTAATTATATTACGATTTATATCTTTGTTAATAATTTTCACAATTGTTCAGTGGTTCACTTGCGCCTTCACAATGAACAGTACAATAAGTAGCAGTGTTGCACATTTATAAACCGTTAAGAAGTTAATTGGGCTCCAATTTAACTGAACATATCCTGGGTATCTTTTATATGGTGCCTGGCAGAACATTCTCAACCTTGGTTCTGGAATTGTTGGTTCGACGAACGGAAGTTCCACCAATTCGAACAGCGACCCTTTGCCCTCCACAGGCCGTTGGCCCTGCGATGCGGCAGCCCTTTTCATGCGCAGGTGCCAGCTCCCACATATCCTATACTAATTGTAAATCCCTGTTTATTTAGTTAAATTCCATTTAATTCGACTTGACGTTTGGATCATTCCCTCACTCTGGAAGTGTTAAAGAGAGAGCTTCATGTATAAAAAACTTGACACAGGCAGAAAAAGTTTCCCGTAGAGTGCGTACCTGTGCCAATAACACGGAGTTTCAGAATCTATCACGACAGATTATAAGTATCAGCTCGTTTCAGAAATCCAGAAAGTTTTGCAGGGGAATCCGCAGAAATTTCAAATCCCCTTTAATGCCAAAAGCTCCTATGTTCCTTTTCTGCACCTCCCGACTCCGTTAATTATATCAGGACCTGTTGTACGTCAGCAAATAAAACATTTTCTTCGATTCTGCCAATATAAGTTTCTACTTCTCCATAGACGTGAAATAATGGAGCCTTTTTGCGTGTGCCATCTTAGACAGAGGTCCACTCCCAAGTTATGTGTGCTGGCTGCTCGTTCTATCCATTGACGATTGCACGTTTTCAAAAGACAACTCAATACAAAGCAGTTTGATCGTTTTGAAGCATTTTTTAGCACAAACGTTATAAGATTGGGTTTTTAAAGATTTAGGACTGATGCCTAGCTCGATTGCGCAAACCGTCTGCACTGTCATTCCTCCTGTCCTGAATGTGTTTTCGGGATTTCTGCTACCTAGGCGTGTGGGGTATAGTTTTCCACTAAATTTTGGACCCTGAATCGATTGGAATGGGTCTGGGACCCGCCACACCCACTGTTTCCCCCATTCGAGGAATAACCAACCCGTGTGTAAGAATTTGCAGATTTTTTAGATACTGAAGTACAAGAGATTGGCCCCAGACATGCTCCTTGTGGAACTCCGAAATCGCATGGGCGTTCTTCGCAGGCTTGACTAACTTTCATGAGCAGCTCCTTGGAATCTCTAGGAAACTTATCAATCACTTCACAAATCCTTTTAATTTACTTATCAACATCTTCGCATATTATTCAATATAATGCGATTAATTGTGATAGAACTAAGAGTCATGTTGTGTCGCTAGAAAAGTTTGGCAAAATGTCTTGTAAATCATCAGTGGGTCGTGTGAAATCTTGTAAAAGATAAGCCAACCCGACCAATACTTAAAAGTGTGACTATTATTCGTTCACAATTCAGAGTTATGGCTGTGAAAAGAATATATGTGGTCTGCTATGCTCGGTATATGGTAGAGGGAAAACCAAGTTTTTAGAGTAGGAACTGCGATTTAGAGGGGGAATTTTGTTTCTTATGTTTACACCCATAAACCTGTGAACTGGATCAGAACTATGATAGCGATTTCCCAATGCAAACGCCACGATACCCTCGATACGACGTCGTTCTCTGTAGATACGTATATACGCGTAGGTAGAATGGGAAAATTTCCGTCGTACCTGTATTTTTCAATTTTTCTCTTCTCCTGTGCTTTTGATCAGAGTCTCGACTGAATCAAAGGAGCAAACAAGAGCAGATGATTTGAAAGAAACTCGCTCTTCACCTCGTATTGACTTTCTGGATCAGTTCTTCGAACCAACTTCGTTAGATGGCTCACGCGGGTTTTCATGATCATACCGGGTGTATTTTGTTTGAGTCTCTTTCGCCTCTGAAGTGAACATTCATTCCATAGGGGCTTCACTTTTATTCACTCCAAGCTTAGGCATCTCTCGCTAGCATTGAATAGAGACATTTCACATTCAACTTTCTACAACTTCTCCGGCTCCAGTCATACATCATGTTCGTTAGTACCGAAGTTGGTGTCGATTTGAATTGGAATCCAACTAGAAAAATTTTAACTAAATCATTGCAGAGGCTTCGTTGAGATGGATTTCTCCATCAGATGTTCTATTGAGTTTGAGGCTACGCGTACTCAAGGTTGCTGAGGCAAGTGCTACTTGGTGAGCTTGCTGATAGAGAGCGCTAAGTTCTCAATAAAAGCTCCACAATGCCTTTATTTTGAGCTAATATAGTGGAAAAGCGTATCATTGTGGCCTCTAAAACGAATACCTGCCTACTTTAAAACGGACTCCCCTACCCCTCCGCCACGGATCTAGAGAAAAAATAAAAATGTAGCATTTTTGGCCCTATCGGTGAGATTGACGTCACGCCTAAAAACATGAGGCATTATTCTGTCAGAGGCACGCATATTATTCACTTCATAGTATACCAAAAATATGATAAAAGTGTATTTTCGTTCTGTTGAAATTTGTGAGTAGCTCACGAGACTCAACTACCCACTGAATATTGCAATCTTTATTAAAAAACGAGCCTCGAAAGAGATGTTTTGAGCCTTTGAGTTTCTGTCCGACTGCTTCAAAGGCTTTGATGTCATTCAATCTTTGACGCTTTGTGTCTTATCATGCTCACAGCGCAGTAGGAACTTCGTGGATGGTAGTGGATTGGTATTCCGAGTTCTTCTCTCCTTCGCTACCGTTCTGCGTTCGAATTCCTCGGCTTGCCACACGACTAGGCCGTTAGACATTCACGGAACGCTATTTTTGTAGAAGATCCTCTCCATAGATGGGGTCGTCGATGGCTTTTCTTCAGCCGCCGCTTGCAATTAACACGCATACCGTGGGCTCGACGACAGTGAAGATGATGAAGGCGCTTGGGTCCCCGAGTGAATATTCCTACCCGCGCCTCCAAACATCAACAAACAACATGGACCGACTGTCAAATAGTCGCAGGAGCCTCCCAGAATGACCAGGGGTGTATGCTTTACACGTCGTCAGGTCGAAGCTTCGCTCCAACTTGGGGAGCTTTCGAGGTCACCTGCTGGCGTAGAATCACAACGAGCTCCCCTAGGGGTTTAGAATCGCCAAGAGTCCACTATACACAAGGTGCCTATATGAAGATATTTCAGTCGAACTTCGTGCGACGGATACATAATGCCAACCCACGTGGTGTATCAATGGTGTATCAATTCCGAATGGCAGCTTGCATTTGCTATTCCTTCCTTTTGAAGCATAACCACTCATGACAGCCTGACTGTATCGAGGGTATACAATTCAAATGGATACGAAAATTTCTGAGTCTCTTGGATATACTGCTGGACGGTCGTGTCGTCAGTCAGTGGGTCCTACCTGTGCTATTATATTTTCCCCGACCGAGCACATTTTCATTAAAGAGATTAAGTCTCTCACACTTTCTCACGTTGCTACCCATAGACAATTACGCCACCAATTCATTAATTCCTTTCGCTCTTATCCACCCATCGTTAGCTCGCAGTTAGAGGAAACGCTCGTGTTCACAAGTAGGAATTAAGATCCAATCCCAAGGCCACCCAAGTCATTGAATCCCGACGTCGTGTAAATAGCAGTTAATCCTCATGGTTGAGGTCATTGATGATGGCGTCAAACTTCAGCAAATTTCTATCAGCCCTCAACCCCACCCACCACAGGGGACCTCAGCGGGCGTCAGAGCCTTGCAGAGGTTGATTACTCGACGGGTTATTAATCATCCTCACCCAATACTGTCCAATTAGCGGGCTATGAATGGCCTCTGGGGGCTGTGAGTCTCCCTGATTGGTGGAAGTGGAGTAGGGGGTGAAAATTTAAAAACCACCTGCCTGCCTAATTGAACTACCCTTCTCAACCTGAGGCCAAGTAGAACACGGAAGTCACTGCAATCTAGGAAGCTAAAATAATTATCCCTCGGAGCTAAATTTCTCATTATATCGGGAAAGATTGAAAATCAGCTGGGAGAACCCAGTTAAGCCAAAAGTGCCAAAGCAAGAACAAATCATTTCGAATTTACGAATCAGCAAAAATAACTTTTAACATAAGTAACAATTAATTTTAACAATAAAATTGCTCTCAATTATGTCTCATGTAAATATTTAAATTAATTTTAAACAGTAAAAATTCTATTATTGTAATTTATAATTCAATTGAAAATCAATTCCATCAACAATAGTGCAATATTCAGACTCAGTAACCGGTTGATTCATTATGATGTAAGACACTTTCCACGCCCGGTACACTAAAACCACCCCTTATAGTCCAATATTTTGTCATCTAGGAAACGAAGGTTTTGTCTGTTTGTTTGAGCTAATCTTCAGATGAAATGAATGTATCTTATCGGCAATAGAGTATTAATGACAGTATTTTGTTGCAATCACAAAAGTTCGTTCTTCATTTTTCGCTGAGAAAAGTTCGTGAAATGGTCATGAAAACAAATTTACTGGCCAATCCTCCTCGTTACTGAATAGTTTCTCAATCGAAAGGAGTCCACAATCATTTGGGGGTTCATCAGAGAGGAGTTGCATTCAGAACCAGTTTACCATTAAGAGTTCTGCTCAATATAAATGCTGCTAATTGTTTTTCATTTTATAATTGCTTGTATTCAACTTATTTTCTAGATAAATTTCAACCATATCTAATCTCAATCGATTCAGCTTCCGAAATTTGATGAAAAATAGTACCCTTCCAATACAGGCAAGTATGCCTTGGTATTGGAAACACTCAAAAACCAATAATTGTCACCTACGCCCTGCCTCCGGACGATCCTGCCTGGGCCGATTAAACCAAAGTCGAACTGACTATCCCCCTTGAGGGCGCGAATTTATGAACAAGGGTATAAAATGTACTGGTTTTTATGTATCCTGCCAAAGAGGAACTCAATTTAACGGTATTTCCCGAGCTTTAATATTGCTAAAAATCGATAATGGTTTACTGAAAGTCGGTTCTTAGTAGGAAGGCGACCAGCGAAAAAATCTTTTGAGCAGTCAACTGTTGAAACACACTTAGTTTTGAACTAGGAGAGTAATAAATATGGCTCGATGAAACGTGAAGTTGATGAGTTAACTTGCAGTTGTCGGCCATTCAACACCGCGTGTGTTCGGTTGTCTTCACGTGCCCCGTTCCATTAGTCAAATCCTCTCAAACGAATAGAGGGTTTGTCGAAAGAATGTTCTCTCGGGGCTTTTCGTGCATTCTTTCCCATCTTCATTTTTAAGTACCTACTCTCTACGCTATTCAAACGTTCAGTTTATTCTACCATCGGAAGGCAACCCATTAAAGGGGTAATGGTCCCGTGACATTTTTATTCGTCCGTTTTTCAAAAACTCCTCCGTTTGAGGAGTTCCTGCTGCGTAATAATCGTAATTTGGGGGCCTTGTTCTAAATATTTAGTGGGCGAGGAACGCCTCCCTTTTAATGCCTGACACTGAATAAATATCCCCAGTCAAATAAACTTCTTTTAAACGAAGGAACGCAAATGTTTTTCCAGAGCTCCTGAGTTCATGAGGAGTGTGCCTAGTTTGAGTGTGCCTATTCATGGACTCTTTTGGACCCGGCGTAGACGTGTTGGTTCCCTGCAAATTATTTGTTGTTGTGTAAATAAGACTTAGTATTGAAGAATTGCCCTTAACAGGGGCCGTATGTCAGGTACCTATTACGTATTTCCATGTGAATTACAATGAGTCGCTAAAAGCCTATCTACCTTCATTTTAAAATTCAATGACGGCAAAAGGTCCGAAAAAATTGTGGTTTTCAAACCTCTTCAAATGACCCGCACTGGGCTCCAAGCGGTCTATGACCACCCCCACCCCTGGGTCGAACTGACCACGACGTCTTTACGTCTTTGTTTTGATTATTATGACAGTCAATTCAGACTAGACTCAAACTTTGTGATAGTGCGCTCTTGTACAGTACTATCGTAGGTTTTGGACACTCGGCAAGAAGAAAAGAGCTGCAGGCCACCAGACTGCATGCAAGTATGGAAATACGGAATACAGACAATTGCGAAAATGATAACCACGAACGTAATACATCCAAATCACCATCATTATTTCCCATCTTTCTGGCAATATAGGGAGAAACCATCCACATCCCCTACAGACATCATCCGTTATGGAGACCTGAACGTAAAGACCATATTGGGGTTGTTTACTGTGTCAGAAGGGTGACAGCTACGAAACGGATTGTCCTCTCAGGTCAAGTCGAGCTCGTATCTTATCTGTCTTTTTGTTATCGTGGGTCTAATCTTCGGGTCTCCGACAGTATATTTTGGCCTTAGGTCGAAAATCAATACGTCTTTCAAATTGGGACGGTATTGGTACAATAGGATCACTGGGGTTCTCCATGTAGATTTTGAGGGATGGTTAAGTCCAACTGTTCTAATTTTGACAATGGAAAACGATGGATTAGGTCACATATCTATATGAAATAATAAACCGTCGTGGAGTATTCTTCTACCTTTTGTTCAAAATGTGCATTTCAAAAAAATGAATTTTCGAGATTTTTGGCTATTAGGCACGTGGGGTATCATTTTTGACTAAAGTTTGGACGCTGAATCTAATGAGACGGGTCCCGGAACGATCGGCACCCACCGGAAGAGTTTATGGGTCAAAATGGGTACTGGGTACCTATTTCAAAAGTGGGTTGTCTAAATTTCTGTTACCTAGGAGTGTGGGGTATCATTTTCCAGTAAATTTTGGAAGCTGAATCGATTGGAATGAGTCTCCAAGCTCCTGATCCGAGGAATAACCTACCCCTGTGAAAGAATTTGCAGCGATTTTACTGTGCAACTCCGTATTTATAACGTAACTCCGTTGAGAATTTGAATACTGGAAAGCGGTAGTTTGAACATTATTCGATTCCATAGAGAAAACATCGAGTGGAATTATAATTTATGGCCTCAATTGCCGACGCGAAAATGTGGCGAAGTTTCGCTCGTTCCAGGGAACTAATCTGCTTTTCTGGCTCGGCATTCTGTTAGGCCCACTTGAAAACTGAAGTGGGATCAGTGAGGTGGATATTAATTGCCCTCACTAATATGAATTAATACCGACGATGTTCTCAATTCACTTTTGCGGTAAGTGCTTATGTTGCTAGGTAATATAAATTGAAGTTTGAGGAATATGTAGGCCGATTAATTTAATAGAACTACGTTTATTTTGCGTGAATCGAATAAGAATGTTTTGTAGAGGCATGAGCACATGAGCGCATTTGAGGTGCTAAAGGTCATTGAGAAAATATTTCCTTTATTTGTAGGTTTATTAGCTTGTAGGTTTTATCGTCACGCAGTTAGAGACAGATGAGATGAAAGGGGTAGAAAAAAACATATCTTATTGGGATGGCAGTGGAAGGCAGGATGTTTTCGTCACATCCTGCCTAGAGGGAGCCAGCGGGAAAAAGACAATGGGTCCTCCTTCAGTCCGAGGCTCCCTGAACGGGGGTCCTGCTCCTCGCCGAGCTCCGCCGGGCCGCTTCGGCCCCCAGTCAGTTATCGAGGGGACCTCCATCCCGGTACTGGTCTTCGTCCGAGAAGTAGTGATTTGTGATTCGAAACCGCGAAAAGTCGACCGAAGTCAAAAAACCCGCGTTCTAAAGATAAATAACTATCTCTCTAATTGTGGACGGCCTTATTAAAGCCCATTATCAATGGAATCCACATTTTAGATTTCAGGTAACACAAATCCTTATTTATTGCAAATTTTAAAATTACATACAATAATCATTCTCCAGATTAGCTATTATTTGAAAAAAAAAAAAATGCAATTGGAAAATGATTGCCGTTCACTTTTATGTTGGTTATTCCTCAAATAATCAACCTATGTATGTTTTAATGCACAAAGTCAACCTCTCCGATTTGGGTGTTTCGTGGTGTGTGCATCAAACTATGGAAATGTCCGTCCACGCCATATTTGGTAGTAGTAAATTTTCTAAAAATCTGAAATTCTGGTAAGGGACTTGTTTGGCTTTAGCTGGTCCTCGAAACTTATTAACCCGATCGGACCAACTTAGGGGAGAGGGGGGGGGGGGGTCAACATTTTAATATCTGCCTTTTGTTCAAAATGTGCATTTTGAAAGGTTTTTCCAGATTTTTGGCGGTCTAGACAAGTGAGATTTTTTTTTTTTTTTTTTTTTTTTTTTTTAATAGTATGGTAAGACACACTTGCGCCTACGCATATAGACAATAACACTGCGCATTCTTCCACAATGGTTGATTATTCCTTGGAGCAAGAGTGAGTGTGGAGTGTCCCAGACACATTCTCAATTCAACGTCCAACATTCAGCAAAATTTACTGAAAAATGATATCCCACATGCCTATTTTCTAAAAAATTCCGAAAAACGAGTTTCAAAATGCACACATATACCCCCACAAATGTGGTCCCTTACCAACAACGGTTCCATATCAAAATTCCAGATTTTGGAAACTTTTCTACTACAAAAAACGGCGTGGACAGCGGGCGGACATTTTTTTTTTTTTTTTTTTTTTATCTTGACATCATGAAACGTGTCAAATTTTGGGACCAATCGGAGATTATTAAAAATGACCAACCAAAAACCATTGTTTTCTTCTTAAACATTAAAAAGTGTGCAAATTGATAGTCCAAAATGTCCGTCTGTCGCCCAGTGTTAATTTCCCACCGTCCGGGAACACATTTTGAAATTAGGCACACAGACCCCGTTCCGGTTTTACTTGTGTCCAAACCATTCTCAGGCCCATTTCCACACTCGAAAATGGGGTATGGGTGGATAAGAGCATTTTGAAATTGTTTTTCCAGATTCATGGGGACCTACGGCACCCGGGAAGTGAAAAAGGTTTGTGTTCCATTAAATTTTGGAATTGATGGTTGTTTTCGGACAGATCCCCATAATAGGAGGTAGAGTATGGGTAAAAAAGGGGGTTTGGGCCAATCGGGGTAGAGTGGAGTATCATGTTCTTATTCATGTTGGACGCTGAGTCAATTTACAGGGGGCGCAATCTGTCTGGAATGGCGCACACTGGTGCTGGAATATGGATGAAGTATTTCGGAAATTGGTTTTCGAACAATAAACTACCATTTTCCATAGTTTTTGTGTTTCAATAGTTGTGATTATGGGGCGTTTTATCCCTGTTGTGATGTTTGTTGTACGATGTTCGAGGCTTCTCTGGAGTTATTGTGTGATTGATCAGTTGGAATTGGTGCAGTTCGGCCTTGTAGCCACCCTATGTACAAGCGTAGTAGGTGTTCACCTACCAGTGGTAATCAAGAAGGTATGTCTCACGACAAGAATAACACTTGAAAATTCTCCCGGTATATCTAGTGAACCTAAGGTATGCAGAGAGCCAGTCATATTTACGTACCCATTTTAATGATTACGTTACGCAATATTTTCTGGAAAGTAACAGGTTGGGTCGCTTTTCTGCTGCTGAAGCTAGAATTTAATTATTCGCTCAGCTTATGAGGTTTCCAAGGTAAACTTAACTCGTCAACCGTCGCCATCCCCTTGAGAACTTGAGGGTTTATTTGATGAGTATCCTCCGGGCTCTTCATCTTGAGAATCCAATTAGTCAGAAACATTAATTCCCCTCCTGATTTCTCTGTTGTCGGGTTTGCGCTCAAACGCCTTGAGAGCTGTAAACTGTACTGTGTACTGTAAACAGTTTCGTCTTTGAAGGCGTTCGGGCTTGACTTATAGTTTAATCAAGGAGATGTACATAAGACTTGGGCGTGAACCGGGAGAAAGAAAGGACCACGGGAGAAAACCTTCATTTCTTTCACCCCCCTTGGAAGTAAACTGTGAAAAAGCGGTTTTAGAAACGATATCCCCATCGTCTAAATTTAGAATATTTAAAGGCGGTTTCAATTGTTTACTCCTACCACCTTCACATTATGAATCCATCTAAACAAAGGTCGTAGTGTAGAAGGGAGTGCTCCTTTACAGCTTTCATCAGCGGGATTTTGTTTGCGTTGGGCGATCGTCTCGCTCTTGTTTTTGGCACCTTCCAGCCCGTAAGAAGTGCTGCTTGTTTTCCAAAGCTGAAGTTGTGTTTGAAATGAGATCCTGGGCTGGAAAAAGGAAGACGAAGACCAGATACCTGGACAACCAGCCTGCGTTTCCTGGTCTGCGCCCTGGACACCTTCCTTCGTAGAACGCTCATTCTGACTGGAGTCCTCGCCAAACTGTTCCCTTTTTGTGTCTTTCTTTCCTGGAGAAAGTTTGAGTGCTTCAATTTTTCCTTTTTTTCGTTGCAGCGGGGGTTAAGAAAACGACAGGCATGTTGGACATCACGATTGTGAGCAGCAAGGACAGCGAGGCGGCTCAGCTGTGGGTCAACTATCTCGCTCAATGCTTCCAACAAATTTCCAAGGATGAGCACAAGCCACCGTTCAAGTTAGTATTGTACATTGTAATGTGGCTCATAGCTACCGTGCTCCAATAACTTTATACCCAGTAAAAAACTTACCCCAAACCCCTAGGTCCTCTCAAATCTCCAAATATCACTAAAGATGTTACGATATTGCCCGAGAATAAGAGATGCTTAATTTTCTTTCTTTACTTCATTTCATTCTCTAATATTGAAGGTTGGCTAAAGTGAATGCCGAGGACGTGTTGATGGGGATGAGCGTCGAAGGTGCCTGCGGTTCTCGGTTGCAAATCGTCATCGTGTGCCCTGTCTTTTTGGACGCCTTGGCTTCAAGCCCAGGCGCTCCAATTCTGGCGTCGATGCTTCAACCCGCGTCCGTAGTAGCCATGCTGCTCGGGGTCAGCCAGCAGACCTTAGAATCTCACCATCTTGCCAGTACGTATTAGTAGTTAGTCTTAACTCTAAATAGACTTGTTGCTGTAGGCACATTTTATATAGCAACAAGATTTGTTCGTTGACCAGGCAAGTGCACCAGTGTGCTTGACTCAACAGAACTAAAGTGATTGACATTCTTGATACACATGACGAATCTCCTGCTTTATCTGTATGATCGTTTTTACTTTCTTTACAGATCTCTTCAGGTTTGAGCAATGGCGAAAACAAACGGTCAAAGACCAAGATGCAACTTTTGTTGGTGACTTTCTCGGAATAGCGATGGACATTCTGAGCAGAACTTGGCAAATGCAGCAGGCTATCGCTCAGATGAACAAAGTCGATAATAACCGAGCGGGTTTCTCCGTCACTCCCAAAAAAATCAAAGTGGTGAGTTGTTAGAGGGAAAACCTATGCAGTTTGTAATGTAATTTGATCAACCTTGAATGGGTGATTGTTCAATTGTGTTGCTACATGAATTTTAGTTGCTAAATGTGTGGAATTTAGATATAACACGAAAATACGAATTTAAAATAACTGGTTTCAGTATCAATCTTCGCCATTTTCAATTTTTTCAACTTTGGCTCAGCTCATAGCGCTTTTGGTTGGTTATTCCTCGAATAATCAACCTATGTTTTCATGATAATGGTCAACCTCTCCGATTTGGCTCAAAATTTTTTTCTGGACGTTTCATGATGTCCTGATCAAAAAAAGTCAATGTCCGTCCGCCGTACGCCGTACGCCGTCCATGTTCCGCGCCGTTTTTGGTAGTAGAAAATTTTCTAAAAATCTGAAATTTGGGTCAGGGGTCTGTTCCCTGCCGAGACGGGTCCTCGAAACTTTTCAGCCCGATCGGACCAAATTTGGGGGGGGTAGGGGTCAAAATGTGTTTTTTGAAAAATGGATTTTCAAGATTTTGGGCGATCTAGGCGAGTAGGGTGTCATTTTTCACTAAATTTTGGACGCTGAATCCAATGAAACGGGTCCCAGAACGATTGGCACCCACTGGAGAAAGTTGATGGAATATCTTATACATTCCATGTAACATACGAACTACATATTGCTCTCCTTAGACTGTTAGTGGTCGTGAGGGTTTGCAGCTCTGTTCATTTAAGTCTCAAGTCACTCCTTCTTCTAGAGTTGTAAGAAAGTGAGTACAAAAATATATTGTTCAAATTGTGATCCGCGAGTTATAATTCCCATTTTCTCACCAAGAAAGTTCAAGAGAAGTAAGTAATGGGTCAAATTGGGTATTTGTTACGCATTTCGAATATGTTTTTTCGGGATTTCTGCTACCTAGGCGCGTGGGGTATAGTTTTCCACTAAATTTTGGACGCTGAATTCAATGATGTGTGTCCCAGAACGATTGGCAACCACCGGAAGAAGTTATGGATCAAAATGGGTATGTATCCACCCATTTTGTATGTGTCAGGATTTCTGGTGCCTAGGCGTGTGGGGTATCATATTCCACTAAATTTTGAACCCTGAATCGATTGGAATAGGTCTGGGACCCGCCACACCCACTGTTTCCCCCATTCGAGGAATAACCAACCCGTGTGTAAGAATTTGCAGATTTTTTTCCCATATCATCATATCCATTATGCAAGCCCTTAAGAATGTACAACTTCGTACTTGTCGAAAAAACCAACTAGGCACAGAAATTTGATTTGTCTGAACTTTATTTCAAGGGACAAAACAAACTGTTGATCCTCCTCAATGATCCAGTCAGCCCTCATGACAAAATCACAATCACCATTGACAAAAATGGTACCAACATTGACGTCCCAACGTTCAAACGAAGGAACCCCTACACGTTGCAGTTCTCAATGCCGAGTAAGTATCCAGAAAATTCCCTCGGAAAGGATTTTATTTTGGCGTTCGAGTGATTGTCGAACGTGTTTTTTCAGGTTCATGCTTGCAAACGTCGATCATCGTGGCGATCACTGTCGAAAGAAACGGGCGGTCGCTCGGCCATAAGCTTGTCAAATGTGAAAGCAAATTGCGTGAACTTGATCAACTGCTTCGGTCAACTGACAACCCTTTGGTGTTCATGTGCCAAGTAAGTCATTGTGATAACTGTTCATCGGTAGTAACCCATAGATTGATGAGAATCTGTTGAGAATAGACAACGATTACAAGGAAACGCGGTGTCATACCGCCGAGCTTTCGCTAAATATATTAGCATCCTCAGGACCTGGCAAACTAGTAGAATGGTTTGGTATTTTGTTTATTCAGTTCTTCAACACCTCTCTTGACATTCTCCTTTGAAAGATGTCATTATCCTTGTTAATGTTGTTGCAGTCCTTGGGGATCACCAATGGTAACAAAGACCAACTGGACAACTTTATGGTGGCCGCTTTCAAGAAGAACATGCCACCCAATTTCAATCTGTTGAACAGCCACCCCGTCCGTCAGTTACAAAGTATGACGATTCAATTTTAAAAATTGGAAGATTTATCGTTTAATAATTTACCATTCTCATCGCTCACTTCGTTCAAAGGCAAAGAAGAATACCCTACGCTGTTACATTTCGCGGCGAAGTACGGGCTGGAAAAACTTTGCTGGCAACTAATAGAATGCCCTGGTGGGGAGTACGCCTGTCAAATCCAGAATTGTGACCAACAAAATCCGGCTGACATAGCTCAGCACCATGGTCACACTAAATTGGCCAACGCTCTCCACGGATATTTGGTAAGTAGAACCTATCCTGACACGTAGAAATCCGTAGACTTCCCGCAATATTGAAATATTGGCTTTGTTGTATGTTTCTATCGACAATAAATATTACGCGAATAATCAACTAAATACTCGAACAGCCACAATTCAGCTAGACGCTTGATTCCTTGTCTTATAGAATGCTAACCAAACTTGTTTAAAGGCGTTGCAAGTGTGCGGGTCTACCGATGTAAGGCGTTAGACCAACAAAACAGGGTGTGTCGTAAAATCTTGATTCTCAGTCAGTGATATTCGATGCTTTGGGCCACATGAAATGTTTGATATGTTCGGTTTTCACCGAGATTCGATAAGATTCACTTGTGTTTCTACCAAATTTGATATTGACGTTTCTTTAAACAAAAAATCCGTTCGCTTATCAAAATATGTACAGATGCAGTTATTAGGTGATATCCTTTGTGATCCTAACTTTGATACATCTCAAACCTAGACATCAAAATTAGTTAATAATTGGTGTATTGTTAGGCTGGCCATACGTCCCGTTTTGGCCGGGACAGTCCCGTTTTAGACCGGTTGTTTGGCCGTCCCGTCAGTTTCCAAAAATGGTCTGTACTGTCCCGGTTTCAATGTTTTAATGCTAAAAGTAAATATTTGTATGAACCATGATGATGAATTGTCAACAATTTCATCTTATCTCATAAAAGCTTACAAAATTGCAACACAAAACAAAAATAAGAATTTCTCAGTATAAAACTCATTTAAAAGTACTAACCTTGGCCATTAGGAGGCTTATATGTGGAAAAATAACAATTTAAAATCAATGACTAATTAACTTTGGTATATTTTCGGACTTGACTGGACACCCCGTCATCCCAACTGGCCTCAAAACCATAAATTAGATTAAAAAGATATAAAACCCATACATTTAATGTTGAATTTTCCTGGGGAGGGCCCCACAACCTCCTCGTATACTTATGTCAAAATAGAGTTAAAAGGCTTGAAAACTACTAACTTTAGAGCTACAATGTCAAAAAAATCCGGAGGATGCCCCCTGGACGGGAGGGGGTCGCAATCCATACCCCCTGGTGCCACGGTCTGACCCCATGACATTATATTATGGCCAGCCTATGTACCAGCCATTGTTGTATTGTTGCTGCCTAACCAATTTAAGTGGTATACAATGATCGATTAATAATCGATTTATTAGACACTCGCTTCGGCGTTGAACTCTTCCGTCTTCTCTTGTCCAACTTTGTACTAATCAATCGACTGATGTTATTTTTGTGTGCAGAAAATCTGGCATCAAATGACGGAGCTAACGAGCATGTACACCTACCTCAAGGAAGTTTCAGAAAAGCCTCAAGGTAGGTCACGCGATGGCATTTTCATACCTCATGTCAAGAGGATGACTTTTGTGATCACCACAACTTTGAGTTCACAACAGTTTTTCGTTCAGATTTCGGTGAGGGAAACTACCTTCTGCCTCGGCCGATCAACGACACCTACCTGATTCCTCCCAAAGCTCGACCTGTCGTCCCGACGTCGCTGCCGCTCCAGTCGGACCACGAACCGTTCGCGTCGCCGGCGTCGTGTTCGCCCAAAGGATTTTTTGGCGATCATTTCTCGCCAAAAGACGTTGGCTTCGCGTTGCCGCCGAATTCGACCAAAGAAGTGTTCCAAGTACCGCACTCTCCGAAAGAGAAATATCAGACGCCTGCGTCTCCCAGGGAATGCTACCAGGTGAGGAGGCGTTTCACTTTTGACGAAGTTTCAGTCTTGCTAGATGAAACAACACCAATTTTGCTCTTTAATTTGTTCCAACTGCAGGCAATTTATTGAGAACTTACTGCGTCCTGTTAACTGATCATCGTAGAGACTTGGCTTACCCTTATAAGCATGACCGCCTCATATTCAATGCGGATCCTGAATCAATAACTTCCAGCCAACTTGAGTTTTCACGTTCAATCACATTATCTGGCGTTTTACATGCAGAAAATGCGTTCTTAGTACCCAGAATTCATGAAATACCTAATTAAATCCGGTACGGCTCACGGCTGGCACATTCGATGTCGTCTGTGCAGGCTTGCATATCCATATTTGTAGGCGCGTCAAGCTGAAGTTGTTCAAAAAATTGGCATGTGGTGGCCAAAATTTGCTACATTGTACAGATAATGTGCTATCGAATCAAATTAGAGGAAACATTATACAGAAAAGTGTTGCTAGGACGGTTCGCGTACCCACGTCAAACATGGAATAATCCTTTTCCGTGTCTCGCATTCACTTGACGAGGACATGACGAACCACCCGACCTTGTGCTAAAAATGTACTCAACACGGCGAAGGACGATAGAAAACTGGAGTGTACACATTAAACCCGAATATCTTCAAATATTTGTATCACATCAGAGGCCTTACTTTATAATTAATTTATTTTCCATGATAAATTAATACATTGCAGAGAGATATAGCTTTATGATTAAAACCTATCAAATTCGGGAATCGTAACAGTTCTTTGGTTTTTTTTTTTTTTCATTTTTTGGATAATATTCAATTTTCAGAGACCATTTTGAGATTCCTAGGACCCACCTTTTCCCTCCTGAGTTCTGATCCTAGCCATTTTTTTAAAATTAGCATTAAATTTTTTACCGACGGGTAATCTATACAGAAAATAATAAACCGTTGTGACTTGGACATCAAATTTTGCAGTTTTTTTCACCAATGTCAACATCGATGTCTCCCATCATCGGGGACTCCAGTATAAACTACCTGAAATTGAGTTTTAGTTGTATTGTTGCCTGCGTCTCATCTTGGCGATTAATGTCAGTCAACTGGTCGCCCAATCATTTTCATAGACTTTTTTGGAATATTAATAATACGTATCTACATCGGTATGAATCTGTTTGACTCTTACCTGCTTCAGTATGCCACCAAAAGTTGATCCAAATGATCAATAGTTGTTCTCTTCTCTAGGTCAGGAAATCTTGAGCCAGCTCTAACAGCTATTAGGTGGAAGATTCTCCATGATGATACATAATATATTCGTAAATCAAAAGCGTATAACGTCAAAAATCTGATGAAACACGAAGAAGTTGTGTTTTTGAAAATTAAAAAAGTATCAAATTTGATCAAGTTTTGATTCGTTTAAACGTACAACTGTGAATAATTCAATAATTATCACAAATCGCGTTTTATTATTTATTTTTTTTTTTCATTTTATTTTTTTTGGTCGTGTGACTCAAATATTTGGCTACATTATCCATTGACGTAATGGAGCCAATGTGAACCGACGATCGAGTTGATTTCTTCTCAAAATTAGTAACAGATAACGTTCAAATGAATCTTGGGGGTTTGGTGGCCTTAAATAAGCGTAGTGTCGAATAGAATTTTCAAAATGGCCTAACATTCTATGAAGTTTAAAAATGAGCTAACAATCACTTTTTGAGCAGACCAGATAACTTTTTCCATGCTACGCTGCATTGTCTGATTCACACTTATTTTTATAGCCTGTCTCACCGATTGAAAATTACCAGTCACCTCCTCACGCCCGACCTTTCACCCCTATGACGCCGTCTACGCCATCGTCGCCGTTGGACGGACCCAAATTCTCTACTGCTTATCTTCATATGCACTCGCCAGGTGAAATGAAGTAAATGTGAATCACGTTTTCCCACATTGGAAATTCAAGGGCGTCAAATTAAACCTAGTCGTGAACAGTTTCAGAAACAAGTAGCCACGGCAGTCATTTTGACCATATTTTGGGGCCTGAAAAGAAATATTCATCAGCTCACCCGAGTAATGAAAATTTATCAATAGCCAGCAGTAAGTTTTCGACGTTGTCATGCCATTTGATTTACGTACTTGGATCCACTCGGAGAAGGTACTCACCACATTGTCCCTTACAGGTGGCGGCCATCATTACATGAACACGAACTGTTCGGTGAGCACCTGCAGCAAAAGCCCGCAAGACGAGCTACTGGAAATCATCAACGACTTTAAAAACAATGTCTTTACTATATCCGAAGTCGAAAAACTCGTTGAAAATTGGCGAAACCGAAACGACGTCCAGCAGTCATTCAGGGAAAAACAGGTAGGTTGTTTTCGGCGGAGCGAAGATTCTATCGCAGCATGGAATTCGTCATACTGTCAAATGAAATGTCAGCAGAAAAAAAAACCTGTTGGTCACAGGGAGCATAAGAAAAACCGGCAACTCGTCATTGGCTATATTGCCCATATCTAGACTGATCATTATTCATCAGTGATTTGTAGTCTTCGCAAAGCCTCTTCAACAAACTATTTATTCATTTTAAATTTATTCAATATATTACTAAAACCACATCATCAAATACATAACTTTTCCAGGAGCAATTGAACCAAATGAGACACGAATACGAGAAAATTCAACAACAAATGAAGGATCAATTGAAGAGAGCGACACCCTTTGATCGAATAAAGAAGTTTTTCTCTCGCAAGCACAAACGTGAGTCATGCAAAACTTCGTGGATTATTTTATACTTCTGTGTAATTCGAGTCTACAATTAGTCAATTCTGATTTGTTACAGATGAAGGTTGTCCAAAGAGTCGAAGCAACGCGGATGCTGTTTGCCAACGTCCTGTTTCCAGCCTCAGCCTTCATAGCTCTTGCAGTACGTTATTTTTATATCTGTTTAGAATTTTGAAAACCCTTTTTTGCCTAAGAATGAAACAAATGGTTATTTTGATGTGTATTTTGACAGGTTCTTCATCTTCAGGTCGGATGAGCACAGCGAGTGGAACGAGTTTAGGGGATAGCGGAACTCATTCGGATCCAGATGAGAAGAAATCTGAGGTAAATGAGGGCATATTTTTGGTTTTGTGTTAATGTTTGCTGGCGCTACGTATTCATGATGCAGTTAACAGAGTGTTGCTGGATACTGACGATAATTAGTAGGGGAAGGCAGCCCATGGGAAAGGGTGGTGGTATTGCGCACAATTCTAACGTGGTAATACACACTAGAACCTAGAACAGAAAAGCATTGTTTGGGAATGTCAGAGAAGTAAAAACTGTTGCTCACACCTGAGCTGAGGCAGAGGAACGACAATTAGGAGCATTGCCAAAAGGTGAAAGAGTCTGAGAAGTGAGAGTGTGAAGATAGTGCTTCAGAGTGGGCAATTGCCTGAGAAGAGGGACATACACCAAAAAGTGAGAGGAGTCTAAAAAGATGGAGTTGTCTGAACACAGGGAGCAGTCTCATAAGTCTGGTTATGACGAATATTGTTTGTGTGAATTATGATAGAAGATGTGATGATAAGATGAGGGTGATTCCTAGTTGAACTCATTGGTTGCTATGTAACATGTGGCAATGGTTTTCTGGCCGCAGCCTTTCCTCTAAACAAGAGGGAGGAACAAGCAGCAGTCTGCCCGAAAATTCGAGGCACTCCCCAATTTTCGTTACTCCCAATTTTCCAGAATTCGCCACGCAGGCTGTAGTGAGGGTGGGTAATTGGTTGTGTCCCTGGTGCATTTAACATTCAGTGCCATATCTCAAGTTAGGTTTGATTGCCTGTTTTACAGAGACTTGTTGTAGTATGACCTCGATCTTGCCCCTTGGCCTTGCCTTGGTTGGTCTATCTGATACTAATTCAGTGTGTTGGTGTCTGCTACAGATCGCCGCTGCCGAGAAATCTAGTCCAACCCACTCCAACGGCCCTGACTTTACATTCCACGACATGAGACTCCAAGCTGTTCAGGAGAACGACGTGATTGGCGGGAGCGACGACTACGTAAACGCCACTTCTGAAATGATACCTCTGGCTCTACCTCCGAAAAAGTTGGGCTTCTCGTCGTCATCACTAGTCGAGGAACAAACTGTTGTCGAAGTGCACAGAAGCGACGTCAGATGTGAGTCTCAACCCAAAGATGTGGAGCAATCACATTTGGCGGGTTCTGTCGAGGACAAGGCGGAAATTGAAAGACCCAAAATGGCGACGTTAGCCAAAATGGAAAGTGACGACGAACTGGACATTTTGGAACAGAGCGACAAACTGCTGAAAGATTTAGCCGATGCTCTGCCAACGTTTGAATGCCACGATGACATTCTGTCCCCAACTGAATCCGCCTTTACAGAAAACGGGACTTTTGTTGAGGAATCCAAAGAACCGTTGGACTTCGTCGAGCTGACCAAAGACTCCGACATGTCCGACACTGCAGCTGAAACCAAAGATGCCCACGAGGCTGAGCTCAAAGAAGACTCGTCTAACGAAGAAGAACCTTTGTTGAGAGCTTCGAGCGAAAATTCGACACCGCGGGCGAAGAAAACTTTCGATAATTTCTATATTAATTTAGAACATACGCGGGAAACCAAAGACTGCGAGGAGTTGCCGCTGGGCGTAAATGCGCCTCTGTTGGTACATGGGGGACCATGTAGTCAAAGTTACATGAATGTAAGCACTGACGGAGCTCCACTGGGGGAAGTGGACGCGATGAGGGAGTATGTGAACGTGTCAGTCTACCCAACTCCTCCTCTGCCTCCAAAATTCAAATATAAGAATGTCCTTCTGTAACCTATTAATATAATATCCTATAATATCCCAAGCTACTGTGACGTGACTGGCTGCTGAGCATCGAGACTGCCTATCTACCAATTTGCCGATTACATTAAAACACAACCAAATTTGGCTCCTTTTGCCAAACTTCTTGCCAGAACTCACATCTGGTGTATCTCTGTTAGTGCAATCTTTTAACCCGCTTACACATCCATAAGGGATTTCCTATCAATTTTTTTTTTTAAATTCTAAACTTGAAATATCAACTAAAATCGTGTATCATAGTGTAAATATTTTCGGACCACGACAATTTTTGTACCTTGAACTTATTCGATAAATCCTCGAATTTGACATATCAATTTGATAAAACTATTATTATGCGTTTGACGATAATTCGAATTTTCCCGATGTTTGCCTGATTTTTCGAATGTATGTTGTAGATTGTAGGTGTAAGTTTTTTCGTTCTTTTGTTGAATTGTGTGAGGCAATCCAATGCGCTTTAAATCTCTAAGTGAGGCTTCGTTTTTTTTTGTTTTTAGATATAAGAGACAACTAGAAGCGGGGCAATTGTACGGTTTTGATCTATTTCAACAAAAATTTGGGCGATTTAGTTAGGAAATTTTGAAATTTCCAGAAATTAATCTGCAAATGTATTTATCTGAATTATTTAGAATATAAGGATATCCTGGTTTCCTTTGTCTGAGCAATAACGTCGAAGAAATTCCTACAGAATGTAAATTTCAAAATTAATTATTAAAATTATTTTTCTTCACCAGTCATATAAGATCGGGTTTCAGACTGAATGGCCTTTGTTGAATTTTGAATTTTCAATATGTTATTGGAGAAAAATTCGGCCGTCAAACTGAATTTTTGAACATGTAGAACATGTAAATTCAATTTGAATTAGATATTTATTATTCGTTAACTTGTTGAAACGTGTGCCTTATAATTGTTGTGTAAATCCATGTAGACATGTTATATTATGCCATCGGAAATGTCTTTTGATAAAATATATGTACATATACATCTCCAAAATAAAAAATGTTCAAATAAATAACTCGCAACGCTTGATTGAACAGGTAACACAACCACCTGCTACGTGAAACTTCAAATACCACGAATAGCTTTCATCCAACTACATGAGCTCCGACATTTGTTATTCTGTGGAAACATTCACCAAAGAAAACAAAAATATATTCGAGGCATCTTCATAAGATGGACGACCTGAATTTCAAATGCGACAACCGTTCATTGGATGAAGAAACCAAAAAGGACGACAACACCGAGGGCGAAGGACTTGAATTAAATGCAGTCCCGGGGCGAGCCACTAATCACAGACCGTTACCATCGAGCGTTCATCCCAGGATATACCTTTTTTCAATTTTTTTTTTTTTTCGTTTAATTTTGACCTCTACCTGAGGCGGCTTTAATTCCATCCACCTACCCAGTGACCCGATTTAGGGAACCCCTTATCTCTTAAAATATTCTTATTATAATTGTAAGGCCCGCGTTCGATTTTTATTCCTTCAGAAGTTTCAATTGAATATAACCGGGACCTAGGAAATCACCCCTTAACCGTTAGTTGAACCTTTTTTGGTCAGCTATATAACATTCTACTGGGTACGTGCTTTGGCCTCTTTCACTCGCTACATTTTAAAATCTATTTTACTTTTGCCTTTGTTTTTCATTTGAACATTACCTTTATAGATTTGTATTGAGAAAAAAAGGTTGCATCTGCATTCAAAATCCAAATGTCCGTCCGGGCGAATGAAAATCCTTTGAAGTACCTCAAAAAATGTGAAATTGTGCACATAGAATCCGTCCGGGTCCTAAAATTGTGACTAAATTGACTTCAGCTCGACAGAAAGGGTTAATAGTGAGTATTTTGAAAACGGGGTATTCGATGTTTTCGAGGGCATTGACGTGTGGGAATCATTGTCCACTAAATTTAGAACAAATTAAATTGATTATATGAGGTTTTAATTATTTATTTTTTAGAAGGACTTATTGATTTTTTTTCTACTTGATAAAATATAAATGTGTATAAAAGGGATAGTATATGGGTTAACCTGGGTACCTAACACATTTTGGTAGTAGAAAATTTCCCAAAAATTTGATATTTCAGTGAAGGACCCGTTTCCGGTCCTAGTTGGTTCTCGAAACTTTTTAGCCCGATCGGACCAAATTTCGGAGGGTAGGGGTCAAAATGTGTATTTCGAAAAATGAATCTTGAGGTGATCTAGGAGAGTAGGGTATTATTTTCGACTAAATTTTGGACTGAATCCAATGAGTTGTGTCCCAGAACAATTGCGCTGGTGATTTCTGGTATCTAGGCGTGTGGGGTATCATTTTCCACTAAATTATTGGACGCTAAATTTATTAAAATGAGTTCCATGCTCCTGGTCCAGGAAAAACCAACCCCCTCTGAATGAATTTGTAGCGTTTTTCTGTAAAATGTGCTTTTTTTCAATTGAAAAGGGTTTTCTAAATGTTTGCTGCGAACCGGTACCTATAATGCTAGAATATTCGTTGAATTGGAATTAAAATTTTACAATCTTTATAATTATTTATCAATCCGCCGTTACTTACTCCAAGACATCAAGATGACATGGCCGCAAAAAATAATTGTAAAAAATCGCTTTCGTTGGTTATTCCTTGGATAATCTAACTACATTTTCATACAAAAAGTCAATCTCTCCGATCTTAAATATTAATTTTAATACATTTGGCAGAATGTTTGAAACTCTGGTTTCAAGTTTTCATTCGAATATAATTTAGCTTGGTTGCTAAGTTTAACAGCTGGTATAAACAACAGGATATGACGTATTGTTTTTTGTTTGTCTATTCGGCTGAAGTCACCCACATGGGTAATAATACCCAATTTGACCCATTACTTCTTCCAGTGGGTGCCAATTGTTCTGGACCCATTTTATGGATTCAGCGTCCAAAATTTAGTGGAAAATGACACCCCACTCGCCTAATCACCCAAAACTCTAAAATCCATATTTCAAAAACACATTTTGACCCTACCCCCTCCAAATTTGGTCCGATCGGGCTGAAAGTTTCGAGGACCCATCGCGGCTGGGAACAGACCCCTGACCCAAATTTCAGATTTTTAGAACATTTTCTACTACCAAAACGCGCGTGGACAATGACGGCGTACGGCGTACGGCTACGCGACGGCGGACGGACATTGACCGTTTTTGATCAGGACATCATGAAACGTCCAGAAAAAATTTTGAGCCGAATCGAGAGGTTGACCATTATCATGAAAACATAGGTTGATTATTCAAGGAATAACCAACCAAAAAAGGATATCAGACAAAATAAATAAATGCACATTTTAGGATTAAATGACAATGCTTTGACATCAGTAGAGTTTATAAAATTGGAAACTCAGTTATCTTCAATGGGGTACATATTTTTGCAACAATTAACAAGTGTACACTCATTTTAATGACATTCGGGACTCTTTTTTTTTTATATCAACTGATGAATAAATTCAATGATGTTCTAATCACATATAATTGCAATCTATTGAGTTCAGCAGACAATTTGTTCGTTATCTAGTCTGGATGGATCATGCCCGGATGGGGATACGTATCTTGAAGATTTCAACGTAAGTAATTAGTTATCGGTAAATTACGCCCCATCTAGGGCCCAAAGGGAGTAATATTCACATGGTTTTGAAGCATTTTGAAGACCACTTTCGGCCCAGGCGGTGGACGGACGTTGACTATCGTGGCAAACTTTAGTTAATAATTAACTAGAAGAAGTGAATTATTTCAGGTTACGCTAGGAGGCATCTTGTTTGTTGAAGAGACATCAACTTAAATATAAAAACGCTGCAAATTCTTACACAGGGGTTGGTTATTCGTCAGACCAGGCGCATGGAAACTTATTTAAAACATGGGGGAAATGGGGAAAACGGTGGGTGCGGCGGGTCCCAGACCCATTCCAATCGATTCAGTGTCCATGATTTTGTGGAAAATGATACCCCACACGCCCAGGTACCAGAAATCTCATAAACACATATTCAAAATCCCGAAAACACATATTCAAGATGGGTGTATCTATGGGGCACTACGACACTAATTTACTAATATAATATTGAGAAAACGTAGGTAATTTAGAAGGCTATAATAATTGTATTAAATTGAATTGAATGGTAGGATAAAAAAGCTCAGACAGTAAAAAGAATTGTAGGCAACTGCTCAAAATTGGTTGCTAAGTTTAACAGCTGGTTATAAACAACAGGATATGACGATGTGTTTTGTTTGTCTATTCGGCTGAAGTCACCC
>CM034003.1:9940070-10018662 GCA_019603395.1 Cyrtorhinus lividipennis | reverse complement strand
TCCCAGACCCATTCCAATCGATTCAGTGTCCATGATTTTGTGGAAAATGATACCCCACACGCCCAGGTACCAGAAATCTCATAAACACATATTCAAAATCCCGAAAACACATATTCAAGATGGGTGTATCTATGGGGCACTACGACACTAATTTACTAATATAATATTGAGAAAACGTAGGTAATTTAGAAGGGCTATAATAATTGTATTAAATTGAATTGAATGGTAGGATAAAAAAGCTCAGACAGTAAAAAGAATTGTAGGCAACTGCTCAAAATTGGTTGCTAAGTTAACAGCTGGTTATAAAACAACAGGATATGACGATGTGTTTTTGTTTGTCTATTCGGCTGAAGTCACCCACATGGTAATAAATACCCAATTTGACCCATTACTTCTTCCAGTGGGGGGCCAATTGTTCTGAGACCCATTTTATTGGATTCAGCGTCCAAAATTTAGTGGAAAATGACACCCACTCGCCTAAATCACCCCAAATCTCGAAAATCCATATTTCAAAAAACACATTTTGACCCCTACCCCCTCCAAATTTGGTCCGATCGGGCTGAAAAGTTTCGAGGACCCATCGCGGCTGGGAACAGACCCCTGACCCAAATTTCAGATTTTTAGAACATTTTCTACTAACAAAAACGGCGTGGACAATGGACGGCGGACGGCGGACGGACATTGACCTTTTTTGATCAGGACATCATGAAACGTCCAGAAAAAAATTTTGAGCCGAATCGGAGAGGTTGACCATTATCATGAAAACATAGGTTGATTATTCAAGGAATAACCAACCAAAAATGAGGCTTTCAGCGGCTGTTTGGGGGTAGAACATCGTTGAGCCTGTCATGATAATTTAGCGAATTGGAAAAGAGGTTTAAGTGAAGACAAATGTTTCTTTTCTGAAATTGAACAGTCTTTTATTTGTTTAAATCATCACAGGTTTCCTTATTTTATGCTGACTACTGTCGAAACTCGACCTTATCTTAGTTATCACAGAGGAAAATCTTAGCGCAGGTATCTACCGAAGCTTAGCATAAGAAAAAATGGAATAGAGGGTGGCTTCCCCAGGAACAATCAAGTGAAAAACAAGTTTTATAATGTGGGTGACTAACCCAGGAACAATGAATTTAAAAAAAAAAGTCTTTCTCAAAAAAAAAAAAAAAAAAAAAAAAATGGGTGACGACCCCAGGAACATTTTTTTCTTTTTCTCTCAGGGCTTGGTGTAGCTCAAGAGTGCGAAATGTCAACCTTGAAAAACACAGTGCCATTCTCCTCGTGTAGCAATGGTTCGGAAATTTTTCTGAGGAGGTTTTTAGTGGAAAACCAGAATTTCCGTTCAATGGCTGGCCAAACCCAATTTTTGTTCTTCATCTTCATAACAGACAACTCACAGTCCTGGCCATCTTTACGAGTAACAATACCAGGAACCGACTTGTTTTCAAACAATGCCTCCACGTAGTCTCCAATATCGTAGGAGCGCGTCTGGATTTCAGCCGGAGTTAGTTCATCGCCACTTCTTGAACACCCTGCTGGAACTACGGGGGAATCATCAATGTCAGAAAATGCAGGCCAACTGTTACTGGCATCACTGTCTTGGACTGAATAATCGGCAGAATCCTCCTCTGAGTCCGATGACAACCGAGTTGACTTCTTCTTGGGGTTCTTTTTTCTAGCATTTTTCTTGGCAGCAGGCTTTCCGTTTTGTTTCTTCTGAGTCGTCTCTTTCTTCTTCTTGGGGGCAGCTTTCTTCAGTGCAGTTGGCGCAGATCGAGCATGTTCAAGAGCATTAGCGGTGATCCCCTTCCCAGGTGGCAAATTGAGTCTCTTGTTGCGACGGCGAACTTCAACGGTTGAGGTCCTGGTTTGGGACAAGAAGTCCATAAAGCTGTTGTCGATATTTTCCTTGTGTTGAGGGAGATTATCCATGACCGAATCGTGAAGGCGGTCTAAAACCTCCGATGGATTGAATGGATAGATTCCACATTTTCTAAAGCCCGCTTTGAGATTATCACAGCTCTTTGGCTCTAATTGTTCCATCAATACTCGGAGCAATTTAGGAAAATCCCCCTTGGGTATTGTTCCACAACGCCGCCCGTATGGGGTCTTCTTCCA
This sequence comes from Cyrtorhinus lividipennis, assembly GCA_019603395.1. Classification (NCBI taxonomy): domain Eukaryota; kingdom Metazoa; phylum Arthropoda; class Insecta; order Hemiptera; family Miridae; genus Cyrtorhinus; species Cyrtorhinus lividipennis. The sequence continues at coordinate 10,016,547 of CM034003.1, read as the reverse complement.
CTCACCCAGGACTTTCCGCCACTCCCCTTTCATTGGACGGAAGTATGCCACGTCCAGCGGCTGAAGAAGGTGGGTGGCGTTGGGAGGAAGTGCGACAAATGATACGTTATTTTCAGCACACAAAGTGAGGACACGGGGATTGAAATGTGAGCTTAAGTTGTCACTTATAATCACCTTTTTTCCAGGCTTCGTCTTCAGGACTGGGAGCATGTGAAACTCGAACCAGTCGGAAAAAATTGTTGCATCTATCCAACCTGACTTGCTCCTATTATAGCGGGTGCCTGGGGGCCCTCCTTCCTGCCAGGTGTCAAAAATTCCTTCGGCTTTGTAGATCACATAGGGCGCAAGAGTTTCGCCAGCTGCATTACCACACTGCATTAAGGTAGTGCATGCTTTTGTCGAGTTCATAATCCGTTCTGGGTATTTTGTACCTCGTTTGACCAACACCTTCGTTGATCCGGGGTCGTCGACCAAGTTGGTCTCATCAAAATTGTAGATATTCTCTGGCGGAACATCGCGCAACTCATTTTTGAGGTGGTCATAGAAAGATATCACATCGCCCCTACTCGTAGCTGCTCGCCCCGTAGAAATATTTTTTGCCATTCTAGAGGAGATGTCGGGGTTTCTCTTCAAAAATCCTTCCACCCAATCTGGCCCTGGAACGTTGTTTTTGAGTCGAGGAACGGCGCGCCCAAGTTTGTCCAAATAATTTCCTACAATTACCCTCAGATCGACGGTGTTGACTGAAAAACCAAACGTCGACATTCCAATAATGTGGGAAGCAATTACCCTCTCCTCATTCTCCGTCCGGATGGGCTGTCCACCGTGCTTCCTTGCTCGCTCTGCTTCTTCACTGTGAGCAGGAAGGTCCTCATTCAGGGTAGTGCTGCTCTTCGATGCGTTTTTTAACTTTGCCCTCTGTACATGCTGCACCAATGTGTTCACTGGGATCTTGAACCTGAAGAGAAGAGACAACAATTCACACTTACGGTGGGTACATAGGAACCTAGACTCACAAAGAAGGGATGCATTTAACTGGTGAACTTACTCTTGCGCAGCTTTCCTGAACGATATTTTCCCGATCAAAATATTGTCGACAGCAGTCATCAGAGTTTCATGAGCATAATTTTGGTAGGGCCTTGCTCCAAGACGACGTTGGTAGCGTCTGGGCATGGTTTTCACTGAAATGGGGGCAAGAAACCATAATATTCTGGTAAAAACCGCGAACTGAAATCATGTACCATAGTCACCCCTCGGGGTGACTATGTGTCACATAGTCACCCGTGATTTGCAGTTTATTTGCTCGTTTCGAAGTAATTATTCACCCAGTAACAAATCTAAACGTTTCTTGGCATGAATAGCTTCACAATGAGTTACTTGATGCATAAATAATACTTACACAGCACGAATAACTCCCAGCAAGCGTCGACGGAACAGCTTTGGCAAGCAACAACACCAGAGCCTGTTATCACCTCTTATGATTTTTATCAAGTAAACGCAGGAAGTTGCATAGGGAAGAGATTCAGTTGGTGTGGCCACTTGATCCATCTATCCTTACCACGGGAAAAATTGGAACGAGCCGTTCCATCCACTTTTAGTAAGTTAGGTCGGTTCAAAGTTGAAAAACGCTCATGTACCATAATCACCCCGCATGTCACATAGTCACCCCGGTTTACGGGTTTTATCTTTTTTATCTTTCACTTAAAATGAGAAAGATCTATTTGATACTTTTTAATTGCAAATTAAATGTTATTTTTAACTACAATCCCATTTAGTTCATTCTAATACTCCATTTTTTCATTCATGAAATACTCCAACTAGAAGAATAATTATAAATGAAATACAAGTAATAAACCATAGATATATATTTCTTATTTTAATTGTTAGAATTATTGGTAGAATAATTACAATTTCAATGTCGAAAATTAGGAATAATACAGCAATTAAAAAAAATTGTGAAGAGAATGGAATTCGTGACGATCTCTTTGGATCAAAACCACATTCGAATGGTGATATTTTTTCACGGTCAATAATTGTTTTTTTTTCTAATAATAAAACAAGCAATTATTAATATAGTTGAAATAAATGCTGCTATTAAAAATGAATATATTATTTTAATAATTACTTTTTCTTATAAAGATCTTTTGATTGGAAGTCAAATATAATAAAATATACTAAAAAAGTATCTTCCTCATCAGTAAATAGTGATATAAAGAAATAGTCATACTACATCAACAAAATGTCAATATCATGCCGCTGCTTCAAACCCAAAATGATGTTTTCTAGAGAAGTGAAATTTTAAATGACGAATTCAGCAAACTGAAATGAAAATAGTACCACTTATTACATGAATTCCGTGAAATCCAGTTGCTATAAAAAAACATGACCCATAAATTGAATCACTAATAGTGAAGGTTGACTCATAATATTCATATGCTTGAAGAATAGAAAAATAAATTCCTAAAATAATAGTTATAAGTAATCCTTGGGATGTTTGTTTATGACTTTTTTCTATAAGGGCATGGTGTGCTCAAGTAATTGAGATTCCAGATGATATATGCACTTCATCCCACGTGTTTCCCTCACACAGGATACACGTATCATCAGCAAATAAGTAAATATTACCATTCAGTTTAATATTTCCTAACTTATTAATTAACAGTAGAAAGCACAGTGAACTAATTGTCCCTCCTTGGATCACTCCATAATTTATTTCTTTGTCATAGCTCTCGTGACCGTCTACCGACACAATTTGGCGGCGGTTAGAAAAGTAATTTTTAAACCATTCTAGTTCGAGGTTCCTTATGCCATGATCATACATTTCTTCAAATAGTACATTTCGATCTATGGAATCGAAAGCTTTTGCGAGGTCCAACGCTATCAGTATTCCTTTTTTGCCCGAGTCTAGTACATTATTTAAATCCTTCGTAACGGTGTATAGAGCCTCTTCTACACCCTTTCCCCTTCTAAATCCGAATTGATTATTGGATAACAAATTATTAGATTCCAGAAAATCATCTAAGAGGTGTTTAACCCATCGTTCGATGAGCTTGGCTATTACACTTAAGAGAGAGATTGGGCGATTATAAGAGAGTTCAGTTGAAGCGCCACCCTTGTGGAGTGGTATAACTTTGGCGATCTTTAATGCTTCTGGAAATTTCCCAGAAGCTAAGCTGAGGTTAATTATATGATTCAGACAATTATTCAACTGTGATATGTTCAATTTCATCATTTCTAGAGTAATACTGTCTACGCCAGGGGCAGAGGAACCATTCATTCGGGATATTATTTTTTGAAGTTCGATCGCGTCAATCGGTTTAAATTTTAAGTTTACTGGACTTTGAATGTTGTTATGATAAGGAAATATTGTATTACTAGTTGATAATGGACTATGAAGGTTGTTATGATAAGGAAATATTGTATTACTAGTTGATAAGTTCTTCGGAATAGCCTTGGCCAAATTTTCACCAACACTACAAAAATAGTCGTTAAATTTATTGGCTGTTATTCGATATGCATCTAATACATCGAGAGACGGGTCCCCCGCAATTTGAGTTATGGTACTCGTCTCCAGTGAATTATTTTTTCGTTTTTCTAGAAAATTTTCGTTCAGAAATTTCCATGATTTTCTTGGTTTCTTCTCTGATTCTTTAAATTCGTTACTACAGAAATCATCTTGTGCATTTGTACAGAGTTCATTTATTAACGTGCGATAGTATCTAAAACGTGTACGCAGAGTGGAGTTAAATGGTTCTTTTTTTCAGTTTTTTACTCAGTTTATCCCTAGTTCGAATTGCTCAGAGGATACCACTGGTCATCCATGGGGCAAGTTTCATTTTTGAGTGCGGAATTTTGATCGTTTCAGTTGCCGTTTTAATACAGCTATCAAAACCTTCTAGCAGGAGTATGGTTGCAACATTCACATCGCTATTTTTGTTAATTTCATTCCACTCAAATTTATCAATCTCTTTCTGCAGTTGTGCGTGATTAACACGGGTGTGATACTGGCTTTTTACCTTTTCATTAAATTCAGAACAGTTTACAGAGACGGCAGTACAATAGTGATCAGTCACATTACATCTTAGGATACCGGATTTATACTCATTATCTCTTTTACCTCGAACAAATATATGATCGATACATGTGGCTGAGTTTCCTTGAATTCTAGTAGGCTGGTTGATGACAGAACGAAGACCCAATTCTGCTATAAATGATGAATATGAGGAGACATTCTTAACATTGCGCGACCCTATGATTCATTACACAACGCAATGGGTCGCTTAACACGTTCAATGCTGATGACGTATGGGATATTCTCCGAAAGTAGGGATATTTGTGTCCCGAGCTTATCAAATCGTCCCAGTATGAGTTAGAGAAACGGAAAAAAATTCCAGGGGTAAAGGAGGACCTAAGGCTGAATTTCACTCGAAAAATATTATTTTCACGACAAACTATTAATTAGTAAATCGCTAACGAATCGGCTATTTTTCAGGCCCTCACATGTCCCTTCACCTGATTTTCCAGGTTCCACCTCCAAAAAGTTGTGCTCATCATTTTTTTAACGCCCCTCACATCTTGGGGCCTGTTTATATGTACCCACAGCTATTCTATACTGGAGGGAATGTGAAACAAATTTGATTGCATGAATGTGAAGCGTCAATTAAAAAACTCGGCCCTCTGGGTCTCGCCAGGGGGCAAGCCCCCTGGACCCCCCGTCTGCTTTCCGCTTAGAGCCTACGGCTAAAATCCGATAAACATGGACCCATGTTTTAGCCATCTGCAATCGGAATGTCTATTACGAATGTCTATATGAGGTGACTGATGACTCACTACTACCTTACAAGGAAGTAGGTACGGTATTTTCTGATGACTCACTACTACCTTACAAGGAAGTAGGTACGGTATTTTCTTCTTGTTTTATAAAACCCCGTGTGACAGGAGTGTCTGGGGGGAGTACCGAGCCGAGCGGCTTCGGCCATTTCCGGCCCTCCTCGGCTCAATATCACACACCATCGCAATTCTTCCCCTTTGGCGCTCGTTTCAAAAAAGCGTGCTCCCTCGTTCAACGTCAACAATTCTCTCTTTATCGGGGATTTTGGTAGAATAGGAACTTACTACCTACTAGCCTAAAAAAATTATTAGGAAAATGTGTTTCAGCAAACAAGCTAAAATTGGCTCACACAAATTTTGAACATATCTGTAACTCACCCAAAACACGTTTCCAGCAGTTCACATTAGTTTAAAAAAGATATGTAAGATATGTAACTATAAGGTCATTTGTAAAATTTGTATTATTGTTTATATCTGTAGTTCCACCTATTTTCAGGCTCTACCCTTATAAGGCCCAAGACTGGTATCATGATGGAAGTCTTTTTGTAATGCAGGGCACTGGCTTAGATTTTTTAGTATCTCTTTCAATTCCAGTTTTCCAACTGAAAAAATCAGCGTGGTTGTCAAAATGCAATTCCTTGTTGGATAAACGTACGCCATGAGCGCCAGATATGTGCTCAATGAGATCACCACGACAGGTCACTACGGAACTACACATATTACAATTCAATGAAACAGAAGTGTGCTGTTTCTGGCATCCTCGACTGCTTTGCTGGTGACGATCCAGATTAAACTGTTTGTCGGTGACATGGTTGCAGTTCTTGCACTTAGGCATCACAGGAACGGAATAATAACGAATAACTAAATTAAATGGAATAGTAAACACGGAATAGTTAACGAATAAACTAAAACACTAGAAGCGAACGAGAATGAAAGGAATAACAAACAACGGAATAATTACGAATAAACTAAAACACGGAACTAGTAAATGGAATAGTAAACACGGAATAGTAAACAAATAAACTAAAACACTCGAAGCGAACGTGAATGGTGACGTTGTGAATTCATCTATGTTGTGAAGATTCAAGATAAGGGAGAGTTGATACAGAGAGGTTGGGCCGAGGAGGGCCGGAAATGGCCGAGGTCGCTCGGCTCGGTACTCCCCCCAGACGCTCCTCCGTGTGACACTCCCGCGTCACCCTTCCGGCGTTCCCTTCCCGCGTCACCCTCTCGGCGAACGGTTTTTGGTAGTTAGGTCATGGCTAAAACATGAGTCCATGTTAAATGTCCTCGAGTTCTGCATGTTCTTATTCAGGCCCTCACAAAGGTAAAAAAGTCGCACCTACGTCTGTTACGTCAACCCCAACATCCAAATCAGCTCATTCTTCAAGTGCGGGCCGGCTTCCCGCAAATTTTCCCGGCTTCCGCCCAGTTATCAACAGCCAGTCACTGACGACAGATCGTCAAGTGTTATCGTTATCAAGTTTTTTGTGGTTCCTCCCTTCAGGCCCTCAACAAGCGCTGATTTTTGACAGGTAAGCACATTTTCAATTGGTTTTATTGATTTGGTAAGACTCAATTGGGATCTTATGACGTGCAAAAGGCGGATTCTGCAGTGATTGTCATAACCTCCCCAACACGTGTTCTGTCGTGTTTTTCAGGCCCTCACATTTCAGGCCCTCAATTATCACGATTTTCTATAATGTGAGGGTCTGAACAGAAAGTTGAGGGACTGAATGATAAGATGGTGGGAGCGGTTTTTCTTGGATTTCCACCCAAGAATTATTGAATTTCCTAATTCGGTTTAAAACATTTCTTTTTAGTTTGGAAAAATTTAAATTTGAGCTATAAATTTTGGTATTCAGACACGTTTGGAAATTTCTGAAACCGAGGTGCTTGGTTTGAAAAATTCTCAAACCAGTTGACCAGTTAGAAATGGAGTTCTGTTGATACAATTTTTTATGACACATAATGAGATTTCATAGAACTAAAATTTATTATAAAAATTAATTTTAAAAAATTCAGTAGGTACATTTTTGTAGTATTTCATGATTTGTTTTAGATTGCATGGCCTGCTCTGGGAAGGTATGGTGCCACGAACGACAAAGCAAACAGAAGAGGAGAAGAGGAAGAAGCGGCAGGAGTATGATAAGAAGTGAAGAGAAAAAATGAAGAGCGATCCTGACCTCTGGGCCGAACAGCAGCGGAAGGAGACTGCAAACTGGCACCAAACACTGGAAAAGGGACAGCGAAAACTCGTGGGAGAAATGGCTGATAGAGAGAAGGGACTTCAATGAAGAAAATGGAGAGACTACAAGAAAACTAGGCAGAAAAAACAACGATTAATTTTCAGTCTGACTGTCCTTCCACCCAGTACCGAAATAAGACAATATTTTTTCTTATATCTCATATATTTGCTAATTTTCGAAATGTTAAAACTGTGACGTGGAACTACTCTGCTCCTGGACACGGGAAAGGAGCGCCTGATGGCGTTGGCGGGTGCCTTACGGTAAGCGTACGGCTGATCGTGTCGTTGCCGAGGGCAGTGACATCATTGACTTCAGCACTTTCGTTGAAACTTTGCAAAAGAACACAAGAAGAATCATTCTCGACATTGTGCGCTAAGAACACATAGATCGGATTTCGAATCAAATCCCTGATGGTTTGCCTGCCTTCAAAGGCACCATGCAAGTACACCAGGTCGTTTTCAATAAATCGAAACCAGGTGTGCTTCGCATGAGGAGGCTGTCGTGTTTGAAGTGCCTCGAGTGTGAGGATCACCTCATTGGTGAATTCCATACAATCGTGCAACCAAGAAACGATGCAGAACACAGCGATGATTGCTCCCTTCTGCCACCAGCGAATTCTCAAAACTATCAAGACCCACCTCAGCCCTTGGAAATAGAAGAATCTCCTGTAGGAAGATATGCCCTGGTTGTTCCCTTGAACGGTTCAGTATTTCCTTCAAAATCCTGAAACAATACCAAGGTCTGCTACGTTGTAGGAGTCTCAAAATCGACGGGAGATTTACTGCAGGTTTATTGGATGGAAAAAGTGGATGGCTCTCGTCAATCATTCTCCATTAACGTTGAAATAGGTGCCACAGAAGTGAGGAAGGAAGACTTACTAAGAATTTTACCTGACCCGAAAACGAAGGTGGTGAATAAAAAAGTAGTGAGAGTTTTCCCCTACGATGTAGTTCAATACTTAGGCAGTGAAATTCAGCATGATGACAACGTCTAGTCTGGCGCACAGAGGCTTTAAAAAAATGTAAATCTATGTTTTTATGCGTAAAGCTGAACAGTATTTTTCTGAAATATTTCTAAAAAAAGTTTGTTGCGCTATTTTTGTTTTCTTTTTCATATTTTACGTTAGGTACCCGTAAATGTTGAATGTTCTTTAAGATTTTATTGGCTCGTTAATCCAGGGTGCAATTTATGAAATATTATTACTAATTATTATGACTTTTCATCTCGCGTTTATTTCTCTTAATGTTAAGCTGGGTAACTCATAATGTTTAAATATAAAAATTTTGAATCAGACCCTCACATTTTTCTTACCTTTTTTGCATCAACTTTTCAGACCCTCACACACAATCCCCAGCATTTTTCAGGCCCTCACATGACTTCAGGCCCTCAATTGTGAAATTTAGATAAATTACATTTATTGACATACCAAGGACATTCTCGAATTATCGTTTATTTATAACCTGGAGGGTGTAAGCAAGATGGTTAGACAAAAAAACCAGGAGAAAAGATGTACTTATAGTTGCTCCGAAAACGACAGTAAAATATCCCTACTTTCGGAGAAAAACCCGTATATGCTACGTCAAGGAGGGTCTTCCCACCATGTGGATGATGTAGCGTATACATCAACGTTCTGATTCTACTATTAGCATTCTACTCTTGTCGTAGCTAGATGAAAGGGCTCATTCCTTGAGTTTTTCTGGTGATAGTTACCCTAACTATCAACGGAGAGCGCCACAGTCGTTTTCCTTAGAATATTAGAGTGCAAAGAGCAAAATTTGTGATTCAACTTGTGTTTTTACACGCTTTTCATTGGTGTAAACGGGTTGCGTCTGAAGCAAGGTAGGAAGGATTATTTTTTCGTAATTATAATCGTTTTGGAACAAAAATTGGTGCTGCTTCAATAGTCCACACAGTTAGTTGGAGCCAGGGCTAATATGACTATTTCCATCAAGTCAACTCCAAATCTACTGGACTGGCTTTTGTTTCACGCCGACCAATTGATTGGCATTCAAGACTTCAAAATGTTTCCTCTTTCTCACATGTACACATTTTAGATGACCGAAGCTGGAAAATATGGAAAACACCCTCTCAAGGTGGATGGCGTACAGGCCAAGTCACGCCATAAATATGGTCAGAAAACTAAAGGTTTGGACTGATTTCACTTAATTAGTGAAACTTGATTATTTTGGAGCCACTTTGCAAAAAGGTATCAGTCTGGTGGACCCCTTTGACTTGATGCTAGCATTGAACTGTTGTAACTAACAGTTCTTCTTCTTTATTTAGCCAGGGGTGAATGTCAAGGATCAGGTAGTTGTCCTCATACCTCAACAACGACCAGTATCCCAAGGTAGTGTTGTCTCGCATTTTGACATGGAGTTTGCACCTCTGCACTACAGAATCGCACACAGTCTTTTCTTGCAGTGCACCAGAGTAATATCTCTCCAAGAGCAAGGAGGAAAACCACAAAGATGAATAGAACATCGATGCTGGCTCTAAATTATTGATTCCAGTAACGGCTAGGTCAACATCGATGCTAAAAACATCAAAAACATTGGAACCAAAACATTGATGTTCCAATTATATTGAACATTGTGTTAAACCCTCCAAGTTAGGTTAGGTAACTTTAGGTTAGGCCAAAACATCTGATCCCACTGGAGCAAACTTATCACTCTAATGGCCTTGGAAAAGGTAATATGATAGATTAACCATGTTTTGTCATAGCAATTGAAATACTTTATCTACCAACAGAATAATAACAAATACAAAATGAATAGGCTGGCACAAAGCGCCTTGTACCCACCATTTGGAAACTAATTAATTAATAATATTTATCCCAAGAGATAATTTTCACTTACATTACGATTTCAAAGGTAACCTACCAATACACTGTATCACACTTATCATAAGGCATTAATTCTATTGGATATCAATCCATTGCCACAATTTATTATACTTGACTAGACACCAACACCCAATCAAATTGAATTATCTTTTTAACCACTATAAAAAGTAAGGGATGGAAACATGTTATAAAGACCCTAAGTTTATTTTTGACAAAATAAGAAAATTTTTTTGAGAATCAATAGCAGCAAGATGAAAATTAGGAAAACTGCGGTTTCAACATAATTACTTAGCACTTATCCACAGCATGGTTTGATATGGATTGAGCAATGTAAAATCAATCTGAAGGGGTTAGAATATCCTAGAATTGAATTACAGTCAGTTGGTACTGAAGGCACAGAGATTGAGATGAATGTGACAATTATTAATGAACAAAAAGAGTAAATGAAGATTGGCCCAGGAGTGTTTCTAGCAAGGACATATAAGAGGACTTTTCAAGTAATTTGAAAAAAATATAATAGGATTAACATGTGTTCATAAATAATGAAATGTCTTACAATTTATGATTTGGGTAAACATGGATGAAGAGCAACTATGATAGACATTTTCACAAATTTATCTTGAATCAAGATCTTTTCAAGTAGGATTTGCTATACCATTGAGATTTTTAAGGGATGTTGTTGTACAAGACACAGACATAGAAATATTCTCTCACTAAAAATGCAATGTTATGACTGTCTTTGTTATTACATGTTTTTGAACATCAAACATGTAAACATGTCTTCAAAATTTTGTTTAAAAGTAAATTATTCTTCCTTTGAAAATGATTGGAGTGAGGAATCTGATTTCAAGTTATGGTATCTTTACTTGCATTTACATTGTCTAGTGAGCCAAGAGAGAGTAGGGTGACGGACATCCTGAGGAATCAAGCTGTTCGATAATACAGAGAGAACCCAAACACTGTTGGAATTTGAAGGAGGAGTAAGCCTAGCATGCCATACTCTGTATGTGTCGGCAAGGAGCAAGGCAGCATTCAAGTATTCCAACTGAGAAAAAAGGCAATGAACTATTAGTGAATATGCCCAGCCTGCTGGTATACCGGCCTAATAATGGTTTCCTACAAACAATGGTTTGTTCCAAGCCTTGACAACACAAAATACCAAAAGTTTGCAACTACCCAAACAATTATTCAGGCTAACACTAGATTCTTGGAAATCAAGCATTGCCTAGACTGACTAGCGTTTGTAATTACTATATGACATTGCACCAGATTCACTGCAGCCTGTTTTTGGTCAAGGTGTTTCATAATCATCACCTTCTTTACAGCAAATATCCAAGGTAATTTTAGTTGCACCAATCCCTCTCAAGCTAACATACAGGCAGTCTGCTAGACAACATTCCTGATTCAGATCCAGAACTGTAACATGCAAGAGGTTCCTCAAGGCGGGAACATAAAAGATGTACAGCATGTACGCAACAAACTGGGGAAATAATGTGATGTACAGTGTAGATCAGGGCGTTCTTTGCAACTGTTGCGGCAATCCATCTATATGACGGGATTATAATTATGTAGAGAGGCAATATAACACCATGGTGATGATGGTTGAAAGGGGAAAAATCGTCTAGTATGGAATAAAGGCCATGATGAGGGGCTAAGCAGATGCTATGAAGGTAAACTAACCCTGTCCCAGCACTTTGTGATACCTAGGCAGGTTGTTTGGCTGTTATATGCCACCAGCACTTGTCATTAGAGCTGTTCCTTCTGCTAATGCTGTGACGGCTACTTGAGCTGTTTTTACATTACCATTGTCAGCAGTTAGTGTTCAAGACAGCATAATAACTGCCAAGGGCTGACTTTCCATGAGAGCTACTCCAGGCATACTCCTGTGGATTTTATTGGCGAGCCCACCCCTGAAGCCCCACAAGTGCTACTATGATTACAAACCAGACCAAAGCAAGATGGAGTTTTTGTTTGGTAACAGTGTAACTATGTTATTGAACACAGATTGTAATGTAATGAAAAAGTGGTCCACATAATTAGTGGGGCTGTGCGGTTTGAGCCAATGCCTCCAAGTGCTTAGAAGTTCAATATTGCCACAGCAATTCTTCATTCTGCGAATCAGTTTTCATTCTTCTGGTTTCTCAATGTTTTCTTATACAGGCCCAATACAAGCATACATTTTTAGATTGAAAAAGGTGATTATTAGAGCCCCTAACTCCATAAAGTTTAGTAGCAACTCAGACAGATTGGGCATGTTCTAACAGATTTCCCCCCAGCAAAGCTAGAACACAAACGGAATTAGACTAAAAATGTTCAATACTGGGGCCTTCAAAAAGTCGAAATATTTTCCTCCAGCCATAAAATAAACTCCAACAGTAAGTTCTTCCAGTAAAAGTGTGATAAGAGTGATTACGTTTTCACTTGAACAGACGTCTTCTTGTAACATGTTTATAACCTACCTGCACTAAATTGATATAAAATGCACACTAATTGGACTGCATGCGTCGAATAAGGAAGACAGTACAATACATACATTGATTAAATTTGAATCATACATTACATGACACACAGGTAACTGATGATGTTCTATGAATGTACCAACATTGATTGTATCACTATGAATAGTGTAGGCTGGGCTTTGGTTCAATAGAATACCAATATAACAGCACCGAATGTTCCTTGTTTACAAACAATTAACAAGTGTTTATACAGCTAATATAAATACAGTATTCATCTCAACCAACATCTCACCTACTGTAGTGATTGACTTCAATAATTGAATGTTAAGACACAATATAAATTGAAAAAGAGGAAATAATGAGAGTAGAGAGGCGAGGCATGTTCATGAATAGCATTGTGAATGAACTTTGATAAGGTTATGTTATATTTGTATGTGGGAAGGTAATTTTGGTGATTTTTGGCAGCTTTGATGCAGCCTCTATAGGTTCCCTTTTATGAAAGAAAATTGCGCTGTGCTACCCAAAATATCAACTTGCAACTCATTCCGCTTGTGTTCCTCATCATTTGACAAGGAATTGCTGCAAAGGTAGACAAGCCACCCTTTTTTAGAAATGAATTTGTGGTTTTCAACTGTCCTACTACATTCAGGACGCACCCTGTAGGTATCACGGAATCACTTAGAGAGTCTTTTTCCAAACCGAGTAGTTATGAGGCAGCTTTGGCCATATAAATGACAGTCACATGGTGGGAGAGTGCCACAAATGTGCCAAGTGCCAATGTAATGTACTGCCTTACCAAAGCATAACACAAGCCTGATCAACCAATTCCAATTTCTAGGGAAATCCTACACTACTTCTCTCTCTTTCTCAACTTAATACGTCAAAATTTATAAAATCGACATTTTACAAGACTAAAAGCAAGGTCTCACAACTGTAGTTGTTCGCAGGTAATACAATCTTAAAACTATCGATATAAGTAAGCTTGGTGTATTAGAGCAGAAAAAATATATCATCTAAACGGCTACATTTACAAAATATGGCAGGCTCAGCATTTCGCTGCAAGGAGTTTTATCACAAAGAGAAATGCAAAGTGTATTGATACAACGTTGTTTGGGCACAATAATTAATTAGACGTATAGATTCAGTCGTAAACATTGAGGGAATTCAAGTTTGGATTACATAATTAACAAGTGTAATCTACTACGTACGATATTGAAACTTTTATACTTAGCTAGGTTAATATTAGGCCAGGTAAAGACGAATACTCCATTTTAAACGGAGATACGAGGAAAGGAATAGCACGCGTGTGGTTGTTTTTAATTAAAATAAGTGCACTTTCTGAAAACCCACTTCCGCTTTTTCAATTCCTTCGTTACTGTCACCAATTGTGGCATGGGAAGGCAGCCTCATGCGGTAGTAGTCCTGATCACTTGTTCAAGTAAGTAGAAATAAAGGATTAGGTGGCTTTTTGTCTCCTCTACAAGATCTTGAGGCAGCAGGACTGCAACGATTAGATGAGATTTCGAACTAAACGGCCTCTGGTTTTAGTATCAGCCTTTCCAAGGAAGAAAATTAGATATCTACTGGCTATGTAAGTTATGAAGTTATAATAAATCAATAACCGCAAGAGGTAACCTCACTACAACACTACAGAATATAATCTCAGAGTTGCAGTTGAGTCAAACGTTTTAGCTTTGGTGAAAACCTTCACAAGTTGACGGTCATTTTGAGTGTACATTATTGGTGTCTCAATGGCGAATATTTACAGCTCAAGAACCTTGAACCAAGTTTTTGTACTCTTATTGAGTCCTGACTGATGGCCAACAATGAAAAGCCACAAAATCATTGCAGCATTTCAATCAGATTTACTTGAATGAAATAAGACTATGAAGTTAGTTTAAAATATAAAAGCTGATTTTAAGAGTGGAGGTTATCATGAGAGGCAACCATCCAGTAACCACCTGGTGATAACAGTATCACAGTAAGGTGCCTCCAAGAGGTGGGGAGTGGTTACTTTTTCTCATTTATCATGCTGACTGCTTAACTTGGTAAGTCTCAGCCTACCAAACAGAGAGGAGACTTTATTGGTACACAGTGAAGAGTTACTCCTGATTGAGTAAAGGTACCATTTTGAGATAAACGTTGAATCAGAATTACAAATTATTGATTTACCTAGTATGATTGACGCAAAGTCTAAGACAGCAAGATATGAAAATAATGACCTTTTCAAACAACTATTTCAAACTCTCAAACATTCTCCCCCAAGCATGAGGGATTCTTCCTATGGGGAAGTAACATTCACCATAATCGAGGAAAAAACTACAGATGTTATGGCTGAAAGATGGGTTGTTAGAGGTTGGTGGAGGTTACCACTAACCAAGATGATAACCACTGTCCAATAACGTTTGCCCTAAATCGGAGATCAATATAAAATGTGATGCCACTCACTCTTTGGACTTTTTGAGATCCTGATTTAGCTAACATCAGAGAATTATACAGAGTGGAGGGCGAAAGACAGGGATTAGAAAATGGACACAACAACACAAATAATTGGAAAATAGTGACGCTGCGATACTTTTGATATTTGTATCAACACCAGCCTTCCATTATCACCGAGTATCGGAACAAAATAAGTGATATCGGTATTTCAAATTCCAAAATTTTAGGATGTTCTTTCATTATTTTAAATAAGCAACTAAAAACCCGCCTTTCTTTGCGACAACTGCTACATTTTTTGGATTTAATCAAGTTTTAAAAGAAAGAAAATAATAGGTTGGTATCAAATGATTCAATACTTATAGTATCGATACTTTTCTATCAATATCAACTTTGGACTAATATAGGTTTTTTGATTTGATACGAATCGATACCAAGTATCGCAATGTTGCTAATGGTAAATTATCAAACATTTGTTTTTTGTTTTTTCTCTTAAAAACGCGCTGTAGTCTGTGTACAGAAACAATAGTAATTTTCCTCACAAAAATTAGATCAAATTATCCCAATTTTCGAAATTACACACCATACTCTAACCCTATGAGTGAAGAGGCCTCTGGTGGAGGTTTCTGGCGTTCACCTCATTCCAATACTGTCCATTCTGCTTATTGACGCATAAGACAGTGTATTCAGAGTGAGGGCTCCCATTTTCAGATACGCTGTTCAAAACCGTATAAATTTGAATTTTTAATACCAACATATAAGGAAAAAATTTAACGTTTGGTCAATTTCGCATTGATTTGTGTGTTTTTGGTTGGCTATTCCTTGAATAATCAACCATTCGGCCCACAATTTATTTCTGGACGTTTAAAGGTGTCTAGATCAAAATAAGCAAATGTCCGTCCGCCTTCCACGCCGATTTTGGTGGAGAAAGGCGCCCACCAGAAGAGGTCACACATCGAATGTGTTTTAGAAATTCCTGGTACCTAGGCGTGTGGAATATCATTTTCCACTAAATTTTGGACGCTGAATCGATTGGGATGAGTCCCCATGCTCTTGGTCGGAGGAATAACCAACCCATGTGAGTGAATTTGCTGCATTTTCCCTATTTTCTCACATTTTTGTTCGAGCTGTTGTATTTGAATGGCCAATGAACATCACAAATGACAACATCAGTTGCCTGTTGTACGTCATAAACAATCCTGACTAATAGTTCAGGTATTGGACCCGTTGTACGCTCAGAATAAACTGATGAAAGGCAAATTGTGCCAATAACCTTCAAAAACAAACGGCAATCAAGCCCTGTGAGTAAATTTTGCATCGTTTTTCCATCCTATAATCCGTCTTTCGCGCTCCGCTCAATACTACGTATTTACAGTCACTAGTAAATCACAATATTACCCTAATCGGAAGTTTCGTTGAGTGCAGTTAATTTACTACGCAGATGTTTACACATTAGGAAGCAAAGTGTTTTCAGTTGGACGTTGCGCAAGAAGCTTCAGGCTGATCTTCGGACAGGCTAGCAGGACGTGCACGTTCTGTTGTGACTGTTTTCCTTGGAGGATCGTGAGCGGACAGGTGCATTTTGAGTTTGTCTGTGGAAAAGTAAGAATATACAATCACCAATTAATACCAGGTACAGCATTTTGAGTTTGTCTGTGGAAAAGTAAGAATATACAATCACCAATTAATACCAGGTACAGCATTTACGATATATAGCATTACTTGGAGTAAAATGCTTGGTCTAAACTCTCTCAGAATCTTCCGATATATTTCTACTGTAACAAGAAGAAATCCCCTTTGCACGAAGGGATTGGGCTGTGAATTAGGTATATCTGGGGCCAAAATGGTAATTCGTTAAAAAGTGAATGCACTTTTAAAACATAACTCACCTTTTCTGTAAAACGTTCGCGGACAACCGAGCTTTTGGAAAAATGGACACTGAAACTTTTTTCTGTTTTCGTGAATCAGCCTGTGGCGGGCCAACTTTTCTCGTCTACTGAAAGTTGCGGTGCATATCTGAAAAAAATTCCGTTGGTTTTAAAACAAATAACAAATGTGGAGAACATTTTTATATTAAAAATTGTCCGAAAGAACATTTTTACATTTATTCGTAGGCTTTGGAGACATGCTAGCCACTTACAGATGATATTTAGGGCTAATGAAAAACGCTACAAATTTTTCCACAAAGATTGATAATACCTAAGAGCATGATTAAGGGGGAAAACAGTGAGTTTAGAGGATCTTGACACATTTTAATCGATCCAGCGTCCAAAATTTAGTGGAAAATGATACCCCTACGCCAAAAATCTTGACTTTTGACCTATGTCCCCCTCTAACTTCAGTTCAATTGGGCTAAAGAGTTTCAAGGAGCACCTAGAGCCGGAAAGAGGTCCCTATCAAAAAAGTTTTCAGCCAGATTGTATCAAGCTTGGGGAAAATGTCTATTGAAAATAGATTTTTGGGACTTTAACTTGAAATATCCTGATCTGCAATAAAAGAATGAATTGGGGTTTCCATTCAAAATAAGAAAGTTGGTGTCACTTGCGCGTTGCTGGAATCATAATTGAGATTCCTGTATAAACGCTGCAAATTCTTTCATAGGGGTTGGTTATTCCTCGACTCATTTCAATCGATTCAGCGTCCAAAGTTTAGTGGAAAATGATACCCCACACGCCTCGGTACCAGAGATCTCGAAAACAGGCATTCGAAATGATACCCATTTTGGCTCATCACCTCATCCAGAGGGCGCCAATCGTTTCGGGAATGAACTATAGTCCACTTTTCTTTGAGTAGTTTGGTTTGAGTAGTAGTTAACGAAATTTTTGATTTCTTCAATACCAGCAAGAGCGAGGAAGAACGGGGGAATTAATGTATAAAAACACTGCATATTGTTACACAGGGGTTGGTTGTTCCTCGGGATGCATGGAGACTCATTCTAATCGATTCAGCGTCCAAAATTTAGTGGAAAATGATGTTCGAAATAGGGGACGTTGTTTTTGTGTGTGTGTTGTTTTCCTGGCTATCGGTGTCTCGGTTGATTCTCGTCTCACCGGGCGCCTGTCAGATCCTGCTCACCCACGACAGATTGGAGAGGTGGAAAGCTCCGCTCAGATTACCTGGCCTCGAAAGGATCACCGCGAGTCGTGACAAAACCGTTAATATCAC
Source organism: Cyrtorhinus lividipennis (assembly GCA_019603395.1). Lineage (NCBI taxonomy): Eukaryota > Metazoa > Arthropoda > Insecta > Hemiptera > Miridae > Cyrtorhinus > Cyrtorhinus lividipennis. The sequence goes on along the minus strand of CM034003.1, from coordinate 9,998,566 downwards.
CGAGTCCACGCAGATAGTTGCTGGCTCGGTCAACTAAACGACTTCATACAAATTGTCGAGAAGGTGCATACCCGTGGGTCGCAGTATCCCTCCTGTACCTTCGTACTTCTCCTCTAAATCTCCTGGATATCCAGGGAGGCGCAAACTCCCGGTGACCATAAGCCTTGGGAAGAATCGCCTGAACTTGGAAGGACGTCGACCTTCTACCCGCTCACCATCATCAACACCCGCCACCGCCATCATCAACCTCACCCGAATTCAGGCCAGAGAGATTTGTTTATTTATTTAAGTAGGAACCATTTAATTTCAGTCAATAGAGCTATTTTATTTCAGTTATCCCTATTATATTAATTTGCTGTCCGCTCAACGAACTTTTATTTTCATTATGTTCTCAACATAATTTTCTGGTAGCAGAACGTGGTTGTGTGGCCGTAAGTAGGTAAGAAGAAGAAGAAGAAAGAAAAGAAGTTTATTCTAGTTAAATTCAGTACATATATGAATCCTAATAATCTTTGAAAAAATAAACAATACGGCTTGGTATGAACCGTCAGCCGGAAGTACGGACCTTAGTAATTGCAGGACATTTAAAATTAGAACAAAATAATAATGATTTCTCTAATCATACAGTGTACGTAGAATAAAATAAAATAAGGGCAAAAAAGATATTTGAATAGGTGACGGAAATGAGAGGGCTCTATTTGCTCTAAATCTAGGACCTCTATGTGAGAAAGGGCAACCGATATTGCCACGCTAGTTCGCAGTACCTGACCACCCTCCTCCATTCATCAGCACTGTCTAATAACCTGATCGCATGATCTCTGGAGAGGTCATAAGTTCCGAACACCTCCAAGCGGATCTGTGAGAGGGTGGGGCAGATGCACAGGAAATGATGAAGATCTTCCTTCGCATGAAGACTGCACAGAGGACACTCTTCTGACGAATCTGTAGCGTATGGCTTACGATTCAGATTGACCAGCTCACAGCGGATCCTGAACATCCATTTGATAACCCTCATTTCCACTCCTGCGCATCTACTGAAGCTGGCACACTTAACCCCAGGGCACAGCTCCCTGTACAGGGTGAAGTTTTCTGAAGACCGAGCTCGGGCCCACCACTGGTCATGTTTCTCTCGACGGAATCCCTCCAGGACCTCTCCAGCCTCTTTCCTGAAACTCGCGCCATTGAATGAGTGCAGGGAGTTTTCCACACCGTACTTCATCGCCATGATCGCATATTCCTCCGCCCAGGAGATGCCCCTCCGAACCACCTCTCTTGCGACGATCTTGGGCAACCGATGGTCCGGCATGTTCATTACCTTAGTGATGTATTTAAGGTGGGATCCTAGGGTGAACGTATGAATGGTGTCGAGCTCGGTTTCCAAATGAATGATGTAGTTCGGAGCATAAGCGGGCAGACCGAATAATCGCTTCAGCCAGACCATCAGGACACCCTCTGCAGAAGAGTACTCACGGAACCCCCAGCACTCAGAAGCGTAGCATAGAATAGAACGAACTATTGCCTGGAAAACATGGAGCTTTGATTGCAGAGGAACGCTGGCGTCGGAGAAAAGGGCAGCCCACATATAGTTCATGGCAAACCTGGCAGTGCTGGACTTCGACCTCAGGTGCCGGGTGAATGACAGCCTTGGCGTCAGAGTAACTCCGAGGTAGACGTAGTTATTGACAATTTCTATGTCCTCCTTACCGAACTTCCATCTCTCAGATCTGCGACGGCGGCCTCCATTCTGGAAGATCAGGATTTTTGACTTTGCCAAATTCAATGTGAGGCCCCACCTCTCACAATACTTTCTCAGCTTGTTAATGTTAGCCTGTAAAGTTGTTGGGTCAGTATCTAGCATCACTAAATCGTCAGCGTACATAAGCACCCGAATATCCACACCACCAACCCGAATTCCAAAGTCGAGCTCTCGTACCAAGTCATCGATGAAAAGGGCAAAGAGGATGGGGCTTAGTGGGCAGCCCTGCTTCACTCCAGACCCGACCCCAAACTGCTCAGAAATACCTTCCTTGGTCCAAACGGCCGCTGAGACCCCGCTGTAGAGTTGTTCAATGGCGTGCACGAACTTCCTCGAGATACCACAGCAGTAGAGCTTGTAGAATAGGAAGGACCTGTTGACTGTGTCGAACGCCGCCTTAAGATCCACAAAAAAGGCGTAAACTTTACTCCGGGGACGCCTCAATTGGAGCTCCACAATTCCAGTCAGGGCGAATATGGAATCAATGGTGGAGTACCCTTGGCGAAAGCCCGACTGAAACTCTGACAAGGCCTCCTCTGCCTGAACAAAGGCCGTCAGGCGATTTGACAAGAGGCACGCGAATAACTTTCCGATGCAGTTGATAAAGGATAGCCCTCTGTAACAGCCTGCATCAGCTGGATCACCCTTCTTGAATAACGGGAATATCAGAGATTCCCGAAAGGAATCAGGTACCTCACCAGTCTCGTAGATTGAGTTGAAGAAGCCCAGCATATACTCCAGAAGTTCCGTTGTGGCGAACTTGTAAAATTCAAACGGTACCCCATCCTTTCCTGGCGCCTTGTTCATCTTCGTTTTATTCAATCACGCGCTGCAATTCAGCCGCTGTGAATGGCTCATCCAGGATTGAGGAACGAAAATCAGGTTCAGCATAAAGAATGGCTCCATGATGCTCCACTGGATTCAAGAGGGAGGCGAAGTGCGCCACCCAATCAGACGACGAGATATGCGCGCGCGGGGTTGATCTTGTCTTCCTGAAGGATCTAGCTAGCTCCCAAAACCCTTTACCATCTTTGACCATTCTGAATTTTGCATCCATACTTTGAAAATATTCCTGTTTCTTTCTTATAATAAGGTGTTTGTATTCTGTGTTTGCCACCAGATATTTATTCTTCACTTGCGTTGAGTCAGTTTTCCGATACAGATTCAGCAGTTTCATAGATTTGGCTCTCGCCTGGACACAATCCCAGTCAAACCACAGGCACCTTCTCCGGATGATGGCTTTTGGGCTGTGCGGCCGCACATGTTCTGATAACATCGATGATTCCTTGGGATGCGAGGTTCGGGGTGACCCAGCTATTAATCGCACCTGGTAGCATTGCTTTGAGATTTTTGCTGAATTTATCTTTTTGGCTTGGTGACAGTTTACTGAGGACCTTATCCATGGAGCTTCGTACCGGGTAAAAATTCACTAGCTCTCCAAAAGTCAACTCCTTTAGGCTCTGCTCTTCTGCCACCCTTGCGTTAAAATCTCCAGCTAAAATAAATATAATGTCTTCATGCGAGGATAGGAACCCCGATAAATCATCATAATCTTTGTCCCAATCATTACAGTTCAAATAAACTGGCAATATACAGATATTCTTCTCGAAATTTGTTAGCTGAACTGTAACACGATTTGACACCTTATTAAATCTAACATTATTTAGCCCTTTTTTAATTCCTACCAGAATTCCACCACTTGCCCTACCATACACAGCTTGTTTCCTAGCACCCACCCATTCTAGATCAAAGTCAGAAAAACATGTTCCAAATTTTGCAAAGTTTTCTTCTAATACATGAGTCTCAATCAAAATAAATACATGAAAGCTCCTTACAAAATCAAAAAATAAGCTATTATTTCTTTTGCTGTTGAGTCCTGCAATGACAACCAAAAACCATATCTTGTCTCTGTTTCCGCAGTCAGCTCTGATACGTAAGAGATTCCCTTTTCGCCGACGGGCCTGTGGGGATAGGTCCTGGGACACACCATATCCAGTGCCATTAACCGTGGAGATTTATTAATGGCATCCCAATTTGTCTCGGGAGCTCGCGAAGGTTACTTGGAGAAGACCGCCAGACGCCGAGCGGGGGCCCACCATTTGCACCGACGTTATTCGGGGATCAGGGACCTGAAGCACATCCTTCAAGAATTTTAATACGACCTCATACAGATCATCCTCACGACTGTAATTCAAGCCTCTTAGAATCAGGTTATTACGTCTCATCTGCGATTCGAGGAAGTCGATGCGTTTATCACGTTCAATCCCAGCATCCTTCAATGATTTTATTTCCTCGCGGAGGTTCGCACTGTTCAGCTGCAATGTATGGATATCATCACGGAGCAGGTCAAAATCGACTTTAGTGGGGAGTTTCCCCAGCTTTTCGTCCATTATCCGTTCAATCGAGGCTAGCAGCTGACTATCCCCTGACGAGCCCATATTGGCTCTCTTTCCTTTATTTGGCTCTCCTGGCGAACCACGGGGGCGTTTTGAGGGCGTGATCGTTTCGTTTTTCGGGGAAGAAGGCAGACTATTTGATCTTTACAGAAATTTATCTAAGCCTTGCTGCATTAAAAATTCGTCCGTGCCACAACCAAGTGGTAGGGCGCCTGTTTCTCAGTAAGGACACACAGGCGGAATCTGTGACCAATCGTAAAAACTAAGTGGTGCGAATACAATACCGCTTATCAGCGCGTCGCTCACTGCGCGAGCGGGGGGGGGGGGGGGGTTCACGATACGTAGCGGGGGCACTCCGAAGAAAGGCAAGAGGAGTGGGGCTCAAGACGGCTCTTCTGATACGTTGAGGGCCGCGCGGGGCGGATTAATCAGCTGATCTTTGATCTTTACAGGCCGATAGGTCGTACTGCGTCCTCTTTCCCGACTTGAATACAACCGAGTTATTTTCGCAATAAAATGTCACTTATGAGCCCGTAGCCAACTTACAGAAGCCAAATGCACGCGATACGTGTTGACCGAACATTCGGGAACCGGCACAAGAACATTCAAAATAAACCAGCCACTGTGTACCACATAAAATCGTAACAGATTACAGAGCGACTCACCACACGTGCGTTCCTGTCGGCTGACCGAACCGTACTCCCGTAAGTAGGTAACATAATCCTATTTTTCGGAACACGCAAAACCTACGAACTACGAACTAAATACTATAACGCATAACACCTAAGTCGTTCCATTGCGATTACGCACTCGCTCGAGATCGAGTTCTACATCGATCTTTTAGCTCCAAGTGTACTAACTTTTTATTCATTGAAATTATTTATTTTCTTGTAGAATTAACTTTATTTGTTATTTACTTGAAATAATTTATTTTCCTTTTCTTCTTTCATTCAATTATGTCGCTGCTCACTTTTGCGCAATAGTAATCGGATATATTTAATTTTATTTACTCGTCAGATTTCTTCATTGTTTTCATTAGTAACTTATGTACATCTGATTGTTACAGAACTGTATCCTCTCCTCACTTCCCTTTCCTTCCAACGTCAGTTTCCCACCTCTCTCGGCACTCGCGGTAACTGACCATGATGAAAAAGGACGAAGCTGTACCAACCCTTGAGGATCTTTCCGTCAACATTCGCTGGAAATTCAAGGATGCGGCGGGCGAGCTGGAGTTCATTGCCAACTATGGACTAAAACACATGACAGATGTTCCTGCTGCCGCCTCATCAAAGATAGCCAATTTTAGAGGCATGAGGACGAACCTGGAACGATCATTCGAGTCTTATAATTCTCTGTGGGCTGACATGGGCCAACTATATGATTCTCACAAGAAATCTGATTTGTTTCCAAAGGACGATGACACTAAACAGAAGTCAGCAGCGAGGAACCATTACTACACAGCTTGTAGCATCCTCGAATTGATTGTGGCAGAAGAAGAGAAGCGAAAGAGCGAGCGCTTGGATTCTTCAACCAATACTTCTTCGTTTTTGGAGTCGAGGATTACGAGAAGCCTGCCTAAGTTAAACCTACCCACCTTTGATGGACAACTTATGAATTGGCCTAAGTTCAGAGACACATTCCTGTCCTTAGTGCACACAGAGAGACTGTCAGTTATTGAAAAGTTCCAGTATCTCAGGGCATCACTGAAAGGACCTGCTCTTGGAGTCATCGCTACATACAAGGTTGAAGAAGGAAATTATGCGTTGGCATGGAGCGCCCTTCTGGACACTTATGATAACAAGCGATTGTTGGCATCTGCGTACCTCGATCAGCTCCTAAATTTCAAGCCGTTGACTGGGAAGGCCACATCAGAGACCCTCAACCATTTCCTGAATTCCGCTGGTGAATGCGTCGCTGCATTCGACACACTAGATATTCCCAACCAAGCGGAGTTCATTCTCTTCTATCTCTCAGCTCGATGTTTGGACCCTAACACCAGAGAGCTATTTGAGATGAGACAGAAGAAGGGAACTTTCCCTAAATTTCAAGATCTGGTAGCCTTTGTGCGGGAGCACTTTATTGCCCTTCAGCTTGCCAGTAATATCAACCCATTGGCCTGCGATGGAACAACTCGCTACCCGTCACCTCTCGCACAGGTTCTGGTCCGTCACAGCCCAGCTCACTCAAATTTTCTCGACCTCCCAGAGCAAAGACACCATACAAAACGTCATTGATTGTCAACAAACCTTCCTCAGCCTCAACAATCAATGCTAGTACATCAAAATACCATTCATTGGACAAAGGTTCTTGCATCGCATGTAAGGGAGAGCCTCATCACTTATTGAGTTGCCTCAAATTCAACGAAATTTTGGGACCAGCTCGCAGAGCTCTCCTGCAGAAATGGGATGGATGCAAAAATTGCCTCTCCCATAAACACCAAGTGCAAGACTGCCCTTCTAAATGGCACTGTCGTTTCTGTTCTGAACGACATCTTGCATCTTGCGTCTCTTCATCCACCATCCTCCAGTGGTTCCAGCTCTGACAGTACAAATGGACCTTCTATCCCATTCACCAACAAGCCTCACTGCAGCCTCAGTTAAAGGAAACCAGATTATCCTTGGCACGGCAATTGCACAAATCATGGATGTAAACGGTCAACTTCAGAACATTCGAATGGTTATTGACTCTGGAAGCCAAAACTCATTCATCACCCATCGATGCTTAAACCAACTAGGTCTGAAGATGACTAAAATGGCAAACACAATCTCTGGAATTGGACAGACCCTCTTTGAAGGCGCCAAGGGCAGAGCAACATGCGTAATTCAGCCAAGGGACAACAGCACTACTCAACTGACCACTGAGGCTATTGTTGTGTCCACGATTACGTCTTTGTTGCCATCCACATTCCTGCCACATTCAGTAATTCAGAAGTGCCGAGGAATTACCCTTGCAGACCCAACCTTCTGGAAGCCAGGCAAAATCGATTTCCTATTTGGAGCCGACCTCTTTACAGAAATCTGGAAAAGGGTGATCAAGGAAATAGACGAGGAAGGACCCAAGCTTCTTTCGTCAATTTTTGGCTTCATTGTCATGGGCAAAATAGGTGAAGCCAATCAAGCATCTTCGACGTCTCTTCTGACTCTGAACGGGTCCGACAATGTGACCCTTCAACTGGAAAAGTTCTGGCAACTTGAGGAACCCATACCTCCCAGCCGTATCCAAGATCCAGAGGAGAAACAGTGCGAAGAACATTTTGTTCAGACCCATTATCGACTAGAAAATGGCAGATACGGCGTACGCCTTCCCTTTAGAAAGGAAGAAAATTCAGTTGGAGACTCATCATCAATCGCTCTTCGACAGTTCTACAGCTTAGAGAGAAGGTTGAAGAATAACCCATCTCTGCAGAAGCTGTCACATATGGATTTGTCTGCGCCCCATATCAAGCTCAGAGGGTGCTGAAACAGTTGACAGTGGACCATGGTAACCAATTCCCTCTCGCCGCTCAGTCACTGTTGAGAGACTCTTACGTTGATGACGTCCTCACAGGAGCCTCATCCGTCCCTGCAGCTAAACTCCCCAAGGAAGAATTAATCCAACTTATGAGGAAGGGTGGTTTTGAATTGAGTAAGTGGGCGAGTAACTCAACAGAGCTCCTAGACAACACAATATTGTCTACCGTCAAAGCAACTCCAGTGGATCTCTCAGCCCCAGAGGACCACTGGGTAAAAATCCTAGGGTTGCAATGGGATCCACAATCAGATTCATTCTTCTTTACAATTGGTGAACCAAGCAGTAACCACACCAAACAAGGAATCCTCTCAACCGTTGCTCGCCTCTATGACCCACTTGGATTTTTGACTCCAACCCTCCACTGCTTGATTTAACTCAGAGGCTTTCGATGCAAACCCTGCTACAGGTCAACTGCCACATCCATTACCCCAATCATGGGAGATCTGCCAAGGTACAGGGTGAGTGGTGGGCGGCCATTCCAACATGTCGGCATCGATTTTGCTGGCCCTTTTCCTCTCAAGGAATCAAGCCGCCGCAACGCTGCTCTAGGAAAAGCATATCTCTGCCTGTGTGTATGCAGTGGCCACCAAGGCAGTACACCTTGAACTCGTAACAAGGGTGACAACTGAGGCATTCCTTGCAGCATTTCACCGATTCACGTCACAAAGAGGACTTCCAACTGATGTTTACTCCGATAATGGAAGCAACTTCTTGGGAGCAGCAAGGTACCTCAAGGAACTCTATCAGTGGCTTTCATCACCAACGACCAAAGGAGATCTCCTGGAGTGCGCTGTGGATACCAAGATCAACTGGCACTTTAACCCTCCCCATACTCCACACATGGGAGGCATATGGGAGGCTGGAGTGAAGTCGGTGAAACGCCATCTGAGACTCATTGGATCAGAGGTCACTCTCACCTATGAGGAACTCTCCACATGGCTTGCCAGAATAGAGGCAATCTTGAATTCAAGACCCCTATGCCCACTGCCAAGTGATCCAGCTGAGAACAACTACTTTTCCCCAGGACACTTCTTGGTGGGCGGTCCACTTGTTATTACTCCTGAACCATCCCTCCTGGACACCAAGGAGAACCTGCTGAACACATGGCAGCTTGTGACCAGGATGAGCGAACAGTTCTGGGAACGCTGGAGCTCAGAGTACTTGGCCTCTCTTCAGAAAAGACCGAAGTGGATCCAGATGAAGAAGAACCTGGAAATTGGCGACCTGGTCCTCCTGAAAGAGAGCTCTCCACCCCTTCAATGGAAACTAGCCAGAGTTCAGGCCATTCATCCAGGACGGGACGGAGTCGTCTGGGTGGTGACCGTCTCATTGGATTCAGCGTCCAAATTGTTGTCGAAAATGATACCCCAAACGCTTAGATTGCCAAAAATCTCAAAAATCCATTTTTCGAAATACACATTTCAAAACACCCTAACCCCTACCCCTCTAATTTTGGTCCGACCGACAATTTTGATCTAGACACCTTGAAACGTCCAGAAGAAAATTTTGGATCGAATGTTTTTGCATGAAAACAGGTTGGTTATTCCTTGGATAATCAACCAAAAATAGAAGATTACGAAACATTTATTTTGTTTACTCCCATTTGGATGATTTTAGGAGGGAGAAACAACTCGTGGGACACCCTGTATAGACTATTAAGGCACTCACCGTGCAGGAAAATGGTTTTAAATCCGAATGAACGACTTGGTGATCCGATAAGTATTTGGTTGTTTTGAAAGCTTTTCCACATTTAGAGCAGACGTGGGTCGGCAGAGAATTATGGATAGGAAGGTGACGACGAAGGAAGCGCTCTGAATGGAAAGTCCTTTGGCAAATTGGGCACGTGAAGTCGTTGCAGACGTGGGTTTTACCACTTTGAAGTTTCAAACCGCATTTGTGACACGATCCATTCCTGGAAATCAAGTTCAAATTTGAATTAGAGACTCGCAAACAGTCAGAGAAGCCCAGAAGCAGTATATAGGGTCAATGAATACTCACTCTTGAATTTTGTTGTTGTTATTATTGTTGTTCACATTGGCACATTTGTGGACTCCCAATTTACTCAGAGAAGAAAACGTTTCCAAACAGAGATGACACGTGTACTTGGCGTGATCACCATGCTGATGTATGTGCGCCACAAAACTGTCCACGTCAGGGAATGTGAGGCTGCAAGAATGTTGAATGCACTGGAATACCTATTGACAAACACAACGTATTAGTTGATTAGTAATTATTGATAATAAGTGACTTTAAAGGATAATTTTGTGAGCTAACCTTTTCGTTTTTATGACTTTTCAGATGAGATCGCAATTCAACGTAGGTTGGCCACACTGCTGAGCAGTACTGACAACTGAAAGAATCCACGACGGCTGTCCGCGTTGGTTCACCAGAATCCTTCAAAGGAAAACACGTGTCAAAGCGGTGTACGAGGTGATAGATGAACGTGATCACAAATTGAAGGAAACAAGAGAAACATCATGGTTCTGAGGGTGAATTCAGAGCATCTAATACTGTGAATATTCCAGAAGAATGTAAAACCCAACACAAATCACATTACGCATAGTGTCTCCAGAGCTACCCCTTCCCCTACTCAAAACCGTCTATTTTAACCAAATAAGATTGGTTTCCTCTTATACGGGTCATAGTAGGTAAAAATACAGAATTGCATGGTGTAGATTCCTCTTTTTCCCTATTCAGGTTCGGTTTCTACATCTCATCGAATTTCACAAACATTTAAATTTGACAACATTTTCACTTCTAAATCGTCTACAGAAAGTGAACTTATTTCATACAACGAAAATATACTGATATAAATAATGAAACTATTGTTGCGAGCTCGCACCTGCGCCGGTCAAATGGGCTGCTGGCGTCGCAAGGTCAACGACCTGTGGAGGATTAAGGGTCTCGAACATTCGCGCGAATTGGCGGGAACCTCCCCGTTTGCTCGAGACAACACGTCGAGTTCCCGGAACCAGGGAACGTTCTGGAAGGTACTCGACCGAGAGGCAGCGAGTATAAAGAGACCCAGGAACGCCGCGGAGTTCAGTTCAATTCGGAGTCCGGATATAGACGCTTCGGGTTATAAATTGTGCCGTGCCGCGTTATAAATAGTGTGACAACAGCGTTACAACCGTGTATTGTGATTCTGTCATTGTGTAAGTGCGCGAATGTGAACAGTGTATTCTAGTGAACGATTGTTAATAAATTATTTACTAAGAACATAAATCATTACACTACACTATTACACTATTTAGGATAATCGGAAAATGTAGGTATATATTAGCTTCACTTTGGAAAAATCAGTATCTACCTGCTAGGGAATAATTAAAATGAGAGAAAAACTTCAAAAAAGAATCACTGGCATTTTACTGATTTCCATCATTCATTGGTAGTTTTATCAAAATGTATATGACTTGAACTACGAAAATTAGCCATGAAAAACAATGAACATTCTAGTAGCACACATAGGCATTACAATAATCCAATAAACTGCTTTGCAAAGAGAAATTATTCTTGAAGCCCATTTTAGACAGTAGGATGCAGTAATCAAGGTACACAAAATTTAGTTAAAAATCCAAATCTGTTAAACTTTTTTATTATTTTGTTTGATTGAGATGCTAATGATAAACCAGGAAATTTATAAACAAAATTAAACTATTAGCTTCAGCATGAACTCGTCATAATTGCATCATCTTACCAAATGTAAAAAGGGTGAAGACCCTTCTGTCTCTGAGCAAAAGGAACCAGTCTAATATGGGCTGATCAGAGACTGCCAATTGGAGCTAGTGTGCCAAAAAAGTGGAGGCAGCTGCGCATGCGCTGTCAGCGAATCCTTGGTAAAGGGCTGTCTAGCTCTCTTGGCATCTCAAAGAAGGCTACTGATAGATCCTCAGCTACCCTATGGAGGTAGGGTTCTCTCAGGGGTTTATGTATTCATTTGTACAGTTACGGGCAAACCCCCGGTTGTACTATAGTTTGTCCATCAGGATATTGCCTTCCTTGACTGCGCCCTTCTGGAGGATGAGGAAACTAGGTAGTTGGCAGCCACTGGCAGCTCATTCTCTCTACCTTGCTGCGTGTAGTGTTTGTGTGTTGTTGAGTTTTTTCTTTTATCCTACAAATTTCCTCATCTTGAACCCCAAAACCTACATTTTTTAAGTGTGAGTGAGCATAATCAATTTCCCCTGCTGATCTCAAGATGACCAATCCAAAAAAAGCTTTTGCAAGAGGCAAGCCTGTGAGGAGTTTGAGAAATTGTTCACAACGTTTGCCAGAATTTTATGAGGAAGAATAATTGAAGAATAAATTGACAATATTCAATAAACCTTGAAGAGGCTTTGATACACAACAGTTCAGAAGACAACTCGGAATTTTTGAATAACTCATCAGGAGATAAACACACTCACAAAAAGTTATTAGGGTCAGATGACATTGCAACCAGAGTGGAGAACCTAACAACTAAAACTATACGAATACCTTCTCTATGTTGCACTGGAGCAACACTGGAGAAGTTCCCGCAACAGGTTAGCTGACTGTCGAGTGATAACCATTTGATAACAAACTCTATATGAAACTTCGGTTTTCAGAGATTTTGGGTCAGCAAATTTGGTCTGCTGTGCCTCACCAAATTGAAATTGAATGAGTCCAACTATAATTTCCTTAATTTAGGATGTTACATTGAAGGTGTATCGACAATTTCGGTTTCATATTTTTTCCCTGCTTGTCCAAGCCATTGGATTTGCTTACATTTTTTTACAACCAAACACTACTACCCAAACAAATTTTTCACCCAATCCAATCACTTCTTAACAAAATTTGACAAGAACTTTGCTTTTTTTCAATGGTATTGCAACAAATCAAGTCCACACTTGGTGTTCTTGTTTCAGGATGCCTCCTTCATACCACTGCTGCCCTGTACTCGAAAAAACCTTGAGCTGTCTTACAGCATGTATCTAAAATATTACCTATATATTATGATCTATGAAATAACGTTATTGCGTCCATTGCATAATTTTTCATTTCTTTTGGTTTTTCATATAAAATATCCACAATATACCTTCCCAAAGATCATTGAGGTGAAAACCCCTGACTTGAGATTACGAAATTGAAGAAAGAGCTGTCACTAAACAGGGGAAAAATAGAGGACATCTTGTGTTATAATTAGTTCTCTTCTCCTCCAGAAGAGTGCAGTCAAGGAAGGAATATTCCAAAGAACGAACTATAGTAAGGGCGAGCAGGCACAATAGGCCCACAGAGGTTACAGTGCCCATGGGTAGTACTACCCTCCACCCTCGTTTTAAAAGGAAAACAATATACAAAAACAGTGATCAACAAACTCACATCATCTCCTGTTTCATCGAGGCGGAACGGATTTTCAGGAATTGAGACGAATTTCTTCGGCCAAACCTTGTGCGTGGACATGTGCTTGAGGACGTTGGACTTTTGTGTGAACGCTCGTCCGCACACGACGCACAAAAACGGCCGCTCGCCAGTGTGAGAGCGGAGATGTTGATTCAGATCAAAACTTTTTTTGAACTCTTTGTCACAGTAAGAGCAATTGAGCTGAAAAAAGGGGGTTTTATTGATTGAAATGCATATTAACACTGTGAAATTTCTGTAAACAGTTGATTATAGTCGTTGAAACGGCAATCAATAAAACGATGATTGTTGTGAGAACAGTATTCCTTGAAAACCGCAGAGAGAAAAGTAGTGTCTGATTTGCAATAAGCAATCAATAATAGTGCCCTGAAGACAGAAAGCGTTCAGGGCATGCATGAAGGGTGGGGCTCATCAGTTAAGATTCAGAGAGTGACTTTTCTCAAGTTTATACTTAAAAATAATAATATTATGGGAATTGCAAATTAGTAAGGCGGCATCATACAAGGTTTGGCAAAAGATATGAGGATGAGTCGGTTTGAAAGGCAATGAAAAATCTGCAAATTCTTACACACGGGTTGGTTATTCCTCGAATGGGGGAAACAGTGGGTGTGGCGGGTCCCAGACCCATTCCAATCGATTAAGGGTCCAAAATTTAGTGGAATATGATACCCCACACGCCTAGGCACCAGAAATTCCGAAAACACATATTCAAAATGGGTAATATATACCCAATTTGACCCATAACTTCTTCCTGTGGGTGCCAATCGTTCTGGGACCCATTTTATTGGATTCAGCGTCCAAACTTTAGTGGAAAACTATACCCCACACGCCTAGGTAGCAGACATCTCGAAAACACATATTCAAAATGGGTAATAAATACCCAATTTGACCCATAACTTCTTCCAGTGGGTGCCAACCGTTCTGGGACCCGTTTCATTGGATTCAGCGTCCAAAATTTAGTGGAAGATGATACCCTACTCGCCTAGATCGCCCAAAATCTCGAAAATACATTTTGACACCCCCCCCCCCCCCCAAATTTGGTCCGATCGGGCTGAAAAGTTTCGAGGACCCATCTCGGCCGGGAACAGACCCCTGACCCAAATTTCAGATTTTTAGACAATTTTCTACTACCAAAAACGGCGCGGACGATGGACGGCGTACGGCGGACGGACATCGACCTTTTTTGATCAGGACATCATGAAACGTCTAGAAAAAAATTTTGAGCCGAATCGGAGAGGTTGACCATTATCATGAAAACAGGTTGATTATTCAAGGAATAACCAACCAAAATGAACCTTGGATTGTAAGAACCAGTATAATCCCGTTTTGGTTGGTTATTCCTTGAATAATCCGCCATGACAGCGTACGGCGGACATGTTACTTTTTGTTCGGTCATTCCTCGATAACCAATCTACATTTTCTTGCTAGCAGGAAGACATAGGTTGATTTTCCAAGGGATAACCAACTGAAAACTCTGCAAATTCTTTCACAGGGGTTGATTATTCCTTGGACAAGCGGCTTGGAGACTCATCAGAATCGATTCAGCGTCCAAAATTTAGTGGAAAATGATACCCCACACGCCTAGTTACGAGAAATCTCAAAAACACACTCGAAATGAGACACCCATTTTGACCCATGTGGCCAATCGTTCCTAGACCCGTCTCATTGGATTCAGGTCCAAAATTTAGTCAATAATAATACCCCACACGCCTGGATCAACGATAATTTCAAACTTGCTCATCAAAAAATGAGTTATCAAGATTTTCGGCGATCTATGCGCGTGGACTATAATTTTTCCTTTAAATGTTGGACGCTGAATCGATTGGAATGAGTCCGGGACATTCCACACCCACTATCTTCAACCCTTTCATTTTTTAGACACCATGAAACTTCCAGAACAAAATTTCGGGGCCGATCGTATCGTATCAATCGTACCAAACCGTGGTATCGACTAAAAACGGGGTTTTGTGACGATTACAATGATACTCCTTCCATCATCCTACCCCTACCACAAGCCAATCCTGGTCCTTCCATTCATATCCTTTGACCCAACCCTGTAGACTTGTCGTGCAGCAGTAATTTTCCAGGGAATAGATAAAAATTGACCAAAAATCAATAAGATTGACAGCAACATTGAATGAATTAATAAGAAATTATTGATAAGTGACAATAACTTACTTGAGATGGTTTTGTGCTCTTTCTGGCAGTCTTTTTTGCCTGAGTTTTCTCTACAGTGGCGTCTAGCTCTTCTTTCAAACTTTTCAAGTATGTGTCGTTTTTCAAATCCAAACTGTTCAATGGGAGTATACCTTCCGTCGACAACGGACCCTGTGAAAAATAAGGATTAACATCAGTACGCGTTTTAGGCTTGCGCACTACGGTGGCAGAGGTGGGGCCAACATTTGCATCCGTCATGATGCGGAAGGAGTCCGCAACATGAAAAAAACCTCGTCAAAGCTAATCAGGTCCATCGCGCGCCAAAACACAGGAATGAGGGTGGCAAACGCGCTGATGTCTTCGCCCACAAGGGCAGTCCTAGACGGGGCGCGACGCCAGCAGACAAACTATAGGAGCAGGAAGTGCCAAGCTACCAGCAAACCCTGACGGTTGTTGTCAAATGCGACATGAAACAGGCAGCTCACTAAAGGCGAGATGGCTGTGCAGACAATGCCTGGCATCCTTACAGGCAACTTGTCGTTCAACTTGACGGCCTGGCCGCACTATGTAGATGCTGACACTTCATATGTGGGTGTGACCGCTTCTGAAGATACTGTCAAGAGCTCCTTGGACACTGCGTGATGCTTCCTAGGTGATATTGAGTGGATGATGATCAAAAAGTTTGCTGACGCGAGGCCGTTTGCCCCTAGGACTATGGTTTTCTCCCTGCTGCAGGAGGGCTAGGAGAGGGAGTGGGTAAACTGCTCCCGCACGTACTGCTATCCGGAAGCTCGCCTTTACCACACTTTCATAGGGGTGCCAGAGTATTCCATCTCAACTCCAGGAGCAACACTGTATTGGTCCACCTTATATAGATGTGTGCAGCACATTGGCATCATCATAGGGTGAAGCCCTCCAGCCAGGGGGCGCCACAACCTCAACCCCCGCGAACAGTCATGTATTTTGGACCATAGATTTCTACCTCACTTAGGTGGTTGACCAGTGAGGCTTTGCCAAAGCGGTGCCTCTGTGGCCAGGGGCTCTCTCTTCCCGTGGTGCCAGTTTGGAAGGATACACGAATAGCACATGCACAGGCTTTTATGACTCCTATAAAGGGTAACTGGTTGGCTTTGTACCTGTCACTACTGTCTTGTGAAATGCCAGGAGTTCCCCTCTTTCCTTGTTGGCAATACGATTTCCCGCCCTGTTTCTGACATTGGCATACCACAGGATGCGGCAATGTAACCAGTGACAGGCCTCTTGGGGGTGAGGGGGGAGCAAAGGCTTTGACTTATTCACTCAGGGGACCCCCCCCCCCCCCGCATTGTTTGCTATATCAACTATGTAGACACACTGTGTAAGTGGAATATGGATGAATAGTTCTGCTGGTCAGCCCACAGCCTCCAGTAACGTCAAATCAGCAGCAACCAACCTGAAGCTCGAAGTTGTTGATGACTTCGAAACTAGATTTGACCTCAAAACTGCTATCGTTGTCATCGAATCTGTAATTTTTCAATCCATCCAAACTAGTCGCGGGAATTGGTTCGGTTAGGCTGCTCGAAGTGAAACTTTTTTCAGGCTAGAATAAAAAGCATATTCATAAATAACGCAATTATTGACTATAACATTCTCGGTGGGCTTAGTGTAATGCACTCACATCTTCCAAATTAACATCCAAAGAATCATGTTCGAGTGAAAACTGGTTGGAGTCGAGAAAAATGGGCTTCTCGTCCAAACTGGTACTTCCTATATTTTCTAACTGGTAACTTTCTGGAATACTCTCGCTTAAAAGATCAACTCGAGGACCTGCAAAAAGAATAAGTAGCACATGAGCATCTACCGAAACATAATATACTCGCAGATTGAGCACACGTTAACCGAAGTTGACTGAAATATGTGTGGTCAAAGTATATGCTATTCGAGAAGATTTATGAATCGTATTGTTTATTTAGCCACCGGGGTTAAGGGCATAGTGGCTCTCTCTACCGTCCACCCTGGATAAAAACGCAGCAAATCCTTTCACAGGGTTTGGTTATTCATCGGACAAGCAGCAAGGAAACTCATTAAAACAGAGGGTGTGGTGGGTCCCAATCGATTCAGGATCCAAAATTTAGTGGAAAATGATACCCCACACCTCTAGATTGCTATTTAATAGTATCCT
Source organism: Cyrtorhinus lividipennis (assembly GCA_019603395.1). NCBI lineage: Eukaryota > Metazoa > Arthropoda > Insecta > Hemiptera > Miridae > Cyrtorhinus > Cyrtorhinus lividipennis. The sequence continues at coordinate 9,981,207 of CM034003.1, read as the reverse complement.
CTTCAACTGTATCCAGTAGATAGTCCATTGTTCTTTGTTCGAGTTTTGATACATTTCCACCGGTTCTAATTGACAGAGGAAGAAACTCAGAAAAAAGGAAGAAACAATCATTTTTGAGACGCCGAATCGCTAAAATGCCGAACTTGTTAGTTTTTCTTGTTCAAGCACCTTCCTGTTCCCGTAGTCTCCATGCACACAAGCATATAACTTAGATTTTTACGTCGAGTTGGAGATTTTAAGCTTGGTTCACATGGACGCGGTTTCTCCGTTAGCGGCAACTGCGGTAGAATGGTGGGGGAAATACGTTTTGAGTTTGGGTGTTCACATGGATGCGGTGCGGCAAGCGCGTTCGTGGAGCTGATAGGTGGCAAATCGGTGATAGCAAAAATGAGATAACATGAGACGACAAAAACAGCTGGGAGAGCTGCACCGAGACCCACTGCGCATGCGTGACTGCGGCAGATATCAAAATGATTTGATGTGTACAGACTGCGGCAGCTGCGATAGACCCTTGGAGCCAACTGCGGTAGAATGGTGGGGGAAATACGTTTTGAGTTTGGGTGTTCACATGGATGCGGTGCGGCAAGCGCGTTCGTGGAGCTGATAGGTGGCAAATCGGTGATAACAAAAATGAGATAAGATGAGACGACAAAAACAGCTGGGAGAGCTGCACCGAGACCCACTGCGCCAAATATCAAAATGATTTGATGCATACAGACCGCTTCAAAAGTTCACCTGCAGCAGCTGTGATAACCCATAGAGCCAATCGGATGGCCGAACGCGTTTGCCGCCCAACGGACCAACTGAAAAACCGCGTCCATGTGAACCCAGCATTACACGTTTAATTGGAAGTTATTCATAACAAATTGGGGGTTTTACTCATCAATTAGGAGGATTGACAGAAATACATTATTCAATTCGGGGGAAGATAAAAACAAATTGGCGATCGCAAAGTAACATTCAACAAGTAAGTGCGAACATAATGAATGGAAAAGAATGGTATTTGGAAGGGACGAATGGAATCTCTTCACTGTGTTGCATGGTGTAGGTATTTTCAGAATCCACGTAGGCTTGCGTTGCGGTGGTGAAAACTTACGTGAAACGAACCATATCTGTTGAGTTTTCATTTGAAATTGAAAACCACCAATTTGACGCAAAAATCATTTACATAAGTCAGCCTACGAGACAGAATTCACAGTAAACAACAGAGGTACGCCAAATTGTCTTGATAAATATTCTGAAAAGGGCCTTCATTCTCGAAAGTGCTATTGAAGGCACCAACTGAATTATGGTATTTTCCTGGTCACATTCATCTCATGACACCAATTGAGACGATTTTAGACATTCTGGTTGCGCTTGCTACTGAATGATAATCCGAAGGCGATTCAGGAGGCACTGAAATGCTGTCTACACACTTACCAGCACACGTGGTTTTCTTATGTAGAACGAATTCCGTAAAAGAGAATTTACCCCCACATTTGCCACATTGGAAGACATCTCCTTCGTCGACGATAATACCTAAATAGACACAGAACGGATGAATATTTTAGAAAAAGGCATTTCACCCTAATTTCAAACGAAAATAACCAAACTCAACTTCCATAAAAGTCGGTAATTATCATTATTGGCGGAAATCACATTTATAAACTCACTATTGTCTTGCAGTTCATTGTATTTGTAAATTGTGACCGAAGAATTTATCAAAGAATGAAGCTCCACTTGTTGTTGATCGTCGGACGCCAATACTGAAAAAATCATAAATTTTATTAATAAAAAACTTAGGCCGGGTACACACGTTGAGGATTCCTCGTTGATCGATTCCTCTCTGGCCGACGGACCGTGTGGACGGGTCGAGGCCTTTAGTTGAGGCGGACCGAACAGGCTGCCAGGCCTTTCCAATTTTTGGAAAGGCCAGCTGAGGCCGGGGTTCGGGTTCCCGGAATTGAACCCCTTCCTTCACGTGTGGATGAGGTGATCGGTTGTAGGTATCGCTAAGTATCGTCACAGTGGTCGTTCCTCGTTAATTTTTTCCTGGAAAGGCCTCTCGCGTGTCGTAACCTCTGGCCAAAGCCTCCTGGTTTTCCCATACGTGTGGATGCTCCGTCCGGCTCCGGCCGCCTCAGAGGTTTTCCTCAGAGGAATCCCTCTTCGGAATCCTCTCCGGAATCCTCAACCTGTGTACCCGGCCTTAGGCTGACCGTCCACTGGACGCGATTTCGCGCGAAGAGTTCGCCTCTTAACAAACACTATCATTCGTATAGGACCCCGTCCTCTGCAAGCGCCATGATCGCGCGAAGACTGGCGAAGGCGAAGAGAATCAAACATGTTTGATTCTGAACGCGCGAACTGGCAAACCCGGCGATGGAAATCGATACCTGCCGAACCCTTTTACCTAGCCCACATGTGTAGTCCCCATACTACTTCACTAAACAATGTACCTCATCTGTCTTTCACACCCCATCATTGTAAATAATTAGAGTTGGTTTACATAGGTGGATAATGTTATGATCAGCTATACACTCCCCCACACCACATGGAGCTTGTCTCTTGGTGTTGGAGTATTTCCTACCCGCGTACGGTTCTTTATTTTAATCTTTATCCCTTACTTCTTCTTCTTCTTTTTCTTCTGATAAATTGATAGTTTTGGTGCAGGAGAGGCTCCGGAGAGGAATCGATCAATGAAAGGAATCCTCTCCGGAATCCTCAACGTGTGTACCCGGCCTTAGTAGTAGGTATGTATTTTTTTTTTTAAGGTACCTAATTGAAGAAATTTTCCGGAGATAGATCTCCCTGCAGATGAAACCACTCTCCATACTGATGCCGATGAACGAACATATCTTTCACCCACTCTTCCCTCTTATCCTGACTGGCCTGACGCAGGCGCTGATTCAAGGGGGGGTCACGGGGTCATGACACCCCCCCCCCCCCCCAACCAGGTAGAATTTTGAAAATTTTGAGATTTTGGAGTAGAGTTTTGACATAAACAATCGAATTATGAATAAATATTGGATTGGAATAAAATGGACTTTATTGTTAAGAGATTGAAAAAGTGAGAAAATTTAGTTCATTTTGTTTGTTTGGTTATTTATTTTTTTTTTTAGCTTTTGATTTTATCCTGTGACCCCCCCCCCCTTCCCCGAAAAAAATTTCTAGATCCGCGCCTGGCCTGACCCCAGTAGAACTGAAGAGTTCAAGGCATATAATTGCCACAATTCCGAAAGCGACATTAAGACCCAAAACAGCTGATAGGACAGGCGAAACTGACAGGAATTCGCGTGCAGTGGACGGGGTTTCGACGCGCGAAGAGGCGTAGAGGCGAAAACTTGCGAACTCACCTCTTCGCGCGAATTCGCGTCCAGTGGACGGCCAGCCTTAGCGTTTGCTTTATAGCCCAGTCAAATGGTAGTTAAAAAAAAAAAAAAAAAAAAAAAGTAGAAGGTTAATGGCGGGTTCCTATGTTTTTCGGTGCGCTAGATCTGAATCTTCAAAATAAAAATTTCAAAAAAATATAACTTCTCTTACAAAATTGCTTATAACCTGGAAAATAGGCAACCTACCGAATTTCTCATTATTAACAAAATTAAAGTAGACAAAATTTCCTCCAAAATGCACTGGTCACTTTCAATTTTCGAATGCAGGGCACCGCCGTTAGAGCGCGCTGAAAAAGAGCAACTTTTTGGCGGTTGGGTAAAAACGAGAGAAACTCAGCTTCACACGCCTTCTTATCGCATTTCTTCCATGAATAGGAGCTTTACGACTGACACCCGGACCTCAAACGTCGTTGCAACTCACACCCGGTCAAGTCAAATACGGATCGCCCCACCCTCATAGCGGAGTTGCGACTCACACCCGCTCTGAACCGAAAATGGATCTCCCTTTTCCCCGAATAAATTTCCCTCACAAACTCTCTGCAACCACAAATTTTCCTTCCCACTTGCAGACTTAGGACTGACACCACGTATCTGTAGAGGATTGCTGTTTTAGGTACCAACCTACATGTTTTTGATTACTGAGCCTTTTACCTACCAGTATTGTTCGTGGTGGTGTGGTTAAAAATTTGTGGTTTGTAATCTTCCTCTGTGGGAATCATCAATTCCTCCTTTCCGCACAAATCCATCGTTCTCCGCTTTTCAACTTTTTTTGAAATTGGTACTTAAACCCTTTCGAAAAAATAACATTTCCTCCGCGTTGAGAACCACCAGCTACTGCTTGTACGTTTTCCATTGCAACTGACTGACTGACAACACAAGTGTAATCAACGGTGGGACTGATATTATCACGGTGACCCTAGACTATGACCCCCAATAGACAACGGAATAAGCAAGAACATCGCCAGGAATCGACAAGAGGGGAAAGTGTATGATCGTAAACAGGGAAATTTCCCTCGCTCACTGCAGGCCTGGGTGTCAGTTACAACTACCGATTTTTGCTCTCACTTGCATCCGCCGGGTGTCAATCGCAACATTCCCCCACCACATTTTCCCTCGTCCCTTGTCAAAAATGAACCAGCGGGTGTGAGTTGTCACCCGCCCCCATGAATACGCGTATTATAGTTTTCCTGCGACATTGTCTGCACCATAGTTTGTGAAACTGAACTTTGACTATGTGCTTCATTTTTGACTTTCTTAACCACTCCATTGATTTAGCCTCCACAGTACTTGGTCTGATGAAAGCTGAATACATATTATGTATTGGCATTGCCCCATTTTCACACAAGCCGATGCAGCAGGGAGTTCTAGGAATTCAATTGCAGGGTCCGCCAACGAAGTAGGACGTTTTTGAAATGGGTAGTACTCAGCGTGGGGAACTCTGTGAGGGGTGGGGTTGGGACCATCGTGTTCACAATGAAGGGAAGTTTTTTTTAGGTTAGTTGCAAAGATGGTTTGGACGATGCCACAACGTGTTTTCGCGGTAAGTCGGTTTTTAGTGAATGGTGAGTCAATAATTCAAACACAGAGAGATTTCCGTCGAGAGTATGCGATTTCTCCCCGCGGAGCTATCCCAACTCGTAATGTAATCCTAAGGTGGGTTGAAAACTTCAGGGAAACGGGCAGTGTTACAAAAAAAAAAGGAGGGGAGGAGATCGAACAGCGCGAACTCCAGAGAACCTTGAGCGCGTGAGAGTCACTGCCCTCCAGAGCACACACCGACTTTGTGCAGCAAATTTGAACCTCTCACAATCAACTGTTCGTCGAATATTGAAAGTCGATCTACACTTTCATCCATATAAGTTGGTGATTTGTCAGCAATTATTGCCAGCGGATTATAACCTTCCTTTGCCAAAAATTTAACGGTCGACTCATTTCTCGGCGCGGTGACGTCCCCCCCCCCCGGTCCCCTGACCTATCCCCCTGTGATTTTTTTTTTGTGGGGATACCTAAAGGAAAGAGTCTACAAAGATAAGCTGAGGACCCTGAACGATTTGAAGGAGGCTATCACCACAGAAATCAGCCGCATCCCACAAGAAATGCTGGACAGCGTTTTGAGGAGCTTCACCGAAAGACTCGATAAATGCATTCAAGCTGATGGGCATCACATGCTCAACGTCGTCTTCAAAAATTGAACATTACCAGAAAATTCCACTTCTTGTGAACAGTTAAAAAAATATATATATATGTATTCTATCTTGAGAAATAACCGAGTTATGATTTTTTTAAATCCATCCTACTTCGTTGGCGGACCCTGTATAAAACTGAGATTAATCGCAATGTTTTATTAACATAGGTATTCTAATGTATTTTTCTTATTTGTAATCTGTGAATAGTTAATATTGCTATTACATTTCTTTTCATACGAACTTATTTATTTTTTTATATAAATCATAAAGCGGCTTCCTGATCTGTCCTTCTTGCATTCCTACCACCCCATGAGCAATGTTTTCCATGGGGTTCCATAATCTTTTAACCACCATATAACATAAATAAAACACGTATTCATGGATGAAATACAATAAGAGAGCGTCTGGGCTGAGTTTCACTCGTTTTTTACCCCAAGCGCCAAAAAGTAGTTCATTTTTAGCGCGCTCTAACGGCGGTGCCCTGCACTCAAAAATTGAAAGTGACCAGTGCATCTTGAAGAAAATTCCGTCTACTTTAATTTTGCTAATAATGAGAAATTCAATAAGTTGCATATTTTTCAACTTATTGGCGATTTTCATGCAAAATGTCAATCTCTCCGTTGTCTGCCGTCTTTGGTAGTAGAAAATTTTCTTAAAAAAACTGAAATTTGGGTCAAAAGTCCGTTCCCGGCTCTAGTTGGTCCTCGAAACTTTTCAGCCCGATCGGACCAAATTTGGGCGGGGTAGGGGTCAAAATGTGTACTTCGAAAAATGGGTTTTCGAGATTTTTGACAACCTAGGCGTGTGGGGTATCATTTTCCACTAAATTTTAGACGCTGAATCCAATGAAATAGGTCCCAGCACGATTGGCACCCACCGGATTAAGTTATGGGTCAAAATGGATATCTATCTACCAATTTTGAATATGTGTTTTCCGGATTTCTGGTACCTAGGCATAATTTTTCATTAAATTTTGGACCCTGAATCGATTGGAATGGGTCCGGGACCCGCCACACCCACAGTTTTACCCATGGTGAAGAAATGAGTCTCCATGCGCCTGATCCGAGGAATAACCAACCCCTCTGAACGAATTTGCAGCGTTTTTGTTGTTAGCAAACTTCAGCCCATCGAAAAACATTTAAATCCGCCGAAAAACCTTTTACCCTAATTTTTTCATACAGCCATTTATGAGCACCAAATTATTGGGCTATTATTAAATACTGACCGAGTAAAATGCGCTTACCTGGTAGAGTTGTGTAGAAAATTTGAGCCATTGTGTAGAAAAATAGCTACTCCAGGATACATAACTCAAGCCTTATTCATCAAGGGAAGCTTTCTTCGACCCATTTCCTGAAAATTGAGCATACATGTAATTTTACGATAATATTATCAGTCAGTGAACTGAGGAGGTAAGATTTCTTGTTGTCTTGCTAATGAGTAAGAAGTCTTCGGTATTTTTATACCAATAAATTATCCTATCCTAAATTCATTTCTGTTTCATGCAGAAGAAGAATTATAGAAAAATGAGGTATTTATTACTATAATGTCCCTCAAATACTGCACTTTTAAACAGGGGTTTACATAATCTAGGCTTTCTACGGATTTGAAGAAACCCACGGGTTTCGAGTTTGTTCTGGCATATCTTCATAAACTATAGCGTATTCAGATTGATTTTTCCGGTTGTAAGGATCCACGAGATACAGTTTGTAGCACCCAGACGATGGTAGATCGTACGAAACTGTCCCACAACAACAGCTCTCAATTTATCGCAATTTATCAATTAAATTTTCTAATTGTACTCGAATGTTTTTGGAATCGTACGGGTCCATGTTCAGATCCCTGCCATACTTCAGAGCAACTTCTCTTCACTCAACCTACCTCAATACTTCATTATAATAAGTTATAGAGTGAGTCCATTTGTAAGTTTTGGCCTCTGACTTATCAACAAGTCAACTATATAGTTCAATGAGAGTCAAAACACGTATTGTGGTGAGTTATTGGGCAGCAAGAATAATTTTTTCTCCAAAACTGTCAGTAGCATCCAACATCAACCTCCATCCATCAACTTGGGCGTGCTTCCATATACCCAGTCATTCCTAGCGAATACTGGTTCTATCCACAGCTCTGAACACCTTAAATTTAGTCCTTTTAGGCACATGAGAAGTACTTATGAGCACAAAACGTACCTAATATTAATATAAAAGGGTAGTACTTACTGAAGTACTTACATCTTGTTCACGGCATCAAGAAGTAAAATTCCATCATTGCACATTCTTCTAACTGCCAAGAAGCTTATAATAGTTAAATATTCACTATAATATCACAGATTGGCTAAGAAGATTTCTCGAATATTTTCCTATAGAAACAAAAACTAATCACCGCCTCAATTCGAAATGACGTTTAGTCGAACTCAGATGAAATGTTGAACTGGCGAAGAAAAACGGAATATGAAAAGCTGACGGCACTGCGCATGCCTGACCACACAGCTAATACGCATTCGTGGTGGTATCTAGCGCCAATAAAATGATGCTAACTACTTCTCTTAATTTTCTTACCACAATAATTAACATTTTGGAGCAGTTTCGTCCAAGAAAAAAATATTATTGACTACAAACAGACCGATTAGAATGGTGAAGCGTTTTCCACGAGACGTTTGTTATATAGTTTCTCTAAATAGTATTGCACTCGTCTTTCCATTAGGAAGGAATTTCACAGAATAGAGATGACTATCGATGTTTGATACTACAGAAACATCGATGTTTTTACTTAATTGTTCGATGTTTACTATCGTTGTGGGACGGTTGGGATTGAGATACGTGGTAAAACGTAGTAAAATCACTGCTCCAGCCCAGCGAGCCTGGTAATGGAAGGCAGCGGCAGGAAGCATATTGTTGCTGCAATCTGCTGCAAATTATTACACACAGGTTGGTTATTCCTCGAATGGGGGAAACAGTGGGTGTGGCGGGTCCCGGACCCATTCCAATCGATTCAGGGTCCAAAATTTAGTGGAAAATGATACCCCACACGCCTAGGTACCAGAAATCTCGAAAACACATACATACTCAAAATGGGTAATAAATACTCAATTTGACCCATAACTTCTTCCAGTGGGTGCCAATCGTTCTGGGACCAGTTTTATTGGATTCAGCGTCCAGAATTTAGTGGAAGATGATACCCTACTCGCCTAGATCGCCCAAAATCTCGAAGAATCCATTTTTCGAAAAACACATTTTGACCCCTACCCCGCCCAAATTTGGTCCGATCGGGCTGAAAAGTTTCAAGAACCATTTTAGGCCGGGAACAGACCCCTGACCCAAATTTCAGATTTTTAGAAAATTTTCTGCTACCGAAAACGGCGAGGACAATGGACAGCGGACGGACATTGACCTTATTTGATCTAGAGACCATGAAACGTCCAGAAAAAAGTTTTGAGCCTAATCGGAAAGGTTGACCTTTATCATGAAAACATACGTTGATTATTCAAGAAATAACCAACCAAAACGGGGTAACAGTAGAAGGGGAAAAATAGTTACAATATACATTTCATTCTTATAGATTATTATATCCTATGCTATATGAGATGTCAAACCTTCCGATTTTATTGAAATATCGATGTTTTAGATGCCAATGTGGATTTAGAATATTGGTGTCCTTGTAGTGGTTCATACTCAGCAATAACTTTTCCTTAGTTGATAAATAAATTCCGTGTCAGTATTCTGTTATTCTTCCTCTCCTCCTCAGTGGTTCTCACCATTCCGTTTCTCAAAATAGGCAAAAAGTGTCTAGTGCACTCGGGTCTGTCAAAATTCACATAGGTATTGGAATATTGTATGTTCCATCATCATATGATTCGATTTTATCATGTCGAATGCCATCAAGTGGGTATTTCTGGGTACATTTCATACAAAATCAACACTTTATCAGTTTGTCAACAGAAAATGTTTTCAAAAATTGCGTTCATTTTAACCAGTGAGCAGAAAAGGCTTTTTCGAAATATATTTCTATAAGAATGTTGCGGAGTTATTTATTTATTTATTATTATTATTTTTTAATAATTCACTCAGGATTTATTCAAAATGGTGAAAGATTGTGTTGGGTTGACCTTCCAATAGGTCGCCAGTTCTTCTTATTCACATCTTTTATTTCATTTACGACGTTTTGCCAGGCCAGGCCTGGCATCACCAGGTACCCTCGTATTGGCAACTGGCCTCCAAAGCCCTATAGGATAATACACATCGTTATTAGGACCAAAGCGAAATCTAATATTATGAGCCACATGAACTTGCTATTCACCTGGATGTAAGGTTAATGAATTACCACGTGATATCCTACCTGTAAGAATTTAAATTTAAATTTACTATGACTCGCCTTTGAATTTAGGATGAGAATAATTAATATATCGATAAAATAATGACTAGGGCTTAGAGGTTAAGCCTGCTAAATCGACATCTACCTGGACATAAGACTGTACACCCAAGAAAAAAGAATGATGATCTGTATATAATCATTAAAGGGCTTTGGAGACCAGTTGCCAATACGGGAGTGCCTAATGATGCCAGGCCTGGCCTTGGCGAAACGTCTTAAATGAAATAAAAGATGTGAATAAGAAGAACTGGCGACCTATTTAAAAACAACCCTAACCAACATATTTATTTTTCACTGAGTTTTGTCTGATTGGCTCCTTTACCATCATTTCTACACACAAGTTTGATGGTTAAAAACTCGATGTTTTGGTTCGATTTTGATTCCAAATTGATAGGTAATAGTCGATGTTCACATCGATTTTTGCTAACGATTCGGCATCTCCATCGTAGAGTCACCAGGTCTTTACCGATTGTGAAGAAGAAAAAGAAGATATGTTTTACGTTATCATCTCTTCACTAGTGATAAGCATTGATAGGTGTCTGAGTATCAACGTTATTTCCATTACAAATAATTACAATCGTTACAAAGATCACAAAAACGGTTGAGGCTTTGATGAGCTGTGATATTATAGCATGGACGCATCCTCGCAATACAGTCCTTCGTTATATTGAATTATTCTCAAAATCAGAACACCGACCATCTTTCTGACCAACCTAAGTTCACCATTTAATAAACTAACATGTTTCTACTCGTATTTTGCGTCATCGTCACCGTTTTGAATTCCTACTTGCCCTCATTCGTTGAAAAGGTGACTAATATCATATATTTACTATAGTAGTTTCGGTGTTGTAGTTTATTTTTCGATGCCATCCATGGTTTCTGACGTGAATAGCATTATTCTATAGTCTCTTTCTGGTTCCGGCAGGTTGTGAAGGCCTTGGTGAGAGTACCCAAGAAATTTCCGATTGAAATGGAAAATTTGAAACAGCAGATGGATGAAATAAACATGAAAGAAGAATTGGCCAAGTACGCCAAACTCCAACGTCAATACAACAAACTTAAGGATGAGTTTAAAATTAAAGGTGAGCCTATAAGTCGGTCCAGCTTGGGAAATCTCATGTTTGTTCCATTTAATAAAACGAATTCTGTATATGAAGTCCACCTCTGGATGGGTTGCTTTGTTTAGTAGATTGCAGTGATAAGAAGCAATTATCGGTTAAAATGCACTGTCGGGGCCCCTTGATTAGTAATCAATGATTACACGCTTGATAAGGCGTCTAAATATCGATTTCGACTTCGAGACCACTGTATCGATATTACTGTCATGATAAGAGATGGCAGGTCTGACCTGGGCGGTGATTGACGTGCACATGTCAATACTTCACTGCAATCATACATTATGATTGGGTATTGTCTAAATAAGTGGGTTTTATTGTAAATTATAGGGTTATTGTGATGTCACAAAACTATCGATTATCTCGTTTGAAAGGACGTATCGATATATTAGAACGCCATGACAGGGGTGCATATGTACTGATATTATCATCTACCTACACCTATCTCACCTAAGTTCAGGTTTATTAACCAGCGAATTAACTGAAGGCATTTTTAATAGGCCAGATTCGGGCAATTATCAAATGAAGCATACGAATTTTTAGCAATTGTAGGCTAGTAATGGTCGCTAATATCCATAAGATGGTACTATCGATACTAGTCTAGAACCTTCAGTCATTGGTAGATGTAGCTAAAAAGTTTATGCAAGGGTGTTTTTGAGTAATTAAATTAAAAATGCGACATTGTATTCTGTAATAAAAGTTCTCAAGCCAGATTGAAAGAGGCAGAAGTAGCAAGGATGGACAATTTATCAATGCTGAATCAATGGATTATAGGAAATGAATTTACATTTGAAAGGTTATTTGATTAGAAAGCTACTACTCTCTACTTGCTACAGGGCCCTGTTGGTTGTAAGTGGTTGTTAGTGTTGACTAAAATGGGAATACTTTAAGGATTTTGACCAAAGGCAACACTGCTGTCTGCAACCCTGCTCTAGACAGCAGTGTTGCCATTTCCACAGATAAATCTGGGGATATACAGATTATAATTATGTTCTACTTTTTTTAAATTTGTGCGCCAGGCTGCTGTTATATTTTGCTAAATATGATTTGCAAGAACAACAGTCTGGTTGTCAACATTTAGTAGAAATTTTGGTACTTTCCTTTTAACTCTCTTCATCACTCCATTGTAAATGCCTCTTGTCAATGCCCAATGCCAAATGCCCATGGGAGAGCGCCAGGCAACAAGAATGTTCTCTTTTAAAATTTAAATAATATATGCACAGTTTGGGGAATTGAGACATTTTTGGGTGTGGGGAGAGGCGCAGTGGCAACCTCGACTCTGGGCGCTTTGAGGTTATTTGTGTCCAACAGGGTTGATAGCAAAGGCGGAGTATCAATTTCTTCATCAGTTACAATGGGCCAATCTCTTTGAGATTCCAAAATTCCAATAAATATTGTAATTTTCAATATCTTTCCTTACTAATCATAGTATCCTTCCCGCCTCCGCCCCTCGATGGCTCTGTCCCTGCGCAAGTCCAACCTAAGCCTGTTATCCACGTGTGAGATAACAATTTTCCAATGCTTAAAGACATTGGAAGGGCAAGGGGCATTCACAATGAGGGGGGTCAACAAAAAAAGTGCTGAAATTTGTCTCACAAAGGCTGCCTGAATCAAGTTGGTTGTGGTTATACCCATACCAGTCTGTGGAGACGTTGAAGCAAGGCTAGAGTGGCCTTTTTTATGCTGATTAGATGGATATTTTTAACCATTCTCCACCATCCAGAGACATTATCCCTCACCCCATCAAATACATCTGATCGGATAACGTTTTCGTTGTGCCGTTATTTAAGTGGAAGTCAAATTTAGTAGTAAAATTTACTCATATAAAAATCTGCATTCTAAAATGATTTTGAGTATTGTGTAAACCATCATCATTCCTCATCATTTCCTCTTTTGCAGTTAAGGAATTGGCTAACCAGAAGTGGAAGTATGGACTTATGGCCCGTTATGTATCTCAACTTGCTGTGGTAAGTGTCATGTGACACCCTTTATTTGTCAATAGAATCAGTTTAGCACTTTCACTTCACACTGTGTAGTTGTCCAGCTTCTAATACTGTTAATATTAGCTTTGAATTTACAATACAAAAATTGTCTTACAAATTAGAAACTTACCTGCAGCACAATATTTCTCACAATGTATCATCTTTATTACAGACGATATTATGCATCGTTATGTTTTGGAATCACCGATCGACTCCTGTGATTATTCTGAAAGAAGATTGGCTGCAACCCGTCGCAAGCGTTTTAGCCTGGCCTACACAAGTACCAGGAGCACTCAGTTTCCCAGTGTGGTTCCTCATCTGCAGCACCGTTTTGAAGTTGACGAAAGAGCCGCACAGTTTACGTCTTCAGTGATTTAAGTTATTTTTGAATGGCATTTTGAAAAGAACGTTAACCATCTTACTTGGTGACTACCAAATCTCGTTTCGTTACAAGGTCTAAAGAAGAAAGAAATCAATAAAACATTAAAACGAATAAATGTTTGGACCGGCCCACCCTTGCCAAAAAGACAGGCTTGTAGGGATGCTTGAATAGTTTCATTAGAGGTAGGTGGTCACAAAATCTATCTTTGGACTTTTTTCGCGGTTTTCACTTGACTTTTGGACTTAATCAGTTTTGCGACTCAGCGCATCAACTCGGATGCGCTTATGCAATGGGCCACCGACGGTATTGTAAGTTGTCAGCTGCCCAAGGGTTCATCCTGATACATTCTGCTACCCCCTACTCACCTATGCACAGCCAAAACAACTGGAAACATTAACGCCTGTTCAATGAAAATGTCTCATAATATTTTACGGAATTATATTCCCTTTACCACTACCCCCTCCACATTACTCCTACAGCCGCTATGGAGGTACTGCTGAGCCTGCTCCCTATAGATATCTTCATCAAAGGAGAGGCTGCAATGGCCTCCCTGAGCCTGAAATGGAATGGAACCTGGCGGGAATCAACCCATCGAGGTCATACAACAATTCTGAGAGAGATATACACACCTCTACTAGATGTGGTGGCAGATGTCATGCCCAGAACTCCCTCCAAACCCCATTGATATAAGTCGTCAATGACTTTAATGGAGCAAAGGGTCATAAAATGCTGTGCCAGTGACCTGATCTGGTACACTGATGGGTCCAGAATGGAAACAGAGACAGGGAAATACACCTCCGTTTTCCTGGCCGAAATTCTGGCAATCAACGCATGTGCCCTGGAAAGGCACAGGGGAATTGAGGGCCACGAAAAAGCAGATGAGCTTGCCAGGAGGGGCTCCAGAACACCCTTCGTGGGCCCAGAGCTGACTGTAGGTTTGCACAAAAGTTCCTTCGGAGCTGCCAACAAGGAGAGGACGTACGAGAAACACTACGACAGATGTCGGAATATTGAAGGACACGTCCATAGTGAGCGTGCAGTGGCAAAACCCCACCCATCACTCACCAAGGACCTACTTAGACTTAACTGCAATGACCTAAAAGCGATAGTTGCCCAACTAACTGGCTTCGGTTCTCTAAGTTTTCATCTGAACCGTGTAGGGGTGACTCGACAACCCAGTGCAGACTCTGTGAGGAAGCATACGGAACTGCAACTCACATAAATGTTTCGAGTGCCCAGCACTCACATCCCGCAGGTGCAAACCCCATTGAGAAGCATTCCCTGCAAAAAGTTAGTTTACAACCTAACAACCCTTATCAAATTACTTGGGGTGTTCATGGGCTAACAAATAGGGCACTCATGAAACCACTAGGCCACCAGGCTTCTGCTTTTGGGGCTCCCTCAAACCCCTTTCTCTGGGTGTCCAACACCATCTAACCCTCCAAATTGGGATTCTAGGCAAGGCATTTATGCAGATCTAAACAACTCCCTTGTGCTGTTTAGCTGTAGCTTTGTCGTATTACTTCCCTCTGAATTGCCCCAGAACTCCACATCCTCACCAGTCATATAGGAAGATAAGAAACTTCACAATATTGGAACGAAAACCAGGTTAGGCTTTATTTACAAAAGTAGTGCTATTTTTAAACGTTACTCAGTAAAATATGGCTCCTCCGCCAATACCGTTACCGGCACAAATAACGCTCTTCATTTTATTTCTGACTATTTACACACATGTACAAGTTTTGACGATGAATTTCCACAAATAAGTACAGTTTAAGGACAAGAACGTCGTTACGTGATGAGAAATAGAAAAACACGTTAAAATTGACATTCATTTCAACAGGTGTATGTAATAAAAGTCGTCGTACAAACACAGAAGCGAATATGCTTATTTGACTACTATAACGAATAACGATTATTTACAAAACGAAGGGACGATCTAAGGGGTGAAGAGCTGAACTAACTTGATTAGGTGAAATCAAATTGGCAGGAGGCTATTCTCAGATTTGTTTTCTTTATTAGAAAGTAAATAACCGTGAGAGGATACTTAACATTGTTTGAATGTGAGGTTTGAATTGAGTTAGGCCTGTGCAGTATAATACTATTCTACTATGTTTTCCCTCAACATTAGATCAAGGTATTCGTTTCGATTCAAACAAACAATAAAGTAGTGTCTTTTCCAGAAGCCATTTACATCAATTTCACCCTTAGAGGAATTGATTAGTGTCACACTTCTTGTTGCAGCATAAACCTAACCACAATGCCATAACAAGGACCCTCAAGATTCCTGTGGAAAACTCGAGGCGTCCAGTGAACGTAAGTTTGCACACTGTTGAGTGACACATAGGACAACAGGTTCAGGTTGTGGCTCTTGAGTAGTCAACGTTGACTGTAATGTCATCAGTCAAACATATGCAAGGATGCAACCGCAGAGCAAAGAGCCAGCCTTTGAATGAGCTGCAGTAGAGCAACAGCCAAGAGTAAAGACCAGGTTGTGACGAGTATAAAGGGTGTCCTATGAGTCCCCCCTATCTTAAAATTGTCCAAATGGGATTAAACAAAAAACAACTTCTTGAATATTTTTTGCAAGGATCTTAAATATATCATATTTGCGCAACCCTGCACAAGTGACATTAACTTTATTATTTTGAATTAGAACCTCAATTTATTATTGCAAATTCGGATTCTAACCAAAATTTCCCGAAAATTTTATCCTTAAAACAATTTTTTTTTATTGCTCACAACCGGTTCAGTGAGCATGCTAAGTTGCGCAACCCCAAAATTATCAAATAGTAGATAACGGTAAACTGTAATGTGTGACACATGAATTTTCATTGTTTTTTAACACTGATTAACGAAATGCTAACCAATTCTTGAGTCCATTCAATTATTGCGAAATAATGACCAAAATTCGTCCATTTTGCGTAAAGAAAATCATCTTTTTAGCGCGTCTTTGCACATAAAATATTAAGTTTTGTAAGTTTTTGAAATTTATATTTTTAATAGACGGAGAGTTTAACAGAACACTTAAACCTGTGATATTTTATGTGCAAACCAGCGCTAAAAAAGATGATTTTCTTTACGCAAAATAAATGAATTGTGGTCATTACTCCCCAAAAATGATATCTAATCAAGAAACGGATAGCAATTTGTTGATCAGCGTTTAAAAACAATGCAAATTCACGAGCCACACATTACATTTTACCATCATCCTATATTTGACATTTCTGGGGTTGCGCAAACTTGGCATGCTTGCTGAACCGGTTGCGCGCAGTAAAGAAAAAATGGTTTGAAGGATTAGTTTCATGAAATTTCGGGTCAAATCCGAATTGGCAATAACAAAATCGGGGTTCTCATTTAAAATAAGAAAGTTAGTGTCATTTGCGCAAACTTGCGCAGTTGCGCTGGGTGAACAAGTATAATATTTGAGATCCTTGCAAAAGAATATAAACTTTTTCGTACTCCCATTTTTTACGATTTGAGGGAGGAGGGAGGACTGGGGGATGTCCTGCATAATCTATAAACATAACTATGGTGCTTTATTCCCCCATCAACGATGCAAGTTCAGTTAAGGTCAGAAGTGCCTGCAGGAATCCTCTATATGAGTTGGGAAGATGATGTGCATTGCATGCTATATCAACAATTGCACTGAGTGCCTCCAATGTTATTCAGAGATTGGCTCTTGTGTTTGACTTTCAATCAAGTGACACATTCCGTTTTTTGAGAGTGTCATTGGAGAACTGAACAACCCTTGTATGTGGTTGAGGAGGTACCTTGAAGGGCTTTGGCAAGAACTAGTCCAGCCGCCATCTTGATGTACCTGCTGCTCTTTAGCAAGTCTACCAATTGACCATTATCTGGTGGTCTGATTTGCAACTCACTTGTTGCTTTGAAGTACTGCTCAGGTCAAGGAGTGCCCTTTCTGCCAGTCTTTAACCCTCATGTCTGCTGTCAAAGAAAGAAAGAAGGTTTTGGAAGTTAGCAAAATGTCCTTGCTTGCTGGCTGTCTCAAAAGAGATTTGGTTTCATATCTATTGAAACTGCAGCCAGAGGTTTGAACCACCTTTTGATAAGTCAAGATCTCTCACAATGAAATCAGATGTTTTCAGATTGTTTTCTGTTCATGTTTACTTGGCACACAAATGCCACCTATGCTGTGTTTAGCCATTTAAGAGTCTCCTATTAGGTATTTTGAAACAATATTTCTTGAAAATTCCTCTCCAAACCAATTGTGTTATTCTTTTTGGATGTTGAACAAATCAGTTCAGCTCTTTGATAACGCACTCATTTCCAAGATTGATTGTAGTGCTCTGGTTGAATATATCACGGATGAGTGTTATAGAATATCATTAAACCCTGCATCAATTTGTAATTTACACGTTTTTCTCATAAATTTCATCCCTTCACAGGGTAACAGGTGAGGGCGCACAGTGAGGAAGAAAGGGGACGTCAACACACAAACAATTGTTTCCACTGGGAAATGAATCTTGAAAAGTGTAAACCATCTTTGGATGATCATAGGCTGCAGTTGCGGCCAGTTTGTTCAATTTGGGATGGTTCAGGCGTTGCCATTAGTGATGGGTAGTGGCGACCTGTCAGCTCTTTTTGATTCAAGGTTGTGCTGAGCTGTGATAAGCCAATGTTGAAGCCAGCAGTGATGTTAGTAAAATGGTGACAAGAGGAGGTGTCATTGGTGCCTTTCCAAGAGCAGTCACTCCCATGTCTCGGATCTCATTGTCTGTGCAAAAAACAAGTTAACCAACACTGTATCATAGCATTGAACACAAATATGTATCAGGTTATAGGTCAAAATAGGGTATAAGGGGCCATGAAGTAACAATTTGGTAAAAATGAATGATTTAAAACTTCTAAAAAAATTCCTCTATATCTTTACTGCACTTGGGTTCTAACATACATGCAATTTTGGCTCAGTTTGGTTTGGGTATTGCATCTACTTACCATGTGGATGATACACTTCAGGCGTTTCCCATGAATATCCTCCTAAAAGAAAGGAAAAATATAGTGAATATTTGTGTTAACGAAGAAAGTGAAGATGGGGTAATGTAACTAGAAAAGGAGGTTATGTTGTGAGTTGAAGACTCAATGTCGGGGTTTTCGCTATATGCATTGTAGTTGCAGTTACACTTTGGTACTTTCTTCTCAATTGAATAGGTGGCTGGAACAACGATGCATGTTACATTTTGGGTAAAATTTGTTTTTGGTGGCAAGCTGGATCAGAATGTGGTATCATGATGAGATATCGAGATGAGGTTTCATTTATCCTACCTAATTGTACAGACCAAACTTGACATTTATACAACATTACCAGAAGAATTATTTAACTAAGCTCCATTTCCAACAGGAGCGCAGCTTGGCTCTGGAATTCTGAGTGGAATTTTGAGCGCATTTTGTCAAGGCAAATATATTTGAATATCCAGTTTTCCTTTTTTTTTTTTTTTTTTTTTTTAAGTTGAAGCATTGAAAAGAGAACAAACAGTTTATTGGAACTAAAACAAAAATGGTATCTTTTATATCTTATAGCATTTATATCTATAATAGTCATGGTTGAAAAATAGCGAGTTCTCAAAAGTAATGGTACCAGTAGTGTAGAGTAAAACACTATTGTGTTGTCCTATCCCCATGTCTACTTCATGGAGCAACCCAACCAGTGTGTGATAAGAAGGTTGGTGCTGTTAGTGTTGTGTACTGATTTTTTTTTCTTAACATTCCTAGCTGGTTGCTCCTAACACTTGACTCATTTTGGTTGGTTATTCCTTGAATAATCAACCTATGTTTTCATGATAATGGTCAACCTCTCCGATTCGGCTCAAAATTTTTTTCTGGACGTTTCATGATGTCCTGATCAAAAAAGGTCAATGTCCGTCCGCCGTCCGCCGTCCGCCGTCCGCCGTCCGCCGTACGCCGTCCATTGTCCACGCCGTTTTTGGTAGTAGAAAATGTTCTAAAAATCTGAAATTTGGGTCAGGGGTCTGTTCCCAGCCGAGATGGGTCCTCGAAACTTTTCAGCCCGATCGGACCAAATTTGGAGGGGGTAGGGGTCAAAATGTGTTTTTTGAAAAATGGATTTTCGAGATTTTGGGTGATTTAGGCGAGTGGGGTGTCATTTTCCACTAAATTTTGGACGCTGAATCCAATAAAATGGGTTCCAGAACAATTGGCACCCACTGGAAGAAGTAATGGGTCAAATTGGGTATTTATTACCCATGTGGGTGACTTCAGCCGAATAGACAAACAAAACACATCGTCATATCCTGTTGTTTATAACCAGCTGTTAAACTTAGCAACCAATTTTGAGCAGTGGCCTACAATTCTTTTTACTGTCCGAGCTTTTTATTCGTACCATTCAATTCAATTTAATACAATTATTATAGCCTTCTAAATTACCTACGTTTTCTCAATATTATATTAGTAAATTAGTGTCGTAGTGCCCCATAGATACACCCATCTTGAATATGTGTTTTCGGGATTTCTGCTACCTAGGCGAGTAGGGTGTCATTTTCCACTAAATTTTGAACGCTGAATCCAATAAAATGGGTCCCAGAACAATTGGCACCCAGTGGAAGAAGTAATGGGTCAAATTGGGTATTTATTACCCAATTTGATTATGTGTTTTCGGGATTTCTGCTACCTAGGCGTGTGGGGTATCATTTTCCACTAAATTTTGGACGCTGAATTCAATGATGTGTGTCCCAGAACGATTGGCACCCACCGGAAGAAGTTATGGGTCAAAATGGGTATGTATCCACCCATTTTGTATGTGTCAGGATTTCTGGTACCTGGGCGTGTGGGGTATCATATTCCACTAAATTTTGGACCCTGAATCGATTGGAATGGGTCTGGGACCCGCCACACCCACAGTTTCCCCCATTCGAGGAATAACCAACCCGTGTGTAAGAATTTGCAGATTTTTTTAAAGGACAGAAACGCAATGGGAACAGCAGAAAACAATATTGATCCACAAATGAAAGAGTGACAAGAGGTGATTAAAAAGAAATCCCTTATCATTCCAGTAGAGCGCACTAGCACAGGTGTTCCGAGTTCAGGAGAAAATCCGGTGCAGCAGAACACAGTTCTGTTCTTGCTCCAAACCGTGCTCTTAGTGCTCAACAAACACAAAACTGGAAGGGAGTGTACTGAACTCGTGCTCTGAGAACGACTAAAACAGCACTGTGTAAGCCTCTCTCGAATTAAAATCTGTTATAATTTTAATTCGGGTTTCTTCGGAGGTTTTGAATGGACCTAGCGAGAGGTTACACAATGTAAGTCCAAGACTTACGACTGAGCAACTAGGGATACCAAGGATGACCATAAAATACATTGATACAAAATGAATTATAATTGAAATCAAGGACACGTTGAGCATAAAAGGATGAGCATAAAATACATTGATACAAAATGAATTATAATTGAAATCAAGGACACGTTGCAAAGCAGAATATGCCTCAACGTGGGCTAGAATTGATACAAGACAAAGTAATTCAACAAAGTAAATTAGACAACATGTTGTGGAGCATAAAATACAATTAATACATGATACATGAAATTATGATATACATGAAATACAATTTAATGTGCAAGCGCACATTAAACGACGAAAACGGCGTCGACGTCGAAGGAAAAGAGGAGGGGGCACACTGTCCCAAAGGTACACAGCGAGGCTTAATAAACTTGAGTCCTTTATCTCATAGGGAACACAATATTACAGCTTCGGTTGACTTCAGCACGATAGCAGAGTTCACTTCAGAGCGAGCACAGGACAAAGCCAGGATGGACTGAGTGAGATGCACTTGCACGACAGGGTTACAAAAATATGACTCCAACATGTTGGGCGCCTTGGCCATGAGGGGCGCCTTGGCCCTGAGGGGCGCCTCGACAACGACCGTCTGGTTGGACGAGTGAAGCCCTGGAGCTCTCCAAATGCAACGTCCAGGCAGGAGCTGCACGCGCATCCTGGTGCATGCTCCCTCCCTTCTGGCCTTCTGGAGGCAGCAAGCCTGGGGGCTTACAACTGGGCATGCTCTTGAAAGTGCCGTACAGTTTGGGACAGCTATTAACTGCACTGCAACCAGACTTTATGGTGGCCAATGTTTGAACCATTTAGCATAGATCCATCTACTATAACATGGCTAACTAATTTACTATTTTTATGAAAAATTATGCAAGTACGCAGGTACCTTTAAGTGAAAACTTAGTTACCTTCTGCACTGGTAGAAAATGAGAAAATTTCAGACATTTTGCTCCAACCAAACGTGTTCCGAGCCTGCACTTTGGCCTCGTATTGAGTGTTTGCTTCCAGGCCAAGTATCATGTAGCTCATCTCTTGCGTGATATCTGCCCTCTTGTAGTCTGGTTGTACGGCGATTGAGACGTCTGCCCATTCTCGAACGTTGTAGTAAGTCAAATTTTTCTATAGAAAAAAAAAGGAAAGAACAATGACTTAGGTGTAGATTTGACAGAGGAAGCCAATGAATATGCTGACCAAAAGTCAAGATTAGCGAACAACTTGGAGATTATTGCATTTATCATTAAATTTTAATCTTTGAGAACATCACGTTGATATATCAAAGGTACTTCTTCCAGACAATAGGGGTTGTGTAATTAACTACCAGGAAGAGCGAGCGAACCAAACAACCCAAGCCAAAGCTTACCTTTCTCACACAACAGAAAATCCTCGCTTAAACATTCGCAGGGTGGTCCTCTGCAGCTTGCTTAGTACTTATTGTCAGGAATTAGGGGACCACCAAATCCATACTCATTCCACAATCTATTACTTTTTGTGGTAATTTTAGTTATACTGCAAGGATGGAATTGTTGGTTGTCGATAACACTTACACTTACCCCCCACCTCTCGTGTTGAACGTTAGTGTCCAACCGGCCTTCAAATTGTTTTCTCCTGTAGAAAAGTTGGTGCTCCTCGATGGCCGAGTAACTGAACACTGACCAAGTGATGTTGTAGCCGTCGCGCCATTTGGACACTGTTGAGCTTCTGAACACAGGCTGGCGTGGTTTTCCTGTTCAATTATAGCATCTTTTGTAAATACAATTTAAATAAAGGTAAAGTAAATTATGTCCGTAATTTGGTCGTTACAATGTCCAATCTCTTTCCAGTTTCTGTCAAATCTTGAAATCCAAGTAGGGTATTATTAGAAAAAGACTTCTCATGACATAACAGGGGGATGGATCTGTCCTGGCGACATTATGTTTCCAACTAAATATCAATCGAGAAATCCTAAACAGGGTCAAGGTTGACAATTCTGCCCTAGCAGTCTCTGATGTAGTGCCAGAGGAGACCAACTTCCACATACCAATCAAAGTGATCATTCATGACCGACAGCGCTGGGTGGTTCACCCGTATTTCTCCAGGGGTCACAGCAGTGATACACTGATGGATTGCTGGTGGATGGTTGGGCTGGCCTGGAGGTGAGCGGGTGGGTTATGCCCTGGCTACCCTTGGCTGGTTAGCCACTGTCTACCAGGCAGAGGTCCTTATCATTGCCACCGTTGGGGGCTCACCTGCTCCAGAATCATCATATTCTCAGACAGCCAGGCAGCATTAAAGGCCATTGCAGCTTTCATGTTCACCTTACGGCTAGTGTGGGAGTGCCTTCAATCCCTGAAGAGGCTCGCAAGGAGGAACTCAGTGACGCTCCTCTGAGTGCTGGGTCATTAGGGTATTCGAGGGAACGAGGATGCCGACCTCCTTGCCAAGCGGGGGTGGTCCTGGACCTTGGATTGGGACCTCCAAATGCTACCTGAACCAGCAGGTCAAACTGTGGGAACGCTTACAAGTGGCTGCATACTGGCAGAGGCAAGCTTTCAAACATGACAGTTGTACCATTGTAACATAGATAAATGTTTCAACTACAATCAGCAATGTTATGTTAGATTACGATAGCCTGCTTACGTGTAGGTAATGTGTCCAAGCCCTACAGTGTTTTCTGGTTCCAGACAACCTAGTGAGCTTGGCGAATTGGGCTTTGGTGCTTAACTAACCAAGAATAATATCCTAAGTGGTGGTCACATTTTATAGCAAGGCAGTGGTGGAAGGTGCCAGACTCAGGAAGAAATGCTCTTCCAGGAGAATCACCAAGAGGAAAAACAACAGGCAGACACTCCTGGCAGCTACGTCATGTTTTGGTGCTTTTCTTGGGCTAACCTTCTGCAGCTCTGTAGGAGGGAGTGTTGGCGTTAATTATGCAATTGTCAAAATTTGACAATTGCATAATTGCATTTTCTGTGTGGAACAGAAAATTAATCAACTGAAGGTTCCCGTTGCTTAATGACGCATGGTTCTCGGAATAAAGGTTATTGGAAATTGCCCAATTTCGAGGAGGTCACGTGACACTGCATTGAGTATTTGTGCGTGAACGGAGTGTCCCCCAAAACGTATAGCATCAGCGTTAAAATACTATGATGATTCATGTGTCACACATTAGAGTTCACTGTCATCTACTATTTGAGAATTTCGGGGTGGCGCAACTTTGCATGCGCACTGTCCAAAAAATCGATTGTACAATGTGTTTTGTCAAGATTTGAAAAAATGTAGTTATGCTGCCGCACCCTATAGAACCAAATTACCGCATAATCCACGACTTTCTTCAAGGGATGAGCTCATTTCTAAAATTTTTAGAAAACGACGAGTACAAACCTGACAGGATCAATCCCGCTTTGTCTTTTCCAAAACCGTTTGACGCGCTGCACTCGTAATCGTCCAAATCTTGTAGCTGCACTCTCTGAATGATAAGGTTGTATCGATTTCCCCTTTTCTCGGTCTGATGATCGTCGGTGACTTCTAACCTGAGCGTGTTCCCTCTGTACCATTTAACCTAAAAAGTTCAATAATAATTAAAAAAAAAAAAAAAATGAAATGACATTTTGTATTGTATTTGGCGGATCTTTCTCGTGTGAGAAGGCGTATCTTGTAGGAAAATATTAAAATGTGGACAAAAAATTCTATCTTCATTTGAAATCGTCATAAATTTACTCATAGGTTCTCTAAATGTGAGCGGAAAGTAAGATGAGATCCCTTCATATTTGTCAGGGAGTTTCTCATTTGGGATTTCTCTTCGGGAGTTGCTTTTTCTCCGTGAGTGTTATTATGCGGTAAAATAAAAGCTTTTTCTCTAACGATGGCGCCATAGTAGGTCGAGGCTGATTCAATGAGACGCGCGGATACTACAAGTTGAAGATATGCTGGTGAAGTAGAACTTTCTACGTATTATACCGTGTCTGAAAGCCAACTTTATTCGTCATTTCACTCCTGCATGGAACAGCATATCTCCAGTAAGCAGTAAATTGCATGAACTTGTTGTAAGATCAGCACAGAAATCACATAGATTTCACACTTTCATTTCACACTTTCCTACGAAATTAGATTTAATTTTCTACTACCAGAACAAAAATGTAGAAAAGTGATGTTTGGGAATTTTGAGCTCAAAAATGACTTCCCATAAACTGCACTATTTTGAGATTGTCAGCAAAGTATGCCGTCCGGACCTAGATTTAGGCCCAAATATAGGAGTGGGAATGTGTGCTATTCGGGTATATTTGGGAACAAGGCGTGTCGGGTGACATTTTCCAATAAATTTTGAACTCTGAATCCATCGAGGTGGGTCCCGAATCCCGGAATCGATTGGAATGAGCCTCCATATTCCACGCAGTGTGAGGCAAAAGTTTCCACAGGTTTCCTTTGGTAACTTGCCCCTCAATGGATACATAAAGTAAGCCCCTCACTGAAGCTTTGTCCAATTTCATTTGAATGAATGATGAACTGACCGGGCGCCACTCATCTAGGCCCTCTTTGAAAAGGCCCGTGCATTGATGAACCAAGAACTACCTAGTCCTCTGGCAGCCAAAGCCAAAGCTTGGTCGTTTTAAAAACGTTTCAAACAAGTAGCAAGCTACTTTTCACTGCTTACTGCTGCCTGACGATGGATATGTACGCCCTTTTAGGGTAAAGGGGGGCTGAGTTGTGCGACCTGATGATGCCGGCAAAGGTGCCGACGAAACGTCGAAATATACATTGATGAAAAGGACCTGCTGAAAAGGAACTTTGTGAAAAATGGAAGGTCAAACCAAACCGACTAATAATCTCAAGTCGTTGCGGTACCTTCTGTACGCGTATGCCAGCAAGAATGGCATCCCTTGTCCATTTTCTGACTAAACGAAAATGGTCGAAAGGGCAATTTTCTAATAGGCTCTTATCCAAGTCATTCATACGGGATAAATATTGTGATTTTATTCTCCCGAATTTTCGCCATGTATTTTTAAAATAGGATTGTCGATATTTCTCTTACAATTTTTGGAATAAACGTATTTCTACGACTTTATACATGGTGATTAATTTTGTATTAAATCGAAAAATCGGTATACGAGGCTAATGTTTCCATACTCGCCTTTCGTTAAAATGTGAAAATGGGGGTCTAAATAAGATGCCCAAACTGGTAACTTTTACCCCCAACAACCCTATCGTACTCTCAATTTTATTTGTTGATAAAATAGATACTTGAAGAAAACCTTGAATTTTACTGAAGTATGCGCAATAAATCTTCAGTAAGAACGCCAAAGTAAACGTATAAATATCTGCACTCTATACCTATTATGGATTTTCTTCAAAAGTGACAAAGAAGAGGTGGTTGTTGTAGCCCTTTTTGTGTCCGTACGTGAGCCTCATTGCTTCTGTTTTTAACCGTTTGGCGCTCAAGCAAAGAGCAGAAATGAACTGACGACAAGATGGTGGACCATTTTGAGTTGATTCTAATAATAAGAACTACTAACAACTGACTGTTTTGTAGCTGAAGCGACTCTCCGTTGCTTACCTCAGGGGCTGGCTCAGCGTAGACTGTGCACGTGAGGACAGCTCGGGTACCGATTCCCGTATGAACCCAGTCTTCGTCTATGACCACTTCAGGTTGATCTGAAACAATAAAAATTAAATTGGTTTAGTTAAATGTTATGAAAAGAGAACATTCAGGAGAATGATGTTGCAGTATAATGCTCATTCTCCAATAGGAGAATTTACCTCCCATCATAATAATAATAATAATAGTGTCGTAAAACCACAAAAACTATCGACGAGAATATTTGATTCGGGGAGACAACGCTGACAGAGAACACAAATTTCTTGAACAGGCTTTTACTGATACACAAACCGAAACGAACCGAACTAATGATGAACGTAGGAAACCAGAGATCTACGAAAATTGGAACGACAAACTCGCACGAAACCCAAAATGGCGGAGAGACGCGCCAGCACGTCACCAACGCGACAGAAACAGGGCCGCTCAAGTTTGCGAGAAACACCGGGAAGCCAGCCAACCCCTTCCCTAGACAAATTCCCGACATTCTCCCACCTGAGGAATGAAGTGACTCACTGTCCCAAAAAGTTGACCCCAATTCACACTAAAAACCTAACAGGTAACGTGACCTTACGCCCACAACGGGTCTCGCAAGTTTTTCGCACAAGTCTTTGCTTAGGAACTCTTGATTTCTTCTCTTCTTCTTCTAATTTGGCTGGAACATGGTGAGCGAACCCCTCCCCTGGATTATTTGGCTCTTCATCTTCTTGCTTCTGACGATCCAATACTCCCGGGAAGACCTCAGATGATCGAGATGACTTCATCACTCCAGGGGGCTGCGCAGTAATCTCTTGAGGGTTATTGTTTGAGTCGAAGACCTCAATTTCCAGCGGAAAAATGTGCTGGATAGCACGGTTGAGTCGCCCATTGGCGGTCCGTAGAACAACAGCTCTGCATTTACCATCCTTGCCAACGATGGTCTCCTCAATTATGGCCAGAGGCCAATCAACTCTCTTGTCGCCTTTAGATCCAACCAGGACAACCTCTCCCACCTTAGGACTGCGTTTTTCACGAAAACCTCCAGGTGAAGCGTTAAGTTGGCCGAGATATTCAATTCTGAAGCGACGTCTCAGTTCCTTCTTCAACAAAACTCGTCGCCGCATTTTCCTTTTCAGAGAACTGGCGTCAATAGCGTCAAGTTCAGGAACTCCATCTTGTGAAAGATCATGTAAAAACATCTGTGGTGTGAGGGCAATAGGATCCTCAGGGTTCTCCGAAAGGTACGTAAGTGGCCGCTGGTTCACATAGTTGGTGCACTCATAGATAACGGTTGCAAGCTCTTCGTAGATCAGGGAAGCCTTCCCCAAGATCTTCCTGAGTATTACTTTGAGAACTCCAACCAATCTCTCCCAGAACCCTCCCCACCACGCCGCACGGGGGGGATTAAACCTCCACTCAATTCTGCTGACTGCTCCATTTGCGGAAACCTTGTCCCAATCAACTTCCTGCATGGCATTATTCGCACCATGGAAGTTCAGACCGTTATCCGAATAAATAATTGATGGGCGTCCTCGAATAGCCACAAACCGCCTGAAGCACATTAAAAACGCTTCCGTCGAGAGGGAAGAAACAAGCTCTAAATGTACTGCACGATAGACGGCACAAGTGAAAAGTGCAATCCACACTTTACTTCCATCAGCCAGGTACAAAGGGCCAGCCAGATCTACCCCACAGATCTCAAATACATTTGCGTCGCGAACGCGATTTTCGGGGAGCGGAGGTGATTCGAGTTCCAATGACTTGGCACGGTGGCGCTGGCAAATTGAACATTTTGCCAAAATCTTTTTGATTGCCTGTCTTCCCCGAACTATCCAAAAGCGCTCACGAATGAGACTCAGTAAGTTTTGACCAACGACATGTCCATTTTCCAAGTGAATTTCCATGACCAATCTACTCACAACTTCATGGTCTGTCGGCAGTATTATTGGAGACCGAAAATCTTCAGAATCCTTCCGAGCCCAAATTTTGGTCCTCAGACGAATCAAACCATCGGCTCCAATATGAGGTTTCAATTTCCTGAGTTTAGTATCCTCCAGCCCATCAAACATTTCCCTCTGAACCATGGCCAACAAGAACTTTTCAGCACGCTGAATTTCCTTGACTTCAAGTTCTCCTCCACATTTTGGCTTATCCGATAACTTGTTGAACAGAAATCTGAGAATCCATCCAATTACCTTGACATTTCTTGAGTGTTTTGAAAATTTCCCAAAATCGGCTGAAGCGAGGGCGACTGTGTCGGTTACGATGGTGGTTATCGCTGTTTTCCTTCTTTCTTGAATGATTTCCATCTCGTTGGGCGCATCTTCGGCCGATGGCCATTCTGAAGCAGGTTCACGAAGCCAATCTGGACCCTCCCACCATGACGAAGTCAA
This sequence comes from Cyrtorhinus lividipennis, assembly GCA_019603395.1. Taxonomy (NCBI): domain Eukaryota; kingdom Metazoa; phylum Arthropoda; class Insecta; order Hemiptera; family Miridae; genus Cyrtorhinus; species Cyrtorhinus lividipennis. The sequence goes on along the minus strand of CM034003.1, from coordinate 9,952,556 downwards.
AAGCACCTTAGGGCTGCAACCACGGCTGGCCAAGTCAGCTGGATTAATGATACCTGGAACGTGATGCCAGTCCTCTGGGAGTGTCAGGGAACGAATTTCTTTGACCCTATTGAACACAAAAACACCCCATGGTTCTTCACGTCTGATCCAGCTCAAAACTGTTGTCGAGTCACTCCAGAAATAACATTTCAGGTGACCAAGTTCTTTGCAAATATTGGAGGCGAGTCTGGCTCCAATGGTGGCTGCTAGCAACTCCAAACGTGGAATAGTTATCTTCTTCAACGGAGCTACACGTGACTTTGCAGCTATCAGGGTAACAAAAATGCCTTCTGCATTTTCCACTCGCAAGTAGGAAACGGTGGCAAAAGCCGACTGACTTGCGTCACAAAAAACGTGTAACGTGACGTCACTATCCTTCATGGAAACCTTAATCCAACGGGGTATTGCAATTTCGTCCAAGGCGCGGATTTCAGACAACCAATTGACGAACAACTTTCTGCTCTTGTCTGATAGGGGAGCGTCCCAAGTACCGCCATCTTTCCAACTATCCTGGATAATCATCCTTGGGATCAATGAAGTAGGTGCACAAGCTCCAAGAGGGTCAAAAAGCCTCTGACTCGCAGAGAGGACTGATCTTCTGGTGACCTCCTTGAAATCCTCAATTTTTGGGGTGTTTACCCTCAAATTATCTGACTTTCGATCCCACAAGATACCAAGAACCGGAGTGTTTGTAGTGTTTGTGAGCGCCGGATCAGTCCACTCCCACCCTCGTAGGTCGAAACAGGCCTCGAGAAAAACTGCTTTTGCCTGGCTCACAAATGCTTCCAAATCGTCTTGGCTATCGACCGATGTCACGCAATTATCTACATACAGGCTTCCATTGAGGTGCGAGACAGTTGAAACGTCATAGGGTGTGTCACCATGAGCTGCTTTCTCCTTACATCTAGAGAGATGGTGATGAATAACTGCAGCCAGCAGGTAGGGGCTGCTTGTGACTCCAAAAACAACCCGTCTATGACGGAAAATCCTCACTTCTCCAGAATGATCCATCCACAAAAATTTCAAGTAATCCCTGTCGGGTTCACTCACCGATATTTGCAAAAATGCCCGTCGTATGTCGGCTATTACTCCAATTTCTTTCAAACGGAATCTCAGGAGTACAGAAGGTATCTGTTCGATGAGGTTATCACCCTTTTCCAAACACTGGTTCAAGTTGGGTTTGCCTGCCGACGCGTCAAACACCGGCCTCACACGCGTAGTGCTGCCCTCCTTCACCACAGCTCTGTGGGGCAGATAGTGACCAGAATCCCAATTCTCATGGTCAACTCGTTCAATGACCCCATCCTGAAGCCACTCCTTGAATACTTCATCGTAAGCCTCAAACAATCCTCCGGCTTTCAATTTTCTCACCGTGGTTTCCAATCTGCTAGTGGCCTGCTGAAGACCCGGAGGTAGAATCGGATGGCCAATCAACCATGGCAAACTGACCTCATAACGGCCGTCCTCCAATATCTTCACGGTTCGCAAAAAATGTTCTCGTGCAGCTGTGCAGGCTTCTTCTTGAGTGCTGATGTCGGCTGGTTCATTAATGCCAATCACGTCTAGCTTCCAGAGTTCGGCAGGCGATAGGTCAATTGCACACAAGGACGTAGCATTTACCATCTACAAACGTCATCTTGGAGCATCCGATTGCTAATATTTTGTCGTTGCCTACGTTCAGTTCGTCAACTCAAATTCTTGGTGTGAGTGGTACACCCACAAACACAACTGAGTTCATTAACACGACTGTGAAATCACCACTGAACGATTCCTTTGAACTCAAATTGCAATTTCACGTGATCGCACAAATTACTCAACACCCCATACCATCACAATCATTGGATCAATCAAAACTTGATATTCCGAGTGATATTCGTGCCAGTTTCGCTGATCCAAAATTTTGCAATTCATTACCAGTTGATGGTCTTCTCGGAGCACAGGCATTTTTCGAGTTGTTTTCAACTGGGAATTTTACATTTTTCAAAATTAACCAGCTATATTTCTGCAAGTCGATTCTAGGCTGGGTAGTTTCAGGGACTATACCTCAGAGCGTCAAGATAGTCCAACTCAACCAATGCCTACTATCCATTTTTGATTCAGACCGTAAAAATCAAACTAATTACGATTCCTCCGACGAAATTGATGAACCACAAAAATTTCAGTCAAAAGAAGAACATTTCTGCGAAACTCATTTTCAACAAACATACTATCGAGATGATACCGGGAGATTTGTCGTAAGCCTACCACTCAAGGCTGACCCAAAAATCCTCGGCGATTCGTTCCAACAAGCAGAACGGTCGTTTTTGACACTCGAACGGAAATTCGCAAAAAATCCTGACTTGAAATCACAATATTCCAACTTTCTGAAAGAATATGAGCACTTGTCTCACATGTCTCTTATTCCACCCGATCAGATTCACATTCAACCTAATTATTACTTGCCTCATCATCCAGTTTTCAAGAACAGTTCCACCACCAGCATTCGAGTAGTTTTCAATGCCAGCAGCAAATCCAAAAGCGGTCACTCACTAAATGATCTCATGTATGCAGTGCAGCCCCGACAAGATAGTTTGTACTCGATTATGCTACGGTTTCGCATGTACAAATATTGCATTTCCGCTGACGTGGCAAAGATGTACAGACAGGTCAACTTGGATCCAGAATTTTGGAATCTACAGCGTATTATTTGGCGCGAAAATCCAAATGATCAACTACAGCATTATCATTTGACCACAGTCACTTATGGTGAAGGCGCTAGCCCACATTTGGCTACCAGATGTCTGCTCGAATTAGCTTACATCAATAAGGACAAATGTCCTGTTGCATCTCAGGTTATTGAACATGATTTCTTCGTTGATGATTGCATCACAGGAACGGATTCGCTAGAAGAAGCCAGAATCATTCAGGGCCAAGTTTCATCCATTCTTGCTTCAGCTGGTATGCCTCTTAGAAAGTGGTGTTCAAATGAACCAACAATTTTGACCTCAATCATCCCTGATAAAGATCCCCATCATGTTATTCTCATCTCAGATGACAAGGAATCCATCAGTGCACTTGGATTGTGTTGGACTCCCTTCAGTGACAATTTCTCATTCCAATCACGACTCACGTTTCATTCACCACCTTACACAAAGCGTGCCATCGTTTCTGATTTGTCCAAAATCTTTGATCCTATGGGACTCATTACACCAATTTTGATCAAGGGAAAAATTTTTGTTCAGGAGTTGTGGCAATGCAAGGCTGATTGGGATGACATTCTCCCCTCCTACATTCAACAAAAATGGAGTCGTTTTTCAACGCAACTGGCTGATTTAGATTCACTCACCATTCCACGACGTGCTAGCTTCTCCTCAACCCAGTTCGAATTACATGGGTTTTCCGACGCATCTGAATCTGCTTATGGAGCTTGCATTTACGTTAAATCTTGGATCAATGATAACAGTCCACAAGTTCGATTATTAACATCAAAATCCCGTGTTGCTCCACTTAAAAACCATTTCAATTCCTCGCCTAGAACTCAATGCAGCCGTTCTACTAGTTCGACTCATGACGTCAGTGATCACATCATTACGTTCACAGCCATCCAGAATGACGTATTGGTCCGACTCCAGCATTGTTTTGGCGTGGATTGCAGGGGAACCGTGTCAATACAAAATGTATGTGGCAAACCGCCTGACTACCATCCACTTCTGCCACCAATTGTAGTCAATGGTTCCATGTTGACACCAAGTCGAATCCTGCTGACCTCGTATCCAGAGGACTCGCTCCCAAGGAAATTTTCACCAACTTATTGTGGTGGCATGGACCCCGATGGTTACAACTTCCAGAATCAGAATGGCCCGTTAGTCAACCAAAAACTAATTTGAGTATTGGCACACTCGTCATCATCAAAGAAGACAACCTTCCCCCTCCCAAGTGGCGTTTGGGACGTGTCTCTGAAGTCCATCCTGGGAATGACAACCTCGTTCGATTTGCTACTGTGACCATGGCCGATAGAACCACATTGAAACGACCCGTTGTGAAACTTTGTCCACTGCCAATTGACAACGACGAATGTTAATGGACATTAAGTTGAAGTAAAAATGTGGTTTATTTTGTAAGGTGCACTCCCTAGAATTTAACCGTTGTATCCTGTTTTTTCAATGTAAATTAATTAATTCATTTCAACTTATTATCATGTAAGTGTTGAAAGATTTTATACTTTCAAGGTGGGGAGTATGTTCCGTTTCACCAGAAATAGCAGGTAGACTAGACCCCCTTAGTTTCATCCCTTCTCTCCCACCTATGTAGTACAGTCGCAGTAGGGTTTCCCTCCAGTATCATTTTTGTCGCCCTACCAGCTGGCACGGGGTGCTTCTAGTTCTCAAGTGTACTCAGTAAAATTTTCAATCAATTTCAAATTTCGTTCGGAAAGGACGGTGATTCGTCGCTTATTCACTGTTACATCAAAACTCGTGGAAGCGGCCCTGGATACCGATCCAGTCGATGTTCGAAAGGTAAACCTAGAATTTGCTAAGTTAGCAGACAAGGCCGAGCGTTTGTTTGCCATCGACAGTCACGTCAAGGAAGCTATCTTCAGCGACGTCAAACTCTGTTCGGACGAGAAAGAGCTTGACCAAGAATTTGAGGGAGCAGAGCAGTACCGCGATGTTTGGGTTTCGCTTGTTAACCGGAGACAGCAATTGCTTGATCGTCAAGAGGTTAGACTTGAGCCCCCAGGTAGTGTGACGTCATCCAATCACTCGGTGGGACTGAACTTAAAACTCCCCAAGCTCGATTTACGTCAGTTTGACATAAAGCCGGCAACTTGGATTGCCTTTTGGGCGGCCTTTAAGAAGATAGATGAACGGGAAGACATAGATGCTGAAGACAAGTTTCAGCTTCTGTTGCAAATGTCACGTGAAGGTACAGTTGCTAAGGAGTTACTTGAGGGTTATCCTCCATCTGCACAGAATTATCCCAAGGCCCTGACCCACTTGAAACAACGTTTTGGACGAGATGAATTATTGATTGATCACAACATCCGCGAATTGCTCGGCCTAGTTCTTGTACAGGCAAAGGGGAAAATGGCTGCGGTAGATTTGAGACCGCATTGTGACAAATTGGAGGCAAAGCTGATGGCCCTTGAGAGCCTGGGAGTGACAAGTGACAAATTTTCATGCATACTAATGCCGTTAGTGGAATCATCGTTGCCTGAGAGTGTACTTCGTGCATGGGAAAAGGCCAGACCGGTGGACGAGGACGCTGCCCTGGACTCAGTCAAGCAAATGGAACAGTTGAGAGCGTTCTTGAAGAAAACCGTCATTACCGAGGAACGGGTGGTCTTGGCACGTACTACCTTCACGCCCACTAGAGCTCCTGTCGGGAAATTGCCCCAAGCTGAGAAGGAGCCAACCCTGGAAAAAGAGTGCCTACAGCAACTGGTTTAATCAGCCTGGAGAGCTCCGAGACTAAGAAAGTCTGTTTATTCTGTTCTGGTGAGCATTTCAGTGAATATTGTCGAAAGGCTCGAGGGATGGATTCAGCAGTTCGCCTGAATATTCTGAAAGAGAAGAACGTTTGTTTTCGGTGCCTGAAAAGGTATCATGTCGGTCGGCGTTGTCGATACAGTCCAAGTTGTTTGGTATGTGGAAAATCCCATACAACAGCCATGTGTGCAGAACCATTGAGAGATGGAGGGGATTCTGGCCCCACTACCAAAGAAGAAAAAAATTTGAGTAATACCACGCTCACTCCCGTTCTTATGCAGACACTCAAGGTTAACGCCATCACCTCAGACAGACCACCAGTAACTGCCAGAGTCTTACTTGACACTGGGTCGCAGCGAAGTTATATTTCAAATCAGCTTGCACAAAAGATGGGCTATAAGTCTCAAGGAGTTGAAAGAGTTGTCCACTCATTGTTTGGGGGTGACAAGATCGGAGTGAAAACCCACCAGAGGTATAAAGTACGCCTGCAATCATTAAGTGGCCAATACAGTTGCAATTTTGATGTCCTTGACACTGAAACAATCTGTCAAACTGTCCCAGCTGTCCCAAAAGGGCCGTGGATTTCAGAGCTTCGTGATAGCAAAATTGTTATCTCAGACACTTGTGAAGGTCCAGTGGACATTTTAATTGGATCAGACGTTGCTGGTAAGTTATTCACTGAAAAAATCTGTTCTCAGCTGTGGGTTGGTAGCCATGGAAACATGTTTGGGCTGGACCTTGATGGGCCGAATTCGTGATAAGCCGACTGACACGAGTGGTAAATGCTACGTCCTTGTGTGCAATTGACCTATCGCCTGCCGAAACTCTGGAAGCTAGACGTGATTGGCATTAATGAACAGCCGACATCAGCACTCAAGAGAAGCCTGCACAGCTGCACGAGAACATTTTTGCGAACCGTGGATATGGAGGACGGGCGTTATGAGGTCAGTTTGCCATGGTTGATTGGCCATCCGATTATACTCCGGGTTCAGCAGGCCACTAGCAGATTGGAAACCACCGTGAGAAAATTGAAAGCCGGAGGATTGTTGAGGCTTACGATGAAGTATTCAAGGAGTGGCTTCAGGATGGGGTCATTGAACGAGTTGACCATGAGAAGTGGGAGTGGAAGGAGGGTGAAATTCGTTGAGAGAGAGAAGAAATTTCTGAGAAGAAATTCGTTCCCTAAATAAAGTCGGGAATTTATCTAAGGAAAAGATTGGCTAGCTTCCCGGTGTTTCTCGCAAACTTGAGCAACCCTGTTTCTGTCGCGTTGGTAACGTGCTAGCGCGTTCTCCGCCATTTTAAGTTTCGTGCGAATTTATCATTCCAATTTTCGTAGATCTCTGGTTTCCTACGTTCATCATTAGTTCGGTCGTTCGTTCGGTTTGTGTATCAGTAAAAGCCTGTTCAAGAAATTTGTGTTCTCTGTCAGCGTTGTCTCCCCGAATCAAAATATCTCGTCGATAGTTTTTGTGGTTTTTCGACAAGTGGCATCCCTTGTGGGGAAGACAACCATGGCTGATGAGTTGACCAAATTTCGTTCGGAAAGGACGGTGATTCGTCGCTTATCACTGTTACATCAAAACTCGTGGAAGCGGCCCTGGATACCGATCCAGTCGATGTTCGAAAGGTAAACCTAGAATTTGCTAAGTTAGCAGACAAGGCGAGGCGTTGTTTGCCATCGACAGTCACGTCAAGGAAGCTTATCTCAGCGACGTCAAACTCTGTCGGACGAGAAAGAGCTTGACCAAGAATTTGAGGGAGCAGAGCAGTACCGCGATGTTGGGTTTCGTTGTAACCGGAGACAGCAATTGCTCGATCGTCAAGAGGTTAGACTTGAGCCCCAGGTAGGTGACGTCATCCAATCACTCTGGTGGGACTGAACTTAAAACTCCCCAAGCTCGATTTACGTCAGTTTGACATAAAGCCGGCAACTTGGATTGCCTTTTGGGCGGCCTTAAGAAGATAGATGAACGGGAAGACATAGATGCTGAAGACAAGTTTCAGCTTCTGTTGCAATGTCACGTGAAGGTACAGTTGCTAAGAGTTACTTGAGGGTTATCCTCCATCTGCACAGAATTATCCCAAGGCCCTGACCCACTTGAAACAACGTTTTGGACGAGATGATTATTGATTGATCACAACATCCGCGAATTGCTCGGCCTATTCTTGTACAGGCAAAGGGGAAAATGGCTGCGGTAGATTTGAGACCGCCTGTGACAAATTGGAGCAAAGCTGATGGCCCTTGAGAGCCTGGGAGTGACAAGTGACAAATTCTCATGCATACTAATGCCGTTAGTGGAATCATCGTTGCCTGAGAGTGACTTCGTGCATGGGAAAGGCCCGACCGGTGGACGAGGACGCTGCCCTGGACTCAGTCAAGCAAATGGAACAGTTGAGAGCGTTCTTGAAGAAAACCGTCATTACCGAGGAACGGGTGGTCTTGGCAGACTACTTCACGCCCACTAGAGCTCCTGTCGGGAAATTGCCCCAAGCTGAGAAGGAGCCAACCCCTGGAAAAGAGTGCCTACAGCCACTGGTTTAATCAGCCTGGAGAGCTCCGGACTAAGAAACTGTTTTCTGTTCGGTGAGCATTTCAGTGAATATGTCGAAAGGCTCGAGGGATGGATTCAGCAGTTCGCCTGAATATTCTGAAAGAGAAGAACGTTTGTTTTCGGTGCCTGAAAAGGTATCATGTCGGTCGGCGTTGTCGATACAGTCCAAGTTGTGGTATGTGGAAAATCCCATACAACAGCCATGTGTGCAGAACCATTGAGAGATGGAGGGATTCTGGCCCCACTACCAAAGAAGAAAAAATTTGAGTAATACCATGCTCACTCCCGTTCTTATGCAGACACTCAAGGTTAACGCCATCACCTCAGACAGACCACGTAACTGCCAGAGTCTTACTTGACACTGGGTCGCAGCGAAGTTATATTTCAAATCAGCTTGCACAAAAGATGGGATATAGTCTCAAGGAGTTGAAAGAGTTGTCCACTCATTGTTTGGGGGTGACAAGACCGGAGTGAAAACCCACAGAGGTATAAAGTACGCCTGCAATCATTAAGTGGCCAATACAGTTGCAATTTTGATGTCCTTGACACTGAAACAATCTGTCAAACTGTCCCAGCTGTCCCAAAAGGGCCGTGGATTTCAGAGCTTCGTGATAGCAAAATTGTTATCTCAGACACGTGTGAAGGTCCAGTGGACATTTTAATTGGATCAGACGTTGTGGTAAGTTATTCACTGGAAAAAAATCTGTTCTCAGCTGTGGGTTGGTAGCCATGGAACATGTTTGGGCTGACCTTGATGGGCCGAATTCGTGAAAGCAGACTGACAAGATGGTAAATGCTACGTCCTTGTGTGCAATTGAACTATCGCCTGCCGAACTCTGGAAGCTAGACGTGATTGGCATTAATGAACCAGCCGACATCAGCACTCAAGAAGAAGCCTGCACAGTGCACGAGAACATTTTTTGCGAACCGTGAAGATATTGGAGGACGGGCGTTATGAGGTCAGTTTGCCATGGTTGACTGGCCATCCGATTCTACCTCCGGGTCTTCAGCAGGCACATAGCAGATTGGAAACCACGGTGAGAAAATTGAAAGCCGAGGATTGTTTGAGGCTTCGATGAAGTATCAAGGAGTGGCTTCAGGATGGGGTCATTGAACGAGTGACATGAGGAATTGGGATTTGGTCACTACTGCCCCACAGAGTGTGGTGAAGGGGGCAGCACTACGCGTGTGAGGCCGGTGTTTGACGCGTCGGCAGGCAAACCCAACTTGAACCAGTGTTTGGAAAAGGGTGATAACCTCATCGAACAGATACTTCTGTACTCCTGAGATTCGTTTGAAAGAATTGGAGTAATAGCCGACATACGACGGGCATTTTTGCAAATATCGGTGAGTGAACCCGAAAGGATTACTTGAAATTTTTGTGGATGGATCATTCTGGAGAAGTGAGGATTTTCCGTCATAGACGGGTTGTTTTTGGAGTCACAAGCAGCCCCTACCGTGGCTGCAGTTATTCATCACCCTCTCTCTAGATGTAAGGAGAAAGCAGATGGTGACCACCCTATGACGTTTCAACTGTCTCGCACCTCAATGGAAGCCTGTATGTAGATAATTGCGTGACATCGGTTGATAGCCAAGACGATTGGAAGCATTGTGGAGCCAGGCAAAAGCAGTTTTTCTCGAGGCTGTTTCGACCTAGAGGGGGGGGAGTGGACTGATCGGCGCTCACAAACACTACAACACTCCGGTTCTGGTTATCTTGTGGATCGAAAGTAGATAATTTGAGGGTAAAACACCCAAAAATTGAGGATTTCAAGGAGGTCACCAGAAGTCAGTCCTCTCTGCGAGTAGAGGCTTTTTGACCCTCTTGGAGCTTGTGCACTACTTCATTGATCCCAAGGATGATATCCAGGATAGTTGGAAAGATGGCGGTACTTGGGACGCTCCCCTATCAGACAAGAGCAGAAAGTTGTTCGTCAATGGTTGTCTGAAATCAGCGCCTTGGACGAATTGCAATACCCCGTGGATTAAGGTTTCATGAAGGATAGTGACGTCACGTTACACGTTTTTTGTGACGCAAGTCAGTGGGCTTTGGCACCGTTTCCTACTTGCGAGTGGAAAATGCAGAAGGCATTTTTGTTACCCTGATAGCTGCAAAGTCACGTGTAGCTCGTTGAAGAAGATAAATTTCACGTTGGAGTTGCTAGCAGCCACCATTGGAGCCAGACTCGCTCCAATATTTGCAAAAGAACTGTGTCACCTGAAATGTTATTTCTGGAGTGACTCGACAAAGTTTTGAGCTGGATCAGACGTGAGAACCATGGGTGTTTTGTGGTTCAATTAGGGTCAAGAAATTGTTCCCTGACACCACCAGAGGACTGGCATCACGTTCCAGGTATATTAATCCACTGACTTGGCCAGCCGTGGTTGCAGCCCTAAGGTGCTTTTGATTCGTCATGGTGGGAGGGTCCAGATTGCTTCGTGAACCTGCTTACGAATGGCCATGGCGAAGATGCGCCAAAGAGATGGAAATCATTCAAGAAAGAAGGAAACAGCGATAACCACCATCGTAACCGACACAGTCGCCCTCGCTTCAGCGATTTGGGAAATTTTCAAAACACTCAAGAAAGTCAGGTAATTGGATGGATCTCAGATTTCTGTCAACAAGTTATCGATAAGCAAAATGTGGGAGAAACTTGAGTCAAGGAAATCAGCGTGCTGAAAAGTTCGTTGGGCCATGGTTAGAGGGAAATGTTTGATGGGCTGGAGGATACTAAACTCAGGAAATGTGAAACCTCATATTGGAGCGATGGTTTGATCGTCTGAGGACCAAAATTTGGGGCGGAAGGATTTGAGTTTTCGGTCTCCAAAATACTGCCGACAGACATGAGTTGTGAGTAGATTGGTCATGGAAAATCATTTGAAATTCATTAGATCTCTGGTTTCATGTCAACATTCTGGTGAACTCCTTGAAACCTCAATTTTTGGGGTGTTTACCCTCAAATTATACTGACTTTCGATCCACAAGATACCAAGAACCGGAGTGTTTGTAGTGTTTGTGAGCGCAGGATCAGTCCACTCCACCCTCGTAGGTCGAAACAGGCCTCGAGAAAAAACTGTTGCCTGGCTCACAAATGCTTCCAAATCGTCTTGGTATCAACGATGTCAGCATATCTACATACAGGCTTCCATTGGGTGGCGAGCAGTTGAAAACGTCAAGGGTGTGTCACCCTGAGCTGCTTTCTCCTTACATCTAGAGAGATGTTGATGAATAACTGCACAGCAGGTAGGGGGCGCTTGTGACTCCAAAAACAACGTCTATGACGGAGAAATCCTCACTTCTCCAGAATGATCCATCACAAAAATTTCAAGTAATCCCTGTCGGGTTCATCACCGATATTTGCAAAAATGCCCGTCGTGTCGGCTATTACTCCAATTTCTTTCAAACGGAATCTCAGGAGTAACGAAGGTATTGTCGATGAGGTTATCACCCTTTCCAAACACTGGTCAAGTTGGGTTTGCCTGCCGACGCGTCAAACACCGGTCATCACACGCGTAGTGCTGCCCTCCTTCACCACAGCCTGTGGCAGATAGTGACCAGAATCCCACTTCTCATGGTCAACGTTCAATGACCCCATCCTGAAGCCACTCTGAATACTTATCGTAAGCCTCAAACAATCCTCCGGCTTTCAATTTCTCACGGTGGGTTCCAATTGTAGTGGCCTGTGAAGACCGGAGGTAGAATCGGAGGGCAATCAACCATGGCAAACTGACCTCATAACGCCGTCCTCCAATATCTTCACGGTTCGCAAAAAATGTTCTCGTGCAGCTGTGCAGGCTTCTCTTGTGATGGCTGATGTCGGCGCGGTTCATTAATGCCAATCACGTTAGCTTCCAGAGTTCGGCAGGCGATAGGTCAATTGCACACAAGGGCGTAGCATTTACCATGTGTCAGTCTGCTTATCACGGATTCGGCCCATCAAGTCCAGCCCAAACATGTTTCCATGGCTACCAACCCAAGCTGAGACAGATTTTTTCCAGTGAATAACTTACAGCAAACGTCTGATCCAATTAAAAGTCACTGGACCTTCACACGGTTGAGAATAACAATTTTGTTATCACCGAGCTCTGAAATCCACGCGCCCTTTTGGACAGCTGGGCAGTTTGACAGATTGTTTCAGTGTCAGCACTCAAAATTGCAATGTATTGGCCATTAATGATTGCAGGCGTACTTATACTCTGGTGGGTTTTCACTCCGGTCTTGTCACCCCCAAACAATGAAGTGGACAACTCTTCAACTCCTTGAGACTTATAGCCCATCTTTGGCAGACTGGATTTGAAATTAACTTCGCTGCGACCCAGTGTCAAGTAAGACTCTGGCCGTTACTGGTGGTCTGTCGAGGTGATGGCGTGTTAACACTTGTAGGTCTGCATAAGAACGGGAGTGAGCGTGGTATACTCAATTG
>CM034003.1:9852357-9939970 GCA_019603395.1 Cyrtorhinus lividipennis | reverse complement strand
TCGTTTTTTGCGTGGTGGCAATTCCCTTAAGTTGAATACACACACAACGACTCTTTCATCCCAGTACTTCATGTTAACCCCCTCACGAAGTACTTGGGCCGTGTTTTGGATTGATGTGTACGCCATCAAGTGAGACATTCCCGATCAGAATTGAAATTGTGCTGCTATGGCACGAGTAAAAAGTCAGCTTCGATCGACGTCGGCGGGATGACCCTACAGGGTTCAGGTGATTCCGCGCACACTCCGCCACCCCGCCGCCCTTCGGCTGCATTGATCAGGTTCCGCTTAAGCCTTCCTTCCGGCCTTTTCCTCTGTCATAAATTCATCATGATACGAAAAAACTCACGGTAGCGTTCGGAAAAAACTTCGAGGTATCTCGCGTACGGTAGTACATATGCGAGGCTCTGCATTTAATTGCCAATACTGGGAACATTGCAGCGGAATGGGTTAGAAAAACCGTAAGTTGGTGTTACCGATCAACTCAGTGCAACTGCAACGTACCTACTCGTTAAATCCTGATAAAAGCGCTACTTTTTATGGTTTTATATTCCAGTCTAAGTACCAAGTACCCCTTGCTTTTTGACTCTTTGCAATGAAAAAACATTATTATTACATATTTTATCATGTATGTAACGCTTATCTCCCTAAGCCATTGAGCTGAGAGAAGGAGTCGTTGTATTATAACATAACAATAAGTAGGATACAATAAACCAATTATTATGAAGTTGATGAGATTATATTATATTGTAACGATTTATATTCTTTGTTAATAATTTATCACAATTGTTCAGTTGAATACACTGTTCACTTTTGCGCACTTACACAATGACACAGTCACAATACACTGTTGTAACGCAGGTTGTCGCACTATTTATAAGGAGGCACGGCACGATTTATAACCCGAAGCGTCTATATTTGGGCTCCAAATTGAACTGAACTGCGCGGCGTTCCTGGGTCTCTTTTATACTGGCTGCCTTGGCCAAGAACATTCTCGAACCTTCCCTGGTTCTGGGAACTTGATGTGTTGTCTCGAGCGAACGGGAAGGTTCCAGCCAGTTCGATATGACGCACGAATGTTCGAGAGCGACCCTTCGCCCTCCAAAGGTCGTTGGCCCTGCGATGCCGGCAGCCCATTTGACTGGCGCAGGTGCCAGCTCACCACAATATCCTATACTAATTGATAGACATATCCGCTTGTTTATTTTAGTTGAAATTTCCCATTTAAATTCGACTTGAAGGTGTTGGAGTTTGTCATTTCCCTCACTTCCTTTGGAAGACGGTTAAAGAGAGGAGCTTCACTGTAATAAAAAACTATGACCACAGGCAGGAAGTCGAAAGGTGGTTTTCACCGCTAGAGTGCGTACCTGTGCCAATAGACATTCGGAGTTTGCCCCAGTAATCCATTAATCAAGACTGAATTATACCGATCAGCTCGTGTATAACCATGAAATCACAGGAAAAGTTTGCAGTGGGGTAACACCTCCTCTTCCGCAGAAGTATTTTCAAAATCCACTTTTGAATGCCAAAATCGCTCCTATATGTTCCTTTTCTGCACCCTCCCGACCCAGTTAATTATACCAGGACCTGTTGTACGTCAGCTTAATAAAATATTTTCTTCGATTCTGCCAACACAAGGTTTCAACTTCTCGAAAGACGTACATTATTCTCCATAATGGAGCCTTTTTGCTCGTGCCTTGGTCCATTCCCAAGTAATGTGTGCTGGCTGCTCGTTCTATCCATTAACAATTGCACGCTTCCAAAAGGCAGCTCAATACAAAGCAGTTTGATCGTTTTGAAGCATTTTTTAGCACAAACGTTATAAGATTGGTTTTCTTAAGATTTAGACTGATGCCTAGCTCGTTTGGGCAAACCATCTGCACTGTCATTCCTCCTGTCCTGTTGGTTCCATTCTGCGCAATTGCTGTTTGCCAAGTATCGCCTCAGATTGTCAGGGAAGTCGGCAAAAGGCACTTCTCCCTTCGAATCAGTGATCAGCAGGCTTTTCAGGCCAGCTTTTTAGATACTGAAGTACGAGTAGATTGGCCCTAGACATGCTCCTTGTGGAACTCCGAAATCGCACGGGCGTTCTTCGCAGGCTTGACTAACTTTCATGAGCAGCTCCTTATCTCTAGGAAACTTATCAATCACATCACAAATCCATTTAATTTACTTATCAACATCTTCGCATATCATTCAATATAATGCGATTAATTGTGACAGAACTAAGAATCATGTCGTGTCGCTGGAAAAGTTTGGCAAAATGTCGTGTCAATCATTAGTGGGTCGTGTAAAATCTTGTAAAAGATAAGCCAACCCGACCGATACTTAAAAGTGTGACTATTATTCCTACAATTCAGAGTCATGGCTGTGAAAAGAATATATGTGGTCTGCTATGCTCGGTATATGGTAGAGGGAAAACCAAGTTTTTGGAGTAGGAACTGCGATTTAGAGGGGGAATTTAGTTTCTCATGTTTACACCCATAAGCCTGTGTACAAGATCAGAACTATGATAGCGATTTGCCAATGCAAAACGCCACGATACCCTCGATACGACGTCGTTCTCTGTAGATACGTGTATACGCGTAGGTAGAATGGGAAAATTTCCGTCGTACCTGTATTTTTCAATTTTTCTCTTCTCCTGTGCTTTTGATCAGTCTCGACTGAATCAAAGGAGCAAACAAGAGCAGATGATTTGAAAGAAACTCGCTCTTCACCTCGTATTGACTTTCTGGATCAGTTCTTCGAACCAACTTCGTTAGATGGCTCACGCGGGTTTTCATGATCATACCGGGTGTATTTTGTTTGAGTCTCTTTCGCCTCTGAAGTGAACATTCATTCCATAGGGGCTTCACTTTTATTCACTCCAAGCTTAGGCATCTCTCGCTAGCATTGAATAGAGACATTTCACATTCAACTTTCTACAACTTCTCCGGCTCCAGTCATACATCATGTTCGTTAGTACCGAAGTTGGTGTCGATTTGAATTGGAATCCAACTAGAAAAATTTAAACTAAATCATTGCAGAGGCTTCGTTGAGATGGATTTCTCCATCAGATGTTCTATTGAGTTTGAGGCTACGCGTACTCAAGGTTGCTGAGGCAAGTGCTACTTGGTGAGCTCGCTGATAGAGAGCGCTAAGTTCTCAATAAAAGCTCCACAATGCCTTTATTTTGAGCTAATATAGTGGAAAAGCGTATCATTGTGGCCTCTAAAACGAATACCTGCCTACTTTAAAACGGACTCCCCTACCCCTCCGCCACGGATCTAGAGAAAAAATAAAAATGTAGCATTTTTGGCCCTATCGGTGAGATTGACGTCACGCCTAAAAACATGAGGCATTATTCTGTCCAGAGTGCACGCATATTATTCACTTCATAGTATACCAAAAATATGATAAAAGTGTATTTTCGTTCTGTTGAAATTTGTGAGTAGCTCACGAGACTCAACTACCCACTGAATATTGCAATCTTTATTAAAAAACGAGCCTCGAAAGAGATGTTTTGAGCCTTTGAGTTTCTGTCCGACTGCTTCAAAGGCTTTGATGTCATTCAATCTTTGACGCTTCGTGTCTTATCATGCTCACAGCGCAGTAGGAACTTCGTGGATGGTAGTGGATTGGTATTCCGAGTTCTTCTCTCATTCGCTACCGTTCTGCGTTCGAATTCCACGGCTTGCCACACGACTAGGCCGTTAGACATTCACGGAACGCTATTTTTGTAGAAGATCCTCTCCATAGATGGGGTCGTCGATGGCTTTTCTTCAGCCGCCGCTTGCAATTAACACGCATACCGTGGGCTCGACGACAGTGAAGATGATGAAGGCGCTTGGGTCCCCGAGTGAATATTCCTACCCGCGCCTCCAAACATCAACAAACAACATGGACCGACTGTCAAATAGTCGCAGGAGCCTCCCAGAATGACCAGGGGTGTATGCTTTACACGTCGTCAGGTCGAAGCTTCGCTCCAACTTGGGGAGCTTTCGAGGTCACCTGCTGGCGTAGAATCACAACGAGCTCCCCTAGGGGTTTAGAATCGCCAAGAGTCCACTATACACAAGGTGCCTATATGAAGATATTTCAGTCGAACTTCGTGCGACGGATACATAATGCCAACCCACGTGGTGTATCAATGGTGTATCAATTCCGAATGGCAGCTTGCATTTGCTATTCCTCACTTTTGAAGCATAACAACTCATGACAGCCTGACTGTATCGAGGGTCTACAATTCAAAATGGATACGAAAATTCTGAGTCTCTTGGATATACTGCTGGACGGTCGTGTCGTCAGTCAGTGGTCCTACCTGTGCTATATATTTTCCCCGACCGAGCACATTTTCATTAAAGAGATTAGATCTCTCACACTTTCTCACGTTGCTACCCATAGACAATTACGCCACCAATTCATTAATTCCTTTCGCTCTTATCCACCCATCGTTAGCTCGCAGTTAGAGGAAACGCTCGTGTTCACAAGTAGGAATTAAGATCCAATCCCAAGGCCACCCAAGTCATTGAATCCCGACGTCGTGTAAATAGCAGTTAATCCTCACGGTCGGGTCATTGATGATGGCGTCAAACTTCAGCAAATTTCTATCAGCCCTCAACCCCACCCACCACAAGGGGACCTCAGCGGCGCGTCAGAGCCTTGCAGAGGTTGATTACTCGACGGGTTATTAATCATCCTCACCCAATACTGTCCAATTAGCGGGCTATGAATGGCCTCTGGGGGCTGTGAGTCTCCCTGATTGGTGGAAGTGGAGTAGGGGGTGAAAATTAAAAAACCACCTGCCTGCCTAATTGAACTACCCTTCTCAACCTGAGGCCAAGTAGAACACGGAAGTCACTGCAATCTAGGAAGCTAAAATAATTATCCCTCGGAGCTAAATTTCTCATTATATCGGGAAAGATTGAAAATCAGCTGGGAGAACCCAGTTCAGCCAAAAGTGCCAAAGCAAGAACAAATCATTTCGAATTTACGAATTAGCGAAGATAACTTTTAACATAATTAACAATTAATTTTAACAATAAAATTGCTCTCAATTATGTCTCATGTAAATATTTAAATTAATTTTAAATAGTAAAAATACTGTTATTGTAATTTATAATTCAATTGAAAATCAATTCCATCAACAATAGTGCAATATTCAGACTCAGTAACCGGTTAGCACTATGATGTATGACACTTTCCACGCCCGGCACACTAAAACCACCCCTTATAGTCCAATATTTTGTCATCTAGGAAACGTAAGTTTTGTCTGTTTGTTTGAGCTAATCTTCAGATGAAATGAATGTATCTTATCGGCAATAGAGTATTAATGACAGTATTTTGTTGCAATCACAAAAGTTCGTTCTTCATTTTTCGCTGAGAAATGTTCGTGAAATCGTCATGAAAACAAATTTACTGGCCAATCCTCCTCGTTACTGAATAGTTTCTCAATCGAAAGGAGTCCACAATCATTTGGGGGTTCTTCAGAGAGGAGTTGCATGCAGAACCAGTTTACCATTGAGAGTTCTGCTCAATGCAAATGCTGCGAATTTTTATTAAATCCATTTCAACCATACCCTGCATCTGTTGGCGACAATTGGCCCATAACTAATCTCAATCGATTCAGCGTCCGAAGTTTGATGAAAAATAATACCCTTACAATATAGGCAAGTATGCCTTGGTATTGGAAACACTCAAAATCCAATAATTGTCACCTACACCCTGCCTTCGGACAATCCTGCCTGGGTCGATTTAACCAAAATCGAACTGACTATCCCCCTTGAGGGCGTGAATTTATGAACAAGGGTATAAAATGTACTGGTTTTTATGTATCCTGCCTCAGAAACTCAATTTAACGGTATTTCCCGAGCTTTAATATTGCTAAAAGTCGATAATGGTTTACTGAAAGTCGGTTCTTAGTAGGAAGGCGACCAGCGAAAAAATCTTTTGAGCAGTCAACTGTTGAAACACACTTAGTTTGAACTAGGAGAGTAATAAATATGGCTCGATGAAACGTGAAGTTGATGAGTTAACTTGCAGTTGTCGGCCATTCAACACCGCGTGTGTTCGGTTGTCTTCACGTGCCCCGTTCCATTAGTCAAATCCTCTCGAACGAATAGAGGGTTTGTCGAAAGAATGTTCTCTCGGGGCTTTTCGTGCATTCTTTCCCATCTTCATTTTTAAGTACCTACTCTTTACGCTATTCAAACGTTCAGTTTATTCTACCATCGGAAGGCAACCCATTAAAGGGGTAATGGTCCCGTGACATTTTTATTCGTCCGTTTTTCAAAAACTCCTCCGTTTGAGGAGTTCCTGCTGCGTAATAATCGTAATTTGGGGGCCTTGTTCTAAATATTTAGTGGGCGAGGAACGCCTCCCTTTTAATGCCTGACACTGAATAAATATCCCCAGTCAAATAAACTTCTTTTAAACGAAGGAACGCAAATGTTTTTCCAGAGCTCCTGAGTTCATGAGGAGTGTGCCTAGTTTGAGTGTGCCTATTCATGGACTCTTCTGGACCCGGCGTAGACGTGTTGGTTCCCAGCAAATTATTTGTTGTTGTGTAAATAAGACTTAGTATTGAAGAATTGCCCTTAACAGGGGCCGTAAGTCAGGTACCTATTACGTATTTCCATGTGAATTACAATGAGTCGCTAAAACCTTCTAATTACCTATCTACCTTCATTTTAAAATTCAATGACGGCAAAAGGTCCGAAAAAATTGTGGTTTTCAAACCTCATCAAATTACCAATTACCCGCACTGGGCTCCGAGCGGTCTATGACACCACCCCCACTCCTGGGTAGAACTGACGACGTCTTTACGTCTTTGTTTTAATTATTATGACAGTCAATATTCAGACTAGACTCAAACTTTGTGATAGTGCGCTCTTGTACAGTAGTATCGTAGGTTTTGGACACTCGGCAAGAAGAAAAGAGCTGCAGGCCACCAGACTGCATGCATGTATGGAAATACGGAATACAGACAATTGCGAAAATGATCATGACCATCATAATTTCCCATCTTTCTGGCAATATAGGGAGAAACCATCCACATCCCCTGCAGACATCATCCGTTACGTAGACCTGAACGTAAAGACCATATTGGGGTTGTTTACTGTGTCAGAAGGGTGACAGCTACGAAACGGATTGTCCTCTCAGGTCAAGTCGAACTCATATCTTATCTGTCTTTTTGTTATCGTGGGTCTAATCTTCGGGTCTCCGTCAGTATACTTTGGTCTTTGGTAGAAAATCAATACGTCTTTCAAATTGAGACGGTTATTGGTACAATAAGATCACTGGTGGGGTTCTCCATGCAGATTTTAAGGGATGGTTGAGCCCAACTGAACTAATTTTGACAATGGAAAACGATGGATTAGGTCACATATTCATATAAAATAATAAACCATCGTGGAGTATTCTTCTACCTTTTGTTCAAAATGTGCATTTCAAAAAAATGAATTTTCGAGATTTTTGGCTATTAGGCACGTGGGGTATCATTTTTGACTAAAGTTTGGACGCTGAATCTAATGAGACGGGTCCCGGAACGACCGGCACCCACTGGAAGAGTTTATGGGTCAAAATGGGTACTGGGTACCTATTTCAAAAGTGGGTTGTCTAAATTTCTGTTACCTAGGAGTGTGGGGTATTTTTTTCCACTAAATTTTGGACGCTGAATCGATTGGAATGAGCCCCCAAGCTCCTGATCCGAGGAATAACCTACCCCTGTGAAATAATTTGCAGCGATTTTACTGTGCAACACCGTATTTATAACGTAACCCCCTTGTGGTTTTGAATGCTAGAAAGCGGTAGTTTGAACATTATACGATGCCATAGAGGAAATACCGAGTGGAATTATAATTTTTGGCCTCAATTGCCGACGCGAAAATGCGGCGAAGTTTTGCTCGTTCGAGAGAACTAATCTGCTTTCCTGGCTCGGCATTCTGTTAGGCCCACTTGAAAACTGAAGTGGGATCAGTGAGGTGGATATTAATTGCCCTCACTAATATGAATTAATACCGACGATGTTCTCAATTCACTTTTGCGGTAGGTGCTTATGTTGCTAGGTAATATAAATTGAAGTTTGAGGAAAATTTAGGCCGATTAATTTTATCGAACTACGTTTATTTCGCGTGAATCGAATAAGAATGTTTTGTAGAGGCATGAGCACATGAGCGCATTTGAGGTGCTAATGGTCATTGAGAAAACATAGTTTCCTTTATTTGTAGGTTTATTAGCTTGTAGGTTTTATCACCACGCAGTTAGAGACAGATGAGATGAAAGGGGTAGAAAAAAACATATCTTATTGGGATGGCAGTGGAAGGCAGGATGTTTTCGTCACATCCTGCCCAGAGGGAGCCAGCGGGAAAAAGACAATGGGTCCTCCTTCAGTCCGAGGCTCCCTGAACGGGGGTCCTGCTCCTCGCCGAGCTCCGCCGGGCCGCTTAGGCCTGCAGTCAGTTATCGAGGGGACCTCCATCCCGGTACTGGTCTTCGTCCGAGAAGTAGTGATTTGTGATTCGAAACCGCGAAAAGTCGACCGAAGTCAAAAAACCCGCGTTCTAAAGATAAATAACTATCTCTCTAATTGTGGACGGCCTTATTAAAACACATTATCAATGGAATCCTCATTTTAGATTTCAGGTAACATGAATCCTTATTTATCGCAAATTTTAAAATTATACACAATAAAAACATTCTCCAGATTAGCTATTAATTGTTCTATTTGAAAAAAGAGAACAAATTGGAAAATTATTCCCGTTTACTTTCATGTTGGTTATTCCTTAAATAATCAACCTATGTTTTAATGGACAAAGTCAACCTCTCCAATTTGCCCAAAAAAAAAAAAAAAAAAAAAAAAAAAATTTCTGGGCGTTTCATGATGTCTGGATCAAACTATGGAAATGTCCGTCCACGCCATATTTGGTAGTAGAACATTGTCTAAACATCTGAAATTCTGGTAAGGGACTTGTTTTTTGGCTTTAGCTGGTCCTTGAAACTTTTTAATCCGATCGGACCAACTTGGAGAGGTGTTTTTTTTTTTTTTTTTTTTTTTTTTAAATAGTATGGTAAGACACATTTGCGCCTACGCATATAGACAATAACACTGCTCATTCTTCCACAATGGTTGATTATTCCTTGGAGCAAGAGTATGGCGAAAACAGTGAGTGTGGAGTGTCCCAGACACATTCTCAATTCAACGTCCAACATTCAGCAAAATTTACTGGAAAATGATATCTCACATGCCTATTTTCTAAAAAATTCCGAAAAACGAGTTTCAAAATGCACACATATTATATGTGGTCATGTGGTCCCTCACAAATGTGGTCCCTTACCAACAACGGTTCCATAGCAAAATTCCAGATTTTGGAAACTTTTCTACTACAAAAAACGGCGTGGACAACAGGCGGACATTTCGTTCTTTTTTTTTTTTTGACATTATGAAACGTGTCAAATTTTGGGACCAATCGGAGATTATTAAAAAATGACCAACCAAAATCCAATGTTTTCTTCTTAACATTAAAAAGTGTGCAAATTGATAGTCCAAAATGTCCGTCTGTCGCCCAGTGTTAATTTCCCACCGTCTGGGCCATTAAGATTCCGCAAACATTTTGAAATTAGGCACACAGACCCCGTTTGGGTTTTACTTGTGTCCAAACCATTCTCAGGCCCATTTCCTCACTCGAAAATGGGGTATGGGTGAATAAGGGCATTTTGAAATTGTTTTTCCAGATTCATGGGGACCTACGGCACCCGGGAAGTGAAAAAGGTTTGTGTTCCATTAAATTTTGGAATCGATGGTTGTTTTCTGACAGATCCCCATAATAGGAGGTAGGGTATGGGTAAAAAAGGGGTTTTGGGCCAATCGGGGTAGAGTGGAGTATCATCTTATTCATGTTGGACGCTGAGTCAATTTACAGGGGGCGCAATCTGTCTGGAATGGTGCTGGAATATGGATGAGGTATTTCGGAAATGGGTTTTCGAACAATAAACCATCGTTTAATGCATTTTCCATAGTTTTTGTGTTTCAATAATTGTGATTATGGGGCGTTTTATCCCTGGTTTGATGTTTGTTGTACGATGTTCGAGGCTTCTCTGGTGTTATTGTGTGATTGATCAGTTGGAATTGGTGCAGTCCGGCCTTGTAGCCACCCTATGTACAAGCGTAATAGGTGAACACCTATCAGTGATAATCAAGAAGGTATGTCTCACGACAAGAATAACACTTGAAAATTCTCCCAGTATATCTAGTGAACCTAAGGTATGCAGAGAGCCAGTCATATTTATGTACCCATTTTAATGATTACGTTACGCAATATTTTCTGGAAAGTAACAGGTTGGGTTGCTTTTCTGCTGCTGAAGCTAGAATTTAATTATTCGCTCAGCTTATGAGGTTTCCAAGGTAAACTTAACTCGTCAACCGTCGCCATCCCCTTGAGAACTTGAGGGTTTATTTGATGAGTATCCTCCGGGCTCTTCATCTTGAGAATCCAATTAGTCAGAAACATTAATTGCCCTCCTGATTTCTCTGTTGTCGGGTTTGCGCTCAAACGCCTTGAGAGCTGGCTACTGTAAACAGTTTCGTCTTTGAAGGCGTTCGGGCTTGACTTATAGTTTAATCAAGGAGATGTACATAAGACTTGGGCGTGAACCGGGAGAAAGAAAGGACCATGGAAGAAAACCTTCATTTCCTTTACCCCCTTGGAAGTAAACTGTGAAAAAGCGGTTTTAGAAACGATATCCCCATCGTCTAAATTTAGAATATTTAAAGGCGGTTTCAATTGTTTACTCCTACCACCTTCACATTACGAATCCATCTAAACAAAGGTCGCTGTGTAGAAGGGAGTGCTCCTTTACAGCTTTCATCAGCGGGATTTTGTTTGCGTTGGGCGATCGTCTCGCTCTTGTTTTTGGCACCTTCCAGCCCGTAAGAAGTGCTGCTTGTTTTCCAAAGCTAAAGTTGTGTTTGAAATGAGATCCTGGGCTGGAAAAAGGAAGACGAAGACCAGATACCTGGACAACCAGCCTGCGTTTCCTGGTCTGCGCCCTGGACACCTTCCTTCGTAGAACGCTCATTCTGACTGGAGTCCTCGCTAAACTGTTCCCTTTTTGTGTCTTTCTTTCCTGGAGAAAGTTTGAGTGCTTCAATTTTTCCTTTTTTTCGTTGCAGCGGGGGTTAAGAAAACGACAGGCATGTTGGATATCACGATTGTGAGCAGCAAGGACAGCGAGGCGGCTCAGCTGTGGGTCAACTATCTCGCTCAATGCTTCCAACAAATTTCCAAGGATGAGCACAAGCCACCGTTCAAGTTAGTATTGTACATTGTAATGTGACTCATAGCTACCGTGCTCCAATAACCAAATTTATACCCAGTAAAAAACTTACCCCAAACCCCAAGGTCCTCTCAAATCTCCAAGTATCACTATAGATGTTACGATATTGCCCGAGAATAAGAGATGCTTAATTTCCTTTCTTTACTTCATTTCATTCACTAATTGAAGGTTGGCTAAAGTGAATGCCGAGGACGTGTTGATGGGGATGAGCGTCGAAGGTGCCTGCGGTTCTCGGTTGCAAATCGTCATCGTGTGCCCTGTCTTTTTGGACGCCTTGGCTTCAAGCCCAGGCGCTCCAATTCTGGCGTCGATGCTTCAACCCGCGTCCGTAGTAGCCATGCTGCTCGGGGTCAGCCAGCAGACCTTAGAATCTCACCATCTTGCCAGTACGTATTAGTAGTTAATCTAAACTCTAAATGGACTTGTTGCAGTAGGCACATATTATATGCAACAAGATTTGTTCAAACGTTGACCAGGCAAGTGCACCAGTGTGCTTGACTCAACAGAACTAAAGTGATTGACATTCTTGATACACATGACGAATCTCCTGCTTGATCCGTATGATCGTTTTAACTTTCCTTGCAGATCTCTTCAGATTTGAGCAATGGCGAAAACAAACGGTCAAAGACCAAGATGCAACTTTTGTTGGTGACTTTCTCGGCATAGCGATGGACATTCTGAGCAGAACGTGGCAAATGCAGCAGGCTATCGCTCAGATGAACAAAGTCGATAATAACCGAGCGGGTTTCTCCGTCACTCCCAAAAAAATCAAAGTGGTGAGTTGTTAGAGGGTAAACCAATGCTGTTTGTAATGTAATTTGATCAACCTTGAATGAGTGATCGTTCAGTTGTGTTAATACATTAATTTAAATAGCTAAATGTGAGGAATTTAGATAAAAACACAAAAATACTAAGTTAAAATAACTGTTTCCAATATTCAGCTTCGCCATTTTCAATTTTTTCAACTTCGGTTTTTTTTTAAAGTGGGGCACACTGCTGTTGTTATTTCAGATTCGAATTCCAAGTGATTTTAATAACCCTCTCAACCAATTTTTTTCCTTATCATCATCCCCACTATGCAAGCCCTTAAGAATGTACAACTTCGTACTTGTCGAAAAAACCAACTAGGCACAGAAATTTGATTTATCTAAACTTTATTTTAAGGGACAAAACAAACTGTTGATCCTCCTTAATGATCCAGTCAGCCCTCATGACAAAATCACAATCACCATTGACAAAAATGGTACCAACATTGACGTCCCAACGTTCAAACGAAGGAACCCTTACACGTTGCAGTTCTCAATGCCGAGTAAGTATCCAGAAAGTTCCCTCGGAAAGGATTTTATTTTGGCGTTCGAGTGATTGTCGAACGTACTTTTTCAGGTTCATGCTTGCAAACGTCGATCATCGTGGCGATCACTGTCGAAAGAAACGGGCGGTCGCTCGGCCACAAGCTTGTCAAATGCGAAAGCAAATTGCGTGAACTTGATCAACTGCTTCGGTCAACTGACAATCCTTTGGTGTTCATGTGCCAAGTAAGTCATTGTGATAACTGTTGACCGGTAGTGTCATGTAGATTGATGGGAATTCGTTGAGAATAGACAACGATTACAAGGAAACGCGGTGTCATACCGCCGAGCTTTCGCTAAATATATTAGCATCCTCAGGGCCTGGTAAATCAGTGGAATGGTTTGGTATTTTGTTTATTCAGTTCTTCAACACCTCCCTTGACATTTTCCTTTGAAAGATGTCATTATCCTTGTTAATGTTGTTGCAGTCCTTGGGGATCACCAATGGTAACAAAGACCAACTGGACAACTTTATGGTGGCCGCCTTCAAGAAGAACATGCCACCCAATTTCAATCTGTTGAACAGCCACCCTGTCCGTCAGCTACAAAGTATGATGACTCAATTTTAAAATTCGGAAGATTTATCGTTTAATTTAGAATAATTTACCATTCTCATCGCTCACTTCGTTCAAAGGCAAAGAAGAATACCCTACGCTATTACATTTCGCGGCAAAGTACGGGCTGGAAAAACTTTGCTGGCAACTCATAGAATGCCCTGGTGGGGAGTACGCCTGTCAAATTCAGAATTGTGATCAACAAAATCCGGCTGACATAGCTCAGCACCACGGTCACACTAAATTGGCCAACGCTCTCCACGGATATCTGGTAAGTCGAACTCATCCTGAGCAAGTAGAAATCCGTAGACTTCCCGCAATGTTGAAATATTGGCTTTGTTGTACGTTTCTATCGACAACAAATATTACGGGAGTCGGCTGGATATTCCACTAAATACTCGAACAGCCACAATTCAGCTGGACGCTTGGTTCCTTTTCTTTTAGAATGCTAACCAAACTTGTTTAAAAGCGTTGCAAGTGTGCGGGTCTACCGACGTTAGGCGTTAGACCAACACAACTGGGTGTGTCGTAAAATCGTGATTCTCAGTCAGTGATATTCGATGCTTTGGGCCACAAGAAGTGTTTGATATGTTCGGTTTTCACCGAGATTCGATAAGATTCACTTGTGTTTCTACCAAATTTGACATTGACGTTTCTTTAAACAAAAAATCCGTTCGCTTATCAAAATATCTACAGATGCAGTTATTAGGTGATATCCTTTGTGATCCTAACTTTGACACATCTCAAACCTAGACATCAAAATTAGTGAATAATTGGTGTATTGTTAGGCTGGCCATACGTCCCGTTTTGGCCGGGACAGTCCCGTTTCAGACCGGTTGTTTGGCCGTCCCGTCAGTTTCCAAAAATAGTCTGCAATGTCCCGGTTTCAATGTTTTAATGCTAAACGTAAATATTTGTACCAACCACGATGATGAATTGTCAACAGTTTCATCTTATTCCATAAAAGCTTACAAAATTTCAATACGCTGTTGGAGGGCGTATGAGTATTCATACAACAATAAGTATTTCTCAGTATAAAACACATTTAAAAGTACTAACTTTGGCCATTAGGAGGCTGTGGAAAAATAACAATTTAAAATAATAACTGTTAAGCTGTAATAAGTGCCGTAAACTTTGGTATATTTTCAGACTTGACTGGACACCCCGTCATCCCAACTGGCCTCAAAGCCATAAATTGGATAAAGATCTAAAACCCATACGTTTAATGATGAATTTTCCTGGGGAGGGCCCCAAAACCTTGTACACTTATGTCAAAATAGAGTTAAAAGGCTTGAAAACTACTAACTTCAGAGCTACAATGTCAAAAACATTCGGAGGAAGCCCCCCGGGTGGGAGGGGGTCCGCAATCCATACCCCCCGGTGCCACGGTCTGGTCTCATGACATTATGGCCAGCCTATGTACCAGCCATTGTTGTATTGTTGATGCCTAACCAATTTAAGTGGTATACAATGATCGATTAATAATCGATTTATTAGGCACTCGCTTCGGCGTTGAACTCTTCCGTCTCCTCTTGTCCAACTTTGTACTAATCAATCGACTGATGTTATTTTTGTGTGCAGAAAATCTGGCACCAAATGACGGAGCTAACGAGCATGTACACCTACCTCAAGGAAGTTTCAGAAAAGCCTCAAGGTAGGTCACCCAATGGCATTTTCATACTTCGAGCTAAGATCATGTCAAGAGGATAACTTTTGTGATCACCACAACTTTGAGCTCACAACAGTTTTTCGTTCAGATTTCGGTGAGGGAAACTACCTTCTGCCTCGGCCGATCAACGACACCTACCTGATTCCTCCCAAAGCTCGACCTGTCGTCCCGACGTCGCTGCCGCTCCAGTCGGACCACGAACCGTTCGCGTCGCCGGCGTCGTGTTCGCCCAAAGGATTTTTCGGCGATCATTTCTCGCCAAAAGACGTTGGCTTCGCGTTGCCACCGAATTCGACCAAAGAAGTGTTCCAAGTACCGCACTCTCCGAAGGAGAAATATCAGACGCCTGCGTCTCCCAGGGAATGCTACCAGGTGAGGAGGCGTTTCACTTTTGACGAAGTTTAAGTCTTGCTAGATGAAACAACACCAATTTTGCTCTTTAATTTGTTCCAACTGCAGACAATTCATTGAGATATGCGTCCTGTTAACTGATCAGCGTAGATACTTGGCTTACATACCCCTATAAGCATGACCGCCTCACATTCAATGCGGATCCTGAATCAATAACTTCTAGCCAACTTGAGTTTTCACGTTCAATCACATTATCTGGCGTTGCACATGCAGGAAAATGCATTCTTAGTACCCAGAATTCAAAAAATACCTAATTAAATCCGGGACGGCTCACGGCTGGCAAACTCTATGTCGTCTATGCAGGATTGCATATCTATATTTATAGGCGCGTCAAGCTGAGTTGTTCAAAAAATTGGCATGTGGTGGCCAAAATTTGCTACATTGTACAGATAATGCGCTATCGAATCAAATTAAAGGAAACATTATACAGAAAAGTGTTGCTAGGACGGTTCGCGTACTCACGTCAAACATGGAATAATCCTTTTCCGCGTCTCGCATTCACTTGACGAGGACATGACGAACCACCCGACCTTGTGCTAAAAATGTACTCAACACCGCGAAGGACGATAGAAAACTGTAGTGTACACATTAAACCCGAATATCTTCAAATATGTGTATCCCATCAGAGGCCTTACTTTGTAATTAATTTATTTTCCATGATAAATTAATACATTGCAGAGAGATGTAGCTTCATGATTAGAACCTATCAAATTCGGGAATCGTTACAATTTTTTTTTTTTTTTCATTTTTTGGATAATATTCAATTTTCAGAGACCATTTTGAGATTCCTAGGACCTCCTTTTCCCTCCTAAGTTCTGATCCTAGCCATTTTTTTAAAATTAGCATTAAATTTTTTACCGACGGGTAATCTATACAGAAAATAATAAACCGTTGTGACTTGGACATCAAATTTTGCAGTTTTTTTCACCAATGTCAACATCGATGTCTCCCATCATAGGGGACTCCAGCATAAACTACCTGAAATTGAGTTTTAGTTGTATTGTTGCCTGCGTCTCATCTTGGCGATAAATGACAGTCAACTGGTCGCCCAATCATTTTCGTTGACTTTTTTGGAATATTAATAATACGTATCTACATCGGAACGAATCTGTTTGACTCTTACCTGCTTCAGTATGCCACCAAAATTTGATCCAAATGATCAATAGTTGTTCTCTTCTCTAGGTCAGGAAATCTTGAGCCAACTCTAACAGCTATAAGGTGGAAGATTCTCATGATGATACATAATATATTCGTAAATCAAATGCGTATAACGTCAAAAATCTGATGAAGCACGAAGAAGTGTTTTTTTAAAATTAAAAAAAGCATCAAATTTCATCAAGTTTTGATTCGTTTAAACGTACAACTGTGAATAATTCAATAATTATCACAATAATTATTCATTTTTCTGTTGGTCGTGTGACTCAAATATTCGGCTACATTATCCATTGACGTAATGGAGCCAATGTGAACCGACGATCGAGTTGATTTCTTCTCAAAATTAGTAGCAGATAACGTTCAAATGAATCTTGGGGGTTTGGTGGCCTTCAATGAGCGTAGTGTCGAATAGAATTTTCAAAATGGCCTAACATTCTATGAAGTTTAAAAATGAGCTAACAATCACTTTTTGAGCAGACCAGATAACTTTTTCCATGCTACGCTTCATTGTCTGATTCACACTTATTTTTATAGCCTGTCTCACCGATTGAAAATTACCAGTCACCTCCTCACGCCCGACCTTTCACCCCTATGACGCCGTCTACGCCATCGTCGCCGTTGGACGGACCCAAATTCTCTACTGCTTATCTTCATATGCACTCGCCAGGTGAAATAAAGTAAATGTGAATCACGTTTTCCCACATTGGAAATTCAAGGGCGTCAAATTAAACCTAGTCGTGAACAGTTTCAGAAACAAGTAGCCACGGCAGTCATTTTGACCATATTTTGGGGCCTGAGAAGAAATATTCATCAGCTCACCCGAGTAATGAAAATTTATCAATAGCCAGCAGTAAGTTTTCGGCGTTCTCATGCCATTTGATTTACGTACTTGGATCCACTCGGAGAAGGTACTCACCACATTGTCCCTTACAGGTGGCGGCCATCATTACATGAACACGAACTGTTCGGTGAGCACCTGCAGCAAAAGCCCGCAAGACGAGCTACTGGAAATCATCAACGACTTTAAAAACAATGTCTTTACTATATCCGAAGTCGAAAAACTCGTTGAAAATTGGCGAAACCGAAACGACGTCCAGCAGTCATTCAGGGAAAAACAGGTAGGTTGTTTTCGGCGGAGCGAAGATTCTATCGCAGCATGGAATTCGTCATACTGTCAAATTAGGTGTCAGCAGCAAAAAAAAAAAAAAAAAAAAAAACCCCTATTGGTCACAGGGAGTATAAGAAAAACCGGCAACTCGTCATTGGCTATATTGCTCATATCTAGACTTTGATCATTATTCATTAGTCATTTGTAGTCTTCGCAAAGCCTCGTCAACAAACTATTTATTCATTTTAAATTTATTCTATATATTACTAAAACCACTTCGTCAAATTTATAACTTTTCCAGGAGCAATTGAACCAAATGAGACACGAATACGAAAAAATACAACAACAAATGAAGGATCAATTGAAGAGGGCGACACCCTTTGATCGAATAAAGAAGTTTTTCTCTCGCAAGCACAAACGTGAGTCATGCAAAACTTCGTGGATTATTTTATACTTCTGTGTAATTCGAGTCTACAATTAGTCAATTCTGATTTGTTACAGATGAAGGTTGTCCAAAGAGTCGAAGCAACGCGGATGCTGTTTGCCAACGTCCTGTTTCCAGCCTCAGCCTTCATAGCTCTTGCAGTACGTTATTTTTATATCTGTTTAGAATTTTGAAAACCCTTTTTTGCCTAAGAATGAAACAAATGGTTATTTTGATGTGTATTTTGACAGGTTCTTCATCTTCAGGTCGGATGAGCACAGCGAGTGGAACGAGTTTAGGGGATAGCGGAACTCATTCGGATCCAGATGAGAAGAAATCTGAGGTAATGAGGGCATATTTTTGGTTTTGTGATAATGTTTGTCGTATTCATGATGCAGTTAACAGAGTGTTGCTGGATACTGACGATAGTTAGTAGGGGAAGGCAGCCCATGGGAAAGGGTGGTGGTATTGCGCACAATTCTAACGTGGTAATACACACTAGAACCTAGAACAGAAAAGCATTGTTTGGGAATGCCAGAGAAGTAAAAACTGTTGCTCACACCTGAGCTGAGGCAGAGGAACGACAAGTAGGAGCATTGCCAAAAGGTGAAAGAGTCTGAGAAGTGAGAGTGTGAGAGATAGTGCTTCGGAGTGGGCAATTGCCTGAGAAGAGGGACCTATACCAAAAAGTGAGAGGAGTCTTAAAATATGGAGTTGTCTGAACACAGGGAGCAGTCTCATAAGTCTGGTTTATGACAAATATTGTTTGTGTGAATTATGATAGAAGATGTGATGATAAGATGAGGGTGGTTCCAAGTTGAACTCATTGGTTGCTATGTAACATGTGGCAATGGTTTTCTGGCCGCAGCCTTTCCTCTGGGCAGCAGTCTGCCCGAAAATTCGAGGCTCTCCCCAATTTTCCAGAATTCGCCACGCAGGCTGTAATGAGGGTGGGTAATTGGTTGTGTCCCTGGTGCATTTAACATTCAGTGCCATATCTCAAGTTAGGTTTGATTGCCTGTTTTACAGAGACTTGTTGTAGTATGACCTCGATCTTGCCCCTTGGCCTTGCCTTGGTTGGTCTATCTGATACTAATTCAGTGTGTTGGTGTCTCTGCTACAGATCGCCGCTGCCGAGAAATCTAGTCCAACCCACTCCAACGGCCCTGACTTTACATTCCACGACATGAGACTCCAAGCTGTTCAGGAGAACGACGTGATTGGCGGGAGCGACGACTACGTAAACGCCACTTCTGAAATGATACCTCTGGCTCTACCTCCGAAAAAGTTGGGCTTCTCGTCGTCATCACTAGTCGAGGAACAAACTGTTGTCGAAGTGCACAGAAGCGACATCAGATGTGAGTCTCAACCTAAAGATGTGGAGCAATCACATTTGGCGGGTTCTGTCGAGGACAAGGCGGAAATTGAAAGACCTAAAATGGCGACGTTAGCCAAAATGGAAAGTGACGACGAACTGGACATTTTGGAACAAAGCGACAAACTTCTTAAAGATTTAGCCGAAGCTCTGCCAACGTTTGAATGCCACGATGACATTCTGTCCCCAACTGAATCCGCCTTTACAGAAAACGGGACTTTTGTTGAGGAATCCAAAGAACCGTTGGACTTCGTCGAGCTGACCAAAGACTCCGACATGTCCGATACTGCAGCTGAAACCAAAGATGCCCACGAGGCTGAGCTCAAAGAAGACTCGTCTAACGAAGAAGAACCTTTGTTGAGAGCTTCGAGCGAAAATTCGACACCGCGGGCGAAGAAAACTTTCGATAATTTCTATATTAATTTAGAACATACGCGGGAAACCAAAGACTGCGAGGAGTTGCCGCTGGGCGTAAATGCGCCTCTGTTGGTACATGGGGGACCATGTAGTCAAAGTTACATGAATGTAAGCACTGACGGAGCTCCACTGGGGGAAGTGGACGCGATGAGGGAGTACGTGAACGTGTCAGTCTACCCAACTCCTCCTCTGCCTCCAAAATTCAAATATAAGAATGTCCTTCTGTAACCTATATCCCAAGCTACTGTGACGTGACTGGCCGCTGAGCATCGAGACTGCCTATCTACCAATTTGCCGATCACATTAAAACATAACCAAATTTGGCTCCTTTTGCCAAACTTCTTGCCAGAACTCACATCTGGTGTATCTCTGTAAGTGCAATCTTCTAACCCGCTTACACATCCATAAGGGATTTCCTATCAATTTTTTTAATTCTGAACTTAAAAAATCAACTAAAATTGTGTATCATAGTGTAAATATTTTCGGACGACGACAATTTTTGTACCTTGAACTTATTCGATAAATCCTCGAATTTGACATATCAATTTGATAAAACTATTATTATGCGTTTGACGATAATTCGAATTTTCCCGATGTTTGCCTGATTTTTCGAATGTAAGTTGTAGATTGTAGGTGTAAGTTTTTTCGTTCTTTTGTTGAATTGTGTGAGGCAATCCAATGCGCTTTAAATCCCTAAGTGAGGCTTCGTTTTTTTTTTTGTTTTTAGATATAAGAGACAACTAGAAGCGGGGCAATTGTGCGGTTTTGATTATTTCAACAAAAATTGGGGCGATTTAGTTAGAAAATTTTGAAATTTCCAGAAATTAACCTGGAAATGTATTTATCTGAATCATTTAGAGTATAAGGATATCCTGGTTTCCTTTGTCTGAGCAATAACGTCGAAGAAATTCCTACAGAATGTAAATTTCAAAATTAATTATTAAAATTATTTTTCTTCACCAGTCATATAAGATCGGGTTTCAGACTGAATGGCCATTTGTTGAATTTTGAATTTTCAATATGTTATTGGAGAAAAATTCGGCCGTCAAACTGAATTTTTGAACATGTAGAACATGTAAATTCAATTTGAATTAGATATTTATTATTCGTTAACTTGTTGAAACGTGTGCCTTATAATTGTTGTGTAAATCCATGTAGACATGTTATATTATGCCATCGGAAATGTCTTTTGATAAAATATATGTACATATACATCTCCAAAATAAAAAATGTTCAAATAAATAACTCGCAACGCTTGATTGAACAGGTAACACAACCACCTGCTACGTGAAACTTCAAATACCACGAATAGCTTTCATCCAACTACATGAGCTCCGACATTTGTTATTCTGTGGAAACATTCACCAAAGAAAACAAAAATATATTCGAGGCATCTTCATAAGATGGACGACCTGAATTTCAAAATGCGACAACCGTTCATTGGATGAAGAAACCAAAAAGGACGACAACACCGAGGGCGAAGGACTTGAATTAAATGCAGTCCCGGGGCGAGCCACTAATCACAGACCGTTACCATCGAGCGTTCATCCCAGGATATACCTTTTTTTCAATTTTTTTTTTTTCGTTTAATTTTGACCTCTACCTGAGGCGGCTTTAATTCCATCCACCTACCCAGTGACCCGATTTAGGGAACCCCTTATCTCTTAAAATATTCTTATTATAATTGTAAGGCCCGCGTTCGATTTTTATTCCTTCAGAAGTTTCAATTGAATATAACCGGAACCTAGGAAATCACCCCTTAACCGTTAGTTGAACCTTTTTTGGTCAGCTATATAACATTCTACTGGGTACGTGCTTTGGCCTCTTTCACTCGCTACTTTTTAAAATCTATTATAGATCATTTTTTACTTTTGCTTTGTTTTTAATTTGAACATTACCTTCATAGATTTGTATCGAGAAAAAAAGGTTGCATCTGCATTCAAAATCCAAATGTCCGTCCGGGCGAATGAAAATCCTTTGAAGTGCCTCAAAAAATGTGAAATTGTGCACATAGAATCCGTCCGGGTCCTAAATTGTGACTAAATTGACTTCAGCTCGACAGAAAGCAGGGTATGGGTTAATAGTGAGTATTTTGAAAACGGGGTATTCGATGTTTTCGAGGGCATTGACGTGTGGGAATCATCTTCCACTAAATTTAGAACAAATTAAATATGAGATTGATTATATGAGGTTTTATTTATTTATTTTTTAGAAGGACTTATTGATTTTTGTTCTAATTTATAAAATATAAATGTGTATAAAAGGGGTAGTATATGGGTTAACCTGGGTACCTAACACATTTTGGTAGAAAATTTCCCAAAAATTTGATATTTCGGTGAAGGACCCATTTCCGGTCCTAGTTGGTTCTCGAAACTTTTTAGCCCGATCGGACCAAATTTCGGGAGGGTAGGGGTCAAAATGTGTACTTCGAAAAATGGAGTTTTGAGATTTTCGGCGATCTAGGCGTGTGGAGTATCATTTTTTATTAAATTTTGGACGCTGAATCCAATGAGACGGGTCCCGGAACAATTTGCGCTCACTGGAAGAGGTTATGGGTCAAAATGGATATCTACCTACCTATTTCAAATGTGTTTTTGAGATTTCTGGTACCTAGGCGGGTGGGGTATCATTTTCCAGTAAACTTTAGGCGCTGAACCGATTCAAATGAGTCTCCATGCGCCTGGTCCGAGGAATAACCAACCCCTGTGAATAAATTTGCAGCGTTTTCATATAAAATGTTATTTTTTTCCAATTAAAAAAAAGTGTTTAAATGTTTGCGGCAAACCGGTACCTATGAGGCAAGAATATTTGTTGAGTTGGAATTAAAATTTAACTTTTTTTCGTTATTTATCAATTTGCAGTTATTTACTCCGATGACATCAATCTTGACATGGCTGCCAAAATGATTCTAAAAAATCGCTTTGGTTGGTTATTCTATGGATAATCAAACTATATTTTTATGCAGAAAGACAACCTCTCCGATTTTATATATATTAATCGATATTGATTGTAAACTTCTGGTTTCAAATTTTCATCCGGAATATAATTTAGCTCGATAGCGATTCCATGTCCTTTTTACGATTGAAATTCCCTCGACCCGGAGCTGACTCGCTCACCTACTCGACCCGGACATACTAACGGCAGACAATACACCAATTTACGATCCAACATCACTTGATGGGTTGAAGGAGCGAAGGCCTCGATCTGCCATTCAAAACTCGGGAGCACCTCAGGAGCCGAGAAGCTGTTTTCATGCTCCTTTCGCTTTGGCTATTGTTTGAACAGGAACGGGATGGGATCGCCTTTTCGGGCAGCGGAACATTTTAGATCAAATACGCGAGTAAAAAAAATTCAACGTAATTTTTTTTCAGGAGCTGATAGCATCTGTGTTCCGATAATTGTGGATTTATTTTGGCTAATGCCATCAACAATTTTCCATGCTCTTATTAGAGGTAAAATTTTTGGACAACTTGGGTTGACCTTCCATTTTTCCCATTGTGAAAGGGTGGGTTTTCAATGACGTCGGTTGTTACTTCTTTTCAGTATTTATAATTCCTGAGACGTTTCGCCGACACCCAGGCTGGCATCATCAGGACGAGCAAATCAGTCTCACTTTACCCTAAAGGGCGTACACATTATTGGGCAGACAGCCAAGAATAAAAGGTATTTTCATGAACTTGGTGCTGTACTGCCGCCAATGGGTAGGTATAAATATGCTTTCCCATATGTAGAATCAGCAATAGACATCGGTCGTTAATAGTAATCAATTTAATGGTCATTTTTTGGTGACGTCATTTGGGCAAGCTGCTCTTGCTGATAAAGTTTGAACTCTCAGTCCGATGTTAAGCCTAGTAATTCCAAAATGTTGTTCCTACTAGTTTCCTTCAATTGTTGTACTTACATAGATTCTGTGATAGATCGTTTGCGGGCTTATTGTTATGACCACACACTAAATTTGGTATGTACCTACTTCGACAATTGTTCCTCAACGTGCTAATTTTTATTCTTGACTGCCTGCCCAATAATGTATGCGTATGTCCTTTTAGGGTAAAGTTAAACTGAGTTGCTTGTTCTGATGATGCCGGGGAAACGCAGAAGGAATTGTAAATACTGACAAGAAGTAACAACCGACCTTATTAAATACCCACCCTCGTACAACATAGAAGTTGTATTCTCAAAGCAATCAGGTACAAATGGTTGCGTGGACACTCAGGTCATTAGAATGATACACCATCGTATTCGTGCCAAAAAAATGTATTTTCCCTCGTTTCACCCCAAACATTTACCTTTCAAGTCCTCAAAGTAAGCAGATTCCAAATCCCAAACGGCCGTCCGCTGTACGAGCCAAAAAAGCTTAATTGCTTCCAAAAATGTTTTTGAATTTTGCTTTTAGACTCTGTTGGGTTTCAGTCGGGCCTGACTCATTTTCATATCGACCTATTTTTAAAGCGAATTTTTGACATTTTTGTGGACTTGAGCGCGTGCGTACATTTTGGGTGCTGAATCGATTGAAGTGGTAAATCCTGAACATTTACTACTTCCCGATATTTTGCATCATATATAATAAATCATTGTGAAAGAATTTGCAGCATTTTTTTCTTTCTTATAGTCGGAGGTGAAAGTTCACCTCCGCCCCAACGATCATCCTCCGCCAAGCGTCTTCACGAAGAGAGAAAGTGTCGATATGTCTTCCATCCCCAACGTGAAGCCTCATCATCGTCTGTCAACGGAAAGTGAAAATACCAAAATCACTGGAAAGAAAATAAAAATTGAACGGAGTCCTTGAACGATTTGGAAAGCGAGGGGTCGTTAAACGTGTTACGACGAGCTTGACTTGTCTTGTTCGTCTGTTGACAGAACGGATTCACAGTTAGCCATGTTAACGCGACTCAGCTAAAAACAAAATCACCTTTTCCTAAAGAATTACGGTGTGGTTTATTATTTAAAACTAGTAAAAAGCACTTTTCTCCTTTTGTTTATGACCATTTTTGCGAGTATTTTGAGAGAAAATATGAACTCAGCCCATCGTCAAACTGATTAAACTCTGGAGTTTGTCGGCCACACAAAAGATGTAAAATTTGACGTAGTTTCTCAATAGGAAGGAGCATTCTCTGGAATTCCAGATATGCATGTCTGGAATTTATGCCTTCAAATAGAAACCGCTCCGTCGGATGAATCAAGGGGCCGTGTGGAGCTCCACTATACAGATATATCTTCTTGCAACCAACGGTCTGCAGGCGGACAATGCAACACGGTTTCTTTTCGACCGTGTCCGATTGAAGAGGCCGTTATTGCACGCACCGACTAAAGTGACAACCGATAAAAATGTAGGCAACCGTTTCCTTAGAGAAAAATATGATTTTTAGCTGCCCCATACGGGATGAACGAGACCACAAAGTAGGAACCTTCATAGAAATGAATAGTATTGTTGATCGTGCTCTACCTACCTAGATCGCTGAACACCAAGGGCGAGCAATACAGAAGAGGCTACATTTTTATGACGAAGAGAATATAATAACCCGTTACAAATCTCTTTTTATAAAATACTAGAATTCCTAACCCAGTCGCACTGTACACATTCTCGCTAATGGCTTAGCACCAAGTATGATCAGGTAAAATTAGCCGTAAAATAAAAATAGACCCGCAAATTATTCCTCGAAGGATCTAGATAATGCGGCAATCTGTCAAGATTTGGTTTAAATCAATTAAACATTCAAATTGAGGTGGAAAATGATGCCCCACAAGCCCACGAAAATGTCAATAAAACGTCGTCAAATGCCCATTTTTACCTATACGCGACCCGCTTTTCAGTCAAAAGCTTGTTTGGTACCGTAATTGGGTATTAATTTATTCATTAAACTGTGGATAATTACCCTATGTCTTCCTGCATTTTGCCGAAAAATGTCATTTTTTGATTCAGTATGTTTGAACTATTAAACCAAAATGTCCGTCCACGCCGTTGTGACAGTAGACCTTCCCAATCACCAGAAATGAAGGAACAGGGTGAGGGAGAAAATAAATAAGAAAATAAATTACAGTTCCCAAGATCATAAGGACATGTGAGGTACATCAAACAATTTTGGACGCCTAACGATTGAGAGGAACTAATTGCTGCGCACAGAATAATGTGGGTATGTATTGCTCAAAAAGAACACATTAAAAATGAATGACTACCTAGCGAGAAAAATATTGTGTCTCCCTTTTTTGTGGGTTATTTCATGAATAGTCAACCTATGTTTTCAAGCAGAATGGGGTAGGGGTCAAAATGAGGATTTTGAAAAATGTATTTTTGACGTTTTCGGCGATCTAGGCTTGTGGAATATTATTTTCGAATAAATTTTGGACGCTGTATCCAATGAGATAGGTCTCGGAACTATTGGTGCTTTTATTACAAGAGCAGGCCGTCGAAGTGGAGCCTGTTGATGCAGGGTGAGGAATAGGAACTAGACCAGAAAACCATTGAATGTATTTTGGTTACCAATAAGGGATGTCTTTCTTTACAGAATTTTGAAACGTAATAATAATGATAAGTTGAAGAGATACACATCGTTATGTCGTATTACATAAACAATAGTTGTAATTAGAAAAATTCAGTTCGCAGCTGACTAAAAAAACACCCTTTGCAAGGCATCTGTCGGCAGACGCATGAACTGCATCCATCAACTGCATCAAATGGTCAGCTCTAGTTGCCAATTTGTGGTGCATCAGTACGACCTCATAATCAAACAGATTCAGTTCATTGAGGTTACAAAATGCTGATTGGCACTGGTAGAAGGGAACAGTCGTGCGATTATTGGCGTTTTCGATGGTATAATACGTATATTTCTTTAGAAACAAGCCAGCCGATGCTTTGGAGGACGATTTGGGGGAAACGAGGCAAAAAACTCAACTTCCAGGTTGTGAGATTTGACTCACTCGAATTTGGAGAAAAAAGTGAGAGATTAGGTGCAGGATTAACGGCGTTGTTATGAACCGGAATGAACCATGATTTTATTGGGGCAGGAGGCAAGATGGCGGATGGTGATATGAGATATAAATTTGGGTTTTCAGTTAAATTCAACGAGAGCTTCCTCGGATTTTAAAAGAACTAGGCTCTTGCGAGGG
The DNA here is from genome assembly GCA_019603395.1 of Cyrtorhinus lividipennis. Lineage (NCBI taxonomy): Eukaryota > Metazoa > Arthropoda > Insecta > Hemiptera > Miridae > Cyrtorhinus > Cyrtorhinus lividipennis. The sequence continues at coordinate 9,913,094 of CM034003.1, read as the reverse complement.
GCTAATAAGAAGCATTTGAGTTAACAATTACAGGTGTAAAACATAAGTCAAGTATAATAAACTACTGATAAGTAAGTGTCAATGCTGCCTTTATCACTTTTTGTCACATTCTGTTAAAAAATTATTTTCTGCTCTCTGCGGCTCGTTACCCCATTAAAGGAACTGATGTTCTTTTCTCAGTGGTCACCCATCCAAGGATTAACCACGTTCGGTGCTGCTCAGCTTCGGGAAAATGTAGGTACAGCTAGGTCCAAGAGCTTTCCTCGCGTTTGAGATCTGATCCTAAGTCTTGACCCACATCAAGAATGAGTATTTCTAGCAACTCACGCGTATGTACTCACCGTCTAGCATAAGCTCACCGGACAAACCGTCAGAAGAACCGGAGGCTTTCCGCGAACGGCCACCTTGGCACGTTGACCCACAAACTCGATGACTTATGGAAGTCCCAATAGGTCTGCAAAGAAAAACAATGTCAGCGCTTCCGAATCAACCGGTTTAAACTAATAGGTTTTCCAAGTCCGCCGACAATGAGTTCATTTACCAATCAAAATATTGGTTGAGCCTCGCGGAAATAACACGACAAAGAAGTACCTTGTCGCCCGCTGCTCTTGAGCTTGGCCTTCCACTAATAAGGACGACGGAAATGCATATTTTTACTACTTTGGGTTGTTTTTCTTTTCTCAGGAGACCTCGAAGTTACGCTTTCCCACACGAGCAAGGTCCACGTAGAGAGTTAAAACATTGTGGAATTATTTGCAATGCATTAACATCGCGTCTGCACTGCTAATTCAACCATTATGAAACGGATGGAGGATTATTTCGCACTGAAAATCTCTCAATCCGTGATATTATTATTGAGGGATTACAGCAAAAGTTGTAGTTAGCGATTTGGTGAAGCGATAATTGAATCACCAGTAGGAAAGGCTGGATTCTGGCCCACTTGCATTGAACAAGCTAATCGATTGATGGGAACTGGGCAGTCAGAATAAATTTCCCTCAAGTGATCAAGAGGGAGGGAAATGAGATTGACTAAAATATGTTCGATATTCATATTTCAGGTTGAAGGAGATCTAAAAGACCAGAAAATTATTTCTAAAGAAATTTTCCTCAAGTTGTGTTCATGATCAACATGATAACAACACTGCAACATCATTCAAATCGTCACCGACCGCAATGACCTAGTTGTATCCTTCTTGTACCGCGTCCCGGTGAAAAGTAGGTCCAGTAACCGGGTTTCGGGGCATTGTCAGAGTAACGTGTGAGAAATATCAAAACATTGCGACAGTCAGATTCGCCTGACCCTGTACTGATATTTGGTGTTAACTCGCATATTTCAGACGTCACGATTCAATTGTCACCTCTTCCGGTCACTTCCTCGTGATCGAATGATTCACCGGTCGATTCCTTATTAATGGAAACACGACGCGATTGACGTTGCCCACATGAAAATCCCCCCTTCGTTTTAACGCACTGGGTACTAACCGATGCCTCATTAGGGGTATACTTCACACTTGTCCGCATTCCCACAACCAGTGCCACCTCAACGCTCGACCCTAAGAGAAAACCCGCTCGGAGAGGATTTTCGCTTGGAGTCAAGGTAAAGGAATTCCATAATGCCAGATTCTCCGGTAGAACCAAAATTCATTGGGGGAACCTTTTCGATCAGGTAGGATTCGTTATGAAGTGACAAGTCATTGCTCTTCGGTAAAGAAGTCCGCTCTTTGCGAAAAACGTTCTATCATTTTGGAAACAGCTGCATCCACTTACTTCAGGTGCTCTACAATCGTGAAAGTCTTTCCTTGACTTAAGTATTGAGCGATTGGGATTCTGAAAGGGCGGAAAAGACTGACATTTTGTACAGTTTTTTCATCAGAGATTCAGCTATTCCATTTGGCATGCCAACCCAATCACCCTTGGTAAGTGGATTTTATTTAACGGTTTCATTCCATTTTGGTTCTTTTTTTAATTAGAATGATCAAGAATAAGTTCCAAACAATTTGACGGGAATTCGTTTGAAATTCCTCACTTAAATTGTTCACATTTGAAATGAGAAAACACGTACAAGGGGAGCTTAATTATCCCGCGACCTGAGGGGACAAAGACTAATGGAGACCGGCGCTGGGTTTCTAAGATAGTGTAGGCTCAACTCGCTGATAATGTGGCAAGCCGATGTGTCTTGATTAAATCTGTCAAGGTGTAAAGATCCAAAAAACGACTTGCCACCATCTTAAGTTCACAAAAAATGAAGTCCTTCAAATGATGCGATTTATACAGACGATGAAATCAATCGGTTGACAAGAGCTGACTTGCGCTTCCGCGTAACAGGAGTTTCCGGCTCTAGTTGGTCCTCGAACTTTTCAGCCAGGTTATGGGTCAAAATGGGTACCTATCTGTCCATCTATGCTAGATTTCTCGTACCTAGGCGTGTGGGGTATCATTTTCCGCTAAATTGTGGACCGTGAATCGATTGGAATGAGTCTCCATGATTGTCTGAGGAATAACCAACCCCTGTGTAGGAATTAGCAGCTTTTGGTTAGTTATTCCTTACTCCTGTGCAATCAAGCTAGAAGTCAACCTCTCCAATTGGCCCCAAAATTTGGGGGTGTAAGTATGATTCATGATGTTTAAATCAAAATTGCTGAAAATTCATCTACAACACGGACCGCTGTAACAGTATTATAAGCATTATATTTTCAAATTCCAGGTTGACAGACATTCCTGATTAATGATACCTAAAATACGTTCAACAATTTCCTTGTCTAGTTCCAATCCTTCCCGCCCCACTTCGATGACTCGCTCGTAATGTAGCAAAAACGCTGCAATTTCTTTCACAGGGGTTGGTTATCCTTGCAGCACGAGTATGGGGATATCAGTGAACGAGGAGTGTCCTGCACTCATTCAATCACAATCATCCATCATTAATTTTGCCCACACTGTTTCTAATAGTAGAAACATTCTCAAAATTAGAATGTTTTGTCTGGGACTCCTTAGCTCTAAATTTAGAGGACTGAACCGATTGGAAAACGCCCTGGACATTGATCTAGAGATTTAGACATTGTAAAACGCAAACCGTCAAATTTTGATAACATGGTTGATAACGGATGGTTGATTATTCAGGAAATAATCAATCAAAACTCAAGGGGAACATCATTACCTGCCATTGCCCATGTTATCGTTGATCACGTTATCGACGTCCTTGAACACCAACATTGTGTTCATATCGTCGCCAACTGGGGGTATTATTACAGAGGAAGGGTTGGTTAGCCACGGACGGCGCAAAATCCCCCACGCGGAGCCTCATTAACCTTCAATGCGGAGCTCATGTCGGCGTCATGTGCATTAAACTTTCCTTCCGCACCCTCGCTAATGAGGTAATTAGTTTTCGGTGAAAAGAATTTGCGGGTCATTTCGGTGTCACTCGGCGGGAATCGAGGGAGCTATTCAAAACTCATCGTTTAAAATCGCGGTTTTTCGTGTTTTGGCCCACTAGTTCTAAAAAATGGAAAATTTTCATTTCTTCGGAATTTAGCGAGGTCCGATTGATGATGGTATACATAGTCTTCGTTTTTAGTAAACCTCCAAGTGCTCACCTAATTTCAGTGAGTCAGTTAGTCTTCAACTAAGAAAGCTACTGGGTTTTAATGATCGAATACCTTAATATTAGACATTGGACAAATTATAGTTCTCTAAAGGCAGAGTGAATATACCAGTGCCACGATTCACCAAATTGTGATCCAAATTGCTTGTTTACTCCAAACAGTCGGGATATGGTGATTTATTTATGAATGAGCTTGTAATTTAAACAATTAAAATAATTATAAATTAAGAAAAAATCAAGATTGAGTAAAATCTCCTGACTTAGAACGTTCACAGGATCTGTAACTTCTTGATAGTTTGCGTGCCAATTCATGCTGAGCCCGTGCGGCTTTTGAGTCTTGCCGGTTTGAGCATTGATTCCTTTAACTCGCTCAACTCCCACATTGATTGTAAAAATGAAAAAATAAATAAATTGACGAGATTACGTAAAGGTCAATTGGATGCTACGAAGTTTAGTGTATTTGTTTGGGTAATAATTCAATTTCAGCCTATAAGAGTTGAAATTTTAGGAACTGATTGATCACCACCACCGGATTTGAGTTAATGGTTTGTCGATAATAAAAATACTCTCGTTGGAATTTCAAACACGAAAGGGAAAGACAGTTTTTTTAAAATCCGTTCATTTCTTTCTCCTTTCTTTTTCAAGTAACTTGCTATCTCATGCTCGTCACCATCCGAACACTTTCACACTTGGAAGAGCGGACTTGTTGCATTCCCCCGTTCATTACCGCTCCTGAAAAGTATCAGTTCCCTTTCGTTTTTGAATCAGCATTTTTGCTCTCAGGCGACCATACAGACGTTCCTTGAATGTTAAGTTGAGATAGAAAAAATGAGAGTTTTTTTAGATGTGTCTCGAATAGTCTTACCTAAGTCCTCTAACTTTTAAAACTTTTATCTTCACATTTTTCAGTCATTTTTTTAAGTCCAACTTGTTTTTGGCGAAGGCAGAATATGATGGCTATGAATAAGTTGTTGTTGTTTGCCAAATTTTCTAGCGATCTAGACGTGTGGGGTATCATTGCGCAATTATGGTCCTGGACCACTTCTAGTAAGTCCTGGACTACATAAGGGTTCCTTTCGGTCTTGGAAAACCAGTTTTTGAAAATATATTTTCCATATATTAATGTGTAATGTTACCTACAAAATGTGTATTCCGAAAAATGTATTTTTGAGATATTCGGCGATCTAGTCGTGTTGGGTATTATTTTCGACTGATTCAACACTGAATCTCCTGAGACGGGCCCCTGAACGATTGGTGATCACCGTAAGAAATGGGTATTTGTCTGCCTATATCGAATGTGTATTTTCGAGTTTTCTGGTACCTGGGCGTGTGGGGTATCATTTTTCACTAAATTTTGATCACTGAATCGATTGGAATGAGTCTCCGTGCTCTTGGTCCGAGGAATCATCAACCCCTGTGAAAGAATATGCAGCGATTTTTGATTTGGAAAATCGAGGTAGCTATTCACAGGGTCTCAAATAGGCCTTTGAAGTCGACAACATTATTTTCGAGCTCAAATTTTAGGACTGGTAGCAGAGGTGATAATGTTGGCATGGGCGAAATCCGTCTCCGGTCGCATTATGTTCTAATGGATCCTCCGGGAGATAATTCCTCCCTACTCTGAAATAATTCTGACTAGCCCAAAAACAACCTAATCAAGTATTTTCCATCCAAACTACCCCTACAAGGATAAAGCTTGGTCAGACAGTGGAATGAATCAATGCCAGTTTGAAAAACTACGACACGTGACGTTTTCATATCAGCCGCTGAATTGGAGGTCACTGAGATCCCGTTCGAAAAAAATATTTCTGTAGAACAACACACTAGACGTAGGAGACACATAAACTTCCAAAACTTCAATCGTTCAATGTCGTCAGTGAGTCGAATCAACAAACTCCGAGAGAAGTCTGACCTGGCTGGAAGCTCATTGTTAAAACCCCAATGACTGTTTACTTTAAGAGAAAGCTCTATAAACCCTCCTGTCCCTGAACTTGAGTCAGTCGAGCCCAGCACCCACCTTCGATGTTGGGCCCTCGCGTTTCTGACTGCTCGTATTGATTCAGCCCTCCAAGTCCGTCCTCCTCCCCGATACCAGTAATCCAAGACCACCTCCACGTTATTTATCTCGTCGATCATGTTTCTAACGGGATTACATTCGTGAGCTTGCTGCGAGCAAAGAACAACATCCTTTTCATTCCCTTCGACAAACTCAAACTCACAGGTCACGGGACTACAAACCCTCCGTAAATTCATCTTTTATGACGATAAGCTTTACTGCGAGCGCCTTGTTAAGAGGATGGTAGGTAACGAGATGGTTTTAATTGCGAAAGTCACGTCATTCTATTAGTTCTAAAGTAGTTGGTGAAGATGAAGAGGTTCATTACACAGACGGTAACTGACTTGGCGGACATGATAAGGAAGAACGTCCTATTACAGGATTAACGCTTATTAAATGGATCATTATAATTATTTCGTAGTCAGGTGCAAGTAGCCTCATTCCATATTACTAATTACAGCAAACCTTCATATTTCCACAATGATTTATGTTCAATTGAGTAAGGGTCCAATATTCTGGTGAGAAATTATACTTCAATCACAAAAAGGATTGAGTACCGTTTGGTTTCGAAGGAAAGTCGTTTAAAGAACGGGTTTCGAAAATTTTATAGCTTTTCCCAATCAATTGAGAATTATCGTGGACAGGTCGAGTACATGAAATATGAAGTGTGCACTTTTGTGTCTAAGACATTGCTGAAATGATTCCATTCCAAACTTTCTTCATCCATTCAATTCACGTTCAGGCGTTCCAAAGGTAATAGTAGATTAGTGTTTGTTTTCGCTCGAATTTCCTCGGGCATTGATTGAATCGTTGAAGTTGTATATGAGGGAATCTCACCTTGAGTCTGACTTAACCGGACTTATTCTTGAGGATTGTGGGACCTAAAGGACAACTTCCCACGAAACTGACATGACGGCAATGTATCTATTGCAAAGCTCTAGGTATCACTAACAACTTTTGGTATTTCTCTATAATTTCTCATAAAAGGAGCAAAGGAGTGAAGTAGTCGCAGTTTGCAATCTCACTCAACGCGAGACCCTCTTAATTGGCTGCAAATGAGTGATTGAACTTTTTTTTTAATCACAGGACCTTAATAAAAACAGCTGTCTGATGTCTCAAGCTGACGTGTTTAGGGTTGAATATGCCGTACGATAACTCTGTTGATGAGGGAAATATATGAGCAGAGAAATGACATTAGATATTTGGCAAAATAGCAACTAACCGTTCTAGAGGGGAGAGAGACAGTGATGAAGCACGGAGAGGATTGTTCATTCCGCGGAATGAAGGAATGAGTTAAATTCATTCAAAAAATAAAAATGACGTCTCACGAATAACGATAGCTCGAAATCGTGATGCTTTGAAAAATAAATAAAGGACCATTTCATTAAAAAGTCCCTTATCCCTCCGGGCAGATGGAAAGAACGCGTTAGTTGACCGCAGCGAACAGCTCTGGGGTGATCATGAACCTGACCAACCAGGGATGACCAGCTGGCCGGTAAAAGTCGAGCATTCAGGAAGAGGCTTGAGTTTTATTAGAAAGGAAGTTCCTCGGAGCCCCACCGTCCATCCGTGGTCAAGGTTGCGGAAACGTGGTGGATTCAAATCGATTTCATCGCCAACCCCATCTCATTCTATTAATATTTTTACTATGATAGTGGAAAGAAAAAAAAGGAAGGCACGCAGACTGGGCGGAACTCCTAAAAAAATAATAATAACCTTCAAAAGGTTAATTTTGGGGAAATCTTCAAAACAAGAGCAAAAAATGTACAGCGAATGTACCCGTAGGAAGCAATACCATAGTCAAGGTTATTTTATTGTCGGTGCACGTAGACGTTGTAGGGTGCCTGTATTTATTATAAAACTGTATTTATTAGTACCCTCGATTTAAATACCCCCCGAGCGCAGCATCACTCTTCTTTTAGTCTCAATACCAACTTAAATTATTGGTTTTCAACCATTTCGAAAAATGAACAACGTGGTGACTCAAGGTGAAATCTTATGGAATACGGATTTATTTTATTATTTCTATGATGATTTATTTCCATGAACAATGGGAACCCAAAGGAAAGATTCCTGTATCTAACTTCGTACTTACTGAACCTACTCAACCAAGGTATGCATTTTACAACAGCGGGATTATGTAACAAAATACTTTCCCATGCAAAGGATGGATTTAATAATGAAACGAGGATGGTAAGACAGACCGAAAGCACGATCCTAGCAGTCAACATCATAAAAAATGACAAAGCGCCTACAATATTTTACGTTGATTTGACGGGGGCAGAGATGGCTACGCTACAGCATGATATGGACAGAGTAACGTAACTTCATAACGACCAACCTCTCAACCCACCCTTGACATACAGCTGGCACGAAACTCTAGGGAAAGATATGCAATCCCGCAACTGGCCCGATAACTGTGGTGCAGGTGGTTACAAAACCGGCGCCGTGTCGATCCTCGCGGACGACCCGACCTATTCGGAAATTATTGCCCTATCGCTTAATTGAGATGTTTGTCACACCCCTGTCCACTCTCAGAAATGGGAATAGTCTGAACACGAATGGATGTTGCTGATATGCGTACCGACAACATAAGAAGTGGGACATTCAACACTCGCGGACATGCTGACTTGCCTGTACTGGCGAATTGCCTATGAACTTAATTTTCCAATTTAAATAACCATTAGAGGGCAAAGGGGTATTTGAAACCAGCACCGCGTGGAGTCAATATATAGTAGGCTCTTGTGTGTGCCACTTCCATACCTACCACACCGTTTCAATAAGAAAATGTGTAGCGAACGCAACTGTAATGAGTAGCTTTTGCCTCATTGAAAAATGTAATGATAGGAATACGTTTATGGATACACATTATTCCAATGGTCTATTATTGAGGTGGACTTCACTGGGGGGGGGGGGGGGGGGCTAATTGGTCAAAAACTTTTTTCTTTTTTTTTTTTTTTTACAAAGTAATAATTTTAAAATCATTCCGCGAAAAAAACTCTCACCCCGTTGCCCATCTGAATTGGCACCCAAAACTGCGAATTATCTCGGAAACCATCATCACCCATACACTGCCTCCATTTGGAGCTAAAATTAGTCATGTTCCTCCAGGGTCCCAATCGAGCGTTTGCGGAGAAGTAGGGATTTTTTTGAGTTTTATGTAGACGTTTTTCGACCCGAACAGCGCATGTGGAGCTGACGACGCTAATAGATGGCGGAAACTTGAAAAATTAAATTCTCATTTACTTCCCATCAACTACTTAGCCGAGATAAATATGAACAACGAGCAATACTGGTTGTAGGGTTCGATCTGTTTGGACAAGCGCAAGGGGGGCGAAAAGTTTGTTCTTCTATTGACGTTCTGTGTTTGCTTCAAAATACACACAGACCATCGGGAAAATAATAATAAATAGTCAATTGCTATACAAAAATGTACTTGATTCTTCTGAGTTTTGCTTTAAGGTTGCCTGCTAACCAAACATAAAACTCCCAGCAAGGTTATGTAACTCACGCCGGGATTTGAACACCAATCCGTGAGAAAAATTGGTTATCTACCCCTCCAATTGGTCTGGTAAACGTACCACTTACTTAAGCAGTGATCTCAGGTCCATTTACAAAAGTTAACGAGGTATCAGAAACGAAAGGACTCCCCTGTGTTATTTTAATTAACTGCTGAAAACTCGTGTAAGTCTCTTTGAAAACTCATGCGCATTACACAAACATTTAAGTCTCATTATAGCTGCCCATCAATAGATTCAATGCCATGATTTTCTTGGTCTTGGCAATCAATCGAAAAAATACGAAATACGTTATAACCACCACCTGAGCATATTCTCTGTTGGTAACCCAATAATTTCCTGACGATTAATGAACTCATTTTTTTAAATTCGTATCCATATTTATTATTGCTTGAAGCCCTTACTACAATTAATGAAATGTGTACATCAGCAGAATTCAACGTATTGAAGACGTAACAAAGTGTAAGAACTAGGCTTAGTTCTGGAATATATTTTATCATGAATTTACTTTCTATCTATTTACTATTATTATTATTATTTTCAACCAAAATTCTTTTTCGTTCCATATTTGAAATTATTCATTTCGATGAGGTACGAATGAAAAAATTATTGGTTGATTGGTACCTTTTCTGCAGTGGGCATGGTACTTCTGATGGATTATTTAAAATTCTTATCCCTCGGAATTGATAGGTATTTGAAGTCTATCAAATTGTCCATTAGATCTATAACAACCCTTTAGGGGTACCTACCTACGCATTTTGGTTTTTTTCATGATTCCCGCATTCGAAGTAGGTACGAGAACTTGTATTTCTTCAGTCACATCAGGTCTTACGAAGAATTATCATCGAAACTGATAGAACCGGATCGAATAAATGTAGGGTACCTACTTACCATGCGTTATAATTGGTTTCATTTCTGTTTAATTGTCATAGACTTGAGGTACACGAATCTCTGCCCACGTTAGTATTGCAACCATTTTTTATAAGCATCTTCCTGCCCCTACTGCAACTTGCAATACACAAAGAGAGAATATTCGTTGATGTAAATTTGAAACATTGCTTAAACAAACCTTTTGCGCTGAAAGAAGGAGATAAGCGAGTAAAATCCCGTACATGACCCGCTGAGAGGGGTGCTAACACCATGAAGAAGACGAGGGAACTTGGGTCTTCCACTGGACAAAATCCGATATGAAGAAGACGCTTGCAGAGAAAGTATTTATAGGATCCTCCAGAGCTCAGCCTCCGCTCCCACCTAATCCCCCAGTAGGTATCAACCCCCGGCCGGCGTTTTGATTGAATACTTACCCATTCAGGTCAATTGGAATCGTCGAGGAAAAAGTTTCTTTTTATTATTTTGTCTTTTCTTAAATTATACTTTGTAAGTTTTAATTCTAGCACGAGTCAGCATAGGAGATTACTTCACCTCTCATTCGGACGGATCAACTCACACAGCAGTACACCGCACAAAACAATAATAATCAATGATCAAGTAAGCGGTCCAGGAGTCTCTTTTCGCCAACATAAATTCATAAGTGAGGTCATTACAGCTGCTGTGAATGACATTGTGAAGAATAACATTTCATTATGAGCTGCAGAGGACAAATACAACATTGCCAAATCTGCTTTGGGTCGACATGTTGCAGCTTTCAGGAAATCTGAATTGGAATCCTTCACCTACAATCCTCATTATGACACACAACATGAGGAAATATCTGAAAAAATGTCTTGATTCAAATAAATTCAAAATAGAAAAAGATGCAAAACTATATGAAGTGACAGGTGAAGACATCAACTCAAGCTTCCTGGCCCAATTACTGTAGGTGGAACTGAAAGACGAGAAAACCAGTTGACATTCCCAGTGTCATTGCTGGACTCCTTATGGGATAAGCCTGAACATTTTCCAATCTGCAATGTGGCCTGAGAAGCCATGCCTTAAATCAGATTTTCAGTTTTTTATTTTTTGTCATATGATTTTAGATGGTTCTTTTTTGTATTAAAAGAGATGTTCATAAGTTCAGAAAGTTCATAAACTAATTATCAATAAACTGATTAAAAAGAATGTGAAAAGAGTAAATCACTGATTCCTTTACACACTGTCCCTAGGTACATCACAGCCAGTCCCTAGGTACATCAAGGTGATGTACCTAGGGACACGGAGCATGGTTTTGAAAAAACTGATGTGGAATGTAGAATATATAATCAAGAGATTTACAAAAAAAAAAGGTAGATTACTAAGGGTTTAGAGAGATAAATTACTCGAAAAAACAAAGTGAAAATCTTTCAGGAAGCCCCAAAAAAATCAAAATCTGAATTTTGTCCCTAGGTACAGCACCCTCCCCTACCTTCTGGGTAGACGCAACCCTCCACACCACATAAGAAGATTGATAATGTTCTGACAATTAGGGAAATACTCACACAAAAAGTCGAAAAAACCCTAAGAAAATAAAATTTCATCTTCAACTTCTTCATTGACATGATCTTGCAGCCTCATATTATGCCAATTGGACATTGTCGATTTGGAGTTCTTATCGTAGTTGGTCATTTCAGAAGTATCAATACGCCCAGTGTATGAACGCAATACACAATTCTTAAAGCGCTGAATTCAGTCGCGATTGCTTTATGCAACGCATCCCGGGCATAAGGACTTGCTTATACAAAACCTCACATTCGGTTCAGCGTCCAAAATTTAGTGAAAATGATACATCACCAGCCTAAGTCCCCAATAATCTTGAAAACCTAAATCCAAAATACACCTATTTCGTCTCATATCCACGACCGCTGAGTAGCATTCGGCCCGAGGCCTAGGTATCTCAATGGATTTAAGTGTCCATAAGTTAGTTGATTTTTTTTTTTTTTTTTTTTTGGACCTAGGCGCGTGGGGTATTATTTCCCACCACATTTTGGATGCTAGGAAATCAATTGAGATCGGCCTGGGATCCGGAAAAATCTGCAAAAGAAAGGAAACAAGAAAACGAAGAAGCAAATCTTGAAGCAAGTTTCAAAACTACACATATCAGGGAGAATGGTTCAGCACTCGTCCACTCGTACCCAAATGCCATATTATGGAACATCAATGAAGAACACAACTCTCAATGGACTGATTTGGTTGAAGGATATAATTTTGAGAATTTGCTGGCCAGGAGGAGAACAAGGCGTAGGTACGTTTGAGGGTATGATTAATTGACAGTTCACATCCTGTGAAAAAGGTAAATCAATAAAGCAAGCACATTGTACGTCTACCCGCAATTGTTGAGATCTTAAGCAATTCTGAAATTTTGAATTAAGTTCCTATTATGTGAAAGCACCCATACCATTGAAGCTAGGCCTGAACCAGGTATTTAAGTGGGTCCATGCGGGACAGGGAAATCTACAGATTCAACGAAAAATTTCTCTCTTCCCTTTGTGAAACAGTCTTCAGGAATTTCAAGGGAAATACGCAGACAAGATTATACGGTGCACTACCAAAGTTCATGAAAGTTTATTCGATTGCTCCTATACTGTACAAAGAAGGTGCACGAGTTTTTACTTTAACATTTGCGATAAATAAATAAAAATTTACTGTTTTTGCAATGTGAGACTATTGATTTCTCTCAGAAGCTCATTGTGGTTGAAAGATTGAGGGTCCTTGTTGAATTTCTCAACTAATCGTCGGCGGTCTTCGTGATTGTAGAAAAGCTGAAGAGTATTGACGAGGCACTGAGCTTCAACTGCGGATAAAACTTTCTTATCGTACTCGCCTTTGAGAAGGACAACATCTTGAGGCAGTTCGGAGAAATATGAGATGCACAAAGCTTCGGGGGTATCTTCTTTATATTTATGGTACAATATCAATGGGGTCAGGTGGAATTCATCGTCAGAGAATTGAACCATGAAAAATTCGAAGCCATCCCCTCGAGGAAGAGGTATGACGAAAACTGGGTACAGGCGACAATACGGGATGAAATTCTCGAAATCCTTCTTAGACATTGACCCATAAATAACGTCTTCTTTACTTTTATAGTACTCTCCCCATATTTGCGAAATTTCGCCCGGGCTTCTGTTGTTCAGTAGATCCAAATTCATGATGTCACCGAGTTGTTTTCTCTTGAATGTGCCGCCACTTCTTGGACTTGGATATTCCTGCCGAGGAGCGGGGTTCATCAACTTCTCCCTTGCTTTGACCGCATTCTTCACATCTTCGCGAGCTTTCAACTTGGCAAGATACTCCTCCTGGTTCGTCTGTTGGAGTTTCTGAATTTTAGCCGCATACTTGTCAAAATATGGATTATTCTGGAGCTCTTCTTCTGCTTGGGCGCTGTTCCAGGACGACGTCATTATACTTCGATGTAATAACAATCTTGAACAGAAACTAGCCCTTATCCCATATAGGGCCATTGATGAGTATAACAACTCACGTTTCACAAAAGCTAAATCAGTTGGTCACCATGGTGGGTATTTTCTGAAATTCCGTTTCAAAATTCTGAATAGAAACGCACTGCGAATGAAAAGAGTTATCAGAGGAAAGAGATAACAAACCTAGTGAAGGAAGGAACGTCTTCGTGTTTTTCCGTCGCAATGTCTTGGTACCGTGAAGATCACAGCGAAATCCCATGGGGCTAACTTTACTATAGAGATGTGCCGAAAAGAACAGAACAGGTATATTGGAACAGGTATCTGTTTGAAACAGTTCCGTTCCGGAACAGTCTGGTGGAATAGCCTGTTCCAACTGTTCCTACCCCAAGTTCGCTGCCTCTGCACACGCACTCGATTGGAACAGCAACACAAACAACTAGACGAATGTGGCGAGTGAATACGCACTCTACTACTAGAATTCTCGCACTCGCACTAGTTAGGAACAGCAACACAGACGAGTACGTCGTGTCACTTAATTTTTGGTTTTCCCAGGCTAAGTTACAAATTCTGCCGAGTGTATTAGAGTAGTAGTAGCTCACTACAATAATAAATATTTATAAGAGGTTCGACAATTTATTTTCGTTGAAGCCAGTAGCATACTATATATATATATTTTTTTTTTTTTTGGTTTTGCAATAATTTCCTACCTACCTAACCATATTGTTATTGTTCCTGTACAACACATCTGGGCAATTATGTACATAGCAATCTGAATAGTATTTAGTTTATTTTTCATAATAGGTACCTGGGTAACCTCAGTACCGTTTACTAAAAACAATACAAAAGATATAAAATGGGTATTGAAGTACAACAACGATATAAATTAGTAATGATACATATACGACTAGGAATAATTTGATCGTACTTACTATCAACTCCTCCCCTCAGCTCAAGCATTGCTTATAGAGGGGAGTAGCGTTATAAAATATTGCTGTATTCATTGATGATTGTAAATAAACGCAGTTTAAAAAAAAAAACGCTGCAAATTCTTACACAGGGGTTGGTTATTCCTCGGACCAGGCGCATGGAGACTCATTTCTTCAACATGGGGGAAATGGGGAAACAGTGGGTACGTCGGGTCCCAGACCTATTCCAATCGATTCAGGATGTTTATGTTTATTCAGAATTTAGTAGAAAATGATACCCCACACGCCCAGGTACCGGAAATCTCGAAAACGCATATTCAAAATGGGTAATATACACCCAATTTGACCCATAACATCTTCCAGAGGGTGCCAATCGTTCCGGGACCCACTTCATTGAAATTAGCGTCCACGATTTAGCGGAAAATGGTACCCCACACGCCTAGGTTCCAGAAATCTCAAAAACACATATTCAAAATGGGTAATTTATACCCAATTTGACCCATAACTTCTTCCAGTGGGTGCCAATCGTCCTGAGACCCACTTCATTGGATTCAGCGTCCAAAATTTAGTGGAAAATGATACCCCACTCGCCTAAATCGCCCAAAATCTCGAAAATCCATTTTTCAAAAAACACATTTTGACCCCTACCCCGCCCAAATTTGGTCCGATCGGGCTGAAAAGCTTGGAGGACCGTCCTAGGCCGGGAACAGACCCCTGACCCAAATTTCAGATTTTTAGAAAATTTTCTACTACCAAAAACGGCGTGGACGGCGGACGGCGGACGGCGTACGGCGGACGGACATTGACCTTTTTGGTTGGTTATTCCTTGAATAATCAACCTATGTTTTCATGCAAATGGTCAACCTTTCCGATTCGGCTCAAAATTGTTTTCTGGACGTTTCATGATGTCCTGATCAAAAAAGGTCAATGTCCGTCCGCCGTACGCCGTACGCCGTCCGCCGTCCGCCGTCCGCCGTCCACGCCGTTTTTGGTAGTAGAAAATTTTCTAAAAATCTGAAATTTGGGTCAGGGGTCTGTTCCCGGCCTAGGACGGTCCTCCAAGCTTTTCAGCCCGATCGGACCAAATTTGGGCGGGGGAGGGGTCAAAATGTGTTTTTTGAAAAATGGATTTTCGAGATTTTGGGCGATTTAGGCGAGTGGGGTATCATTTTCCACTAAATTTTGGACGCTGAATCCAATGAAATGGGTCCCAAAACGATCGGCACCCTCTGGAAGAAGTTATGGGTCAAATTGGGTATATATTACCCATTTTGAATATGCGTTTTCGAGATTTCCGGTACCTGGGCGTGTGGGGTATCATTTTCTACTAAATTCTGGATCCTGAATCGATTGGAATAGGTCTGGGACCCGCCGCACCCACTGTTTCCCCATTTCCCCCATGTTGAAGAAATGAGTCTCCATGCGCCTGGTCCGAGGAATAACCAACCCCTGTGTAAGAATTTGCAGCGTTTTTGATCAGGACATCATGAAACATCCAGAAAAAAATTTTGAGCCGAATCGGAGAGGTTGACCATTTGCATGAAAACATAGGTTGATTATTCAAGGAATAACCAACCAAAAAAAGAAGTAAAGTAAAGTATGTAGTAAAAGAGATTGGTGTATCCAACGCTTTCAAAACTGGCATTAAAACATTTCAATGTGGTTGCAACATCAGTTCCGTGTGAACGTATTTTTAAAAAAAACTGGAAGCATAATTAGTAACAGACAATCACGACTGAAACCCAGTAAAGTTAAAGAAATTCTGTTCCTAAATGCTAACCATAAAATGATTATTTAATAACTGTCACTACGGTCAGATTTCTTTTGTTATGATTTTGAACAAAACCTAATTAAGTTTGAATAATTTGACCTAAAAAATTTGACATAATTAAAACAGTTTCTAATTTATTTGATAGTTTTAATTCAACTTACCCAAAATAACTTTTAGATATATCATTTTTAGTATTAAATTAGTACGTTATACGGGCATCGGCGTGAATTACCTTGCTGTTATGAAGTGTTCTGCAACAGGGAACAGGATAGAGACGCAACAGCATCATCGTAGTTGTCAGACTCGCAGAACAGTCATCATGAGACCCCGTGGAACAGACTGTTCCAAGCTGTTCCGCCGGAACAGGTATATGAGACTAGTCTCAGCGCGGAACAGTCTCATGTGGAGCTGTTCCACAAGATAGGCTAGTACGGCACATCTCTACTTTACTATTGAGTCAAACGTAGGATGAACATTATATCATTCGAATATAATAGGCAATTTAAAAAAAAAAATCAATGGATCAAGATGAGATCCAGGCCTTAGGAAGGATATCAGAAGCCGCCACAAGTTAATGACACTAGCATACATCTGAACTCTGGGTGACTTTTAATTCAGTTCACATTTCAAAATTGTAATTTAAATTTTGATTTCAATTCTTGATTCCGCCATGCCTGTAGATCCTATCATGAACACATAATTTCCCTTATTCACGATCTGGCAACACTGGTCGGAACTAAATCTGCTCCTCAACCGTCGACGAGGTAACACTGCTCCAGCCATCGCCCCTATATGTCTTTACACATTCTAACGGTATCACAATTCACAAATTAACTATCTTCGCAACTTTTAATTGTTGTTTTTTCATATTTATTTTTTACCATTGTAACGATCGTTCTCGTGTTTTGACGAAGTATTCATTGTTCAACGCCCTCCAGTTCAGGGGACCGGGACGACATATCTCGAATGGACCGAGAGTTACTTATTATGGCGGAATGAGATATTTAGCATTTTGAGTAGATCAATTGAGTACATTTTGATATCGAATTAGTGTTTCACGTTTACAAAGGTCTACCTTTCCTTCCCCTGCGTAGAAATCCGTAGGTAAGTCGTTTACATATTCCGGTTGTAGCGTTCCTTGCATATTCGCTATCTATTGACTCATTTCCGCTCTAGTGGTGAGGCCGATGGGACCCTGTCACTATCTCTTCTGAATACCACAACTTTATCTTTCGTTCAACTCCGATTTACATTCTATCAGCACCAGTTTAGCTGATGGTAATTGTTATTCTACTATGATTAGTAGTGTTTTCTATATTTCTCACTGTTATGATACGTTCACCTCACTTTTATCTAGCCCACATCCACCAGTAGTGTGAGTTAACGTGATGTACAACTTACGTTCCGGTGATCGCAGCTTTGACTCATGATTTTTTCGTAATTTTTCTGCCCGCTCACCGTTTTCGACGTAGGTGTCAAAAATGCGTGAGTACAAAATAGTCGTGCTTGGAAGCGGTGGTGTGGGCAAATCTGCACTGACCGTGCAGTTCGTCCAAGGGATTTTCGTCGAAAAGTACGACCCCACGATTGAGGACAGTTATCGGAAACAGGTGGAAGTGGACGGCCAACAGTGCATGCTGGAAATCCTGGACACCGCTGGAACCGTAAGATTAGTTTACATTCGTATTTCGATTATCGTATATTAGTCCACATGTTGTGCTATGATGAGTCATGCACGGCTGAACAACAAAACCAAACGTGGTTAATAATTGCCCTGCTTTAGTTCGATTGGTTTGTATGTATACTTATCATCCATCGTCGTGTGTACAAAACGATGAATATTGGTCATATTCAACATTCAGTTTTCACAGTGTTGAATCACTTGGGTTATTTGTGATTTCGCTCGATCCAGCGCCGGATGCAACGCATGTACACATATTGCTAAATATGAGAAAAGATGTATTGTGATTGCCTTCCGAATATTGTGTTATATCACGTAACACGGTTCAGTGATTTCAATATAGTACTGGAACATGCAATATTGGACCAACGTGAGATTCAAAATTGAAATCATTTATGTACGTGTTTATGAGTGTGCCATCGCATATTTGCTGACCTTGCTTGCAATTCTTCTCGGTTCAATATTGAGCTGATATCCTGCCTGAGAAAATGTATGGATTTGAACCCCTAACCAAGAAAAACAATTTACCTGTGAAAAAAGCAATATTATCCTAAAAGGGGATCCCACAAAACATTCACTTTTCAAGAAAGAGTGCCATTTTTTCTGGTTAAATTGAAGGAATGTGCTGCTTGAGCGCTCTCACCAAAGTTCCCATCAATGAGTCCTAGAAAAATCAAGATTCCCTGAAACAAATGGCGCCACCAACTTCGTTCTAAATCTGTTCTTATAACTGAGAAAAAAGCGTGGATACGTGGGTTAAGATTTATCTAATGAAACAGACTTTTGAGGGATTTTTAATCATGAATAAAATCGCAATCACGTTTGTAATAAATCTGAAGCTCACCCCGTATGGTTTAGGGGTCTCTTGCCGTTTTACTCGAATGTATTATAGCTTCAGCCCACTGGACAGCCTACCTATCCGGTATCCACTTGTTTCAGGAACAATTTACTGCTATGAGAGATCTTTACATGAAAAATGGACAAGGATTCGTTCTTGTCTATTCAATCACTGCACAATCAACTTTCAATGATCTTCAAGACTTGAGGGAACAAATTTTGAGAGTGAAGGTGAGTTATCTATACTTAACCAATGTTCGATCGATGTTCAAGTGCGACATGGAAATCCTGTCATTTAACCCGCTCTCTAGATTTTGTAGCCTGACAGATTTTTCCTCTTGGTCTTTTTCCAGGACACTGATGAAGTCCCTATGGTGTTAGTTGGGAATAAGTGTGATTTAGAAGAGGAACGAGTAGTTGGGAAGGATCAAGGAGTTAATCTTGCTCGCCAATTCAATTGTGCATTCATGGAGACATCTGCCAAAGCAAAAATAAACGTAGTCGATGTAAGTACATGATTCATCTCCGAGTGCCATTGTAGCTTATTGAATTTACCGGTTAATTTCTGTTGGCAACAAACTTTAAAGTCTACTACAGCGAGGAAAAATGGGAAAAAATGTGATGTAATGATTTTCTCGTGTTTCATTCCAGATTTTTTACGATTTAGTGCGACAAATCAACAAGAAGACTCCCGAAAAGAAACAAAAACAGAAGAAGAAATCTTTGTGTGTTATTGTGTAAACAACGGATGTGTCTCTCGACTCTGTGTATGGACATTCTGAGTCATTCTCAATCCATATAATATGATCACGTCACCACATTATTGAATATCATAGATATTTTTTTATTCAAGATATAATTCATAATGCTTTTCCAAAAATAATAAATAGGTACCTTCTTTATTTTTAGCCCTAATACATCGTGATATAAATTATCTTAATATTTAAGCAATGTTTATTAAATGTTGAAAATACCATTGAAAGAAAAAAAAATATGGAAATTGTACAGACAGTTTTATTTACTAATAGCTAATGGTATTGATAATTTTGAGTCAAATATTAGAGAAAAACATAATTTACTCATTAAACAAAATTTTACTTTGTCTCTATTCATGGATTTTTGGTTGAAAAGATAACACTATAAATTGGAAAAATGATGGTTTCAAACATTCATATATGGTGAGAAAAAAGTACTCTATAAAATCACTGCCAATTGGTCATTTGGAATAAGTCAAAGCCCTTGTCCACATCGTTGGCCATGACTTGATGCAATCACCTCTTTCGTTTCTTTCATTGATAGTTGAAATAATTTCTATGTGATTTGATAATACCTGTATATCCAATTATTCTCCAAACTGGTGGGTCGTCGTGGAAATTAGGTGCACAAAAGAAACATGGTTTGTTTGGCTCATCCAGAAGCTAACAAGATATTTCATTGAAGCCACTCGCTTCTTGTATTGTTAACCGAAATAATTTTTTGTTAGTTTTTTTTGTTTAATATGGTCAGCTAACAATGATGCTCTTAGGTCTCAACATTTGTGTGTCAGGAAAAGCTTACCTTTAATTTGTAAATATCTTATGATTTCAACTGCTCATTTGGTATAGTGTCAATTATGGATGGAATCAGTTGTGAATAATTACAAGTATATCTATTTATTTTTTCAGTTCTGTGAACAGAGAAGTATATCTCTTTGTTGTTTCTTTTTTTTGGAGAAGAAAAAAAAACGTAGGAAAATTAATATTTTGTTCTTTTACTTGTGGAAAGAATTTGCATTCCAATGCACTTCTTATATCAGAGGATTGGGCAGCACAATTGAACTATTATTACAATATTTTGTACATTCAGTAATTGTTTGAAGAACGTAAAGTCCTTCATAGTTAATTAAGTATTGCGGTTTTTATTATACATGTATATTTTTTAATCTGTGAAGTCATTGTTCCAGTTGGAATAACGAGTACATAGACCTATCCTTTCCAGACTAACATCTTAGGGGATCGTGCACATTTGTGGAAAATGGGGGGTTTTTTTTCTCTAGAACCTTTTTACACGACCAAATGAGCTGTTTTGTACGTTTTGTAATAATAATGATAATAATAATAATCCATTTTGATCAGAACTGCTTATGGGGTTCTGTCAGGCGTTGTGACAACAATCAACTATTTTGATCATGTTGAGGACACAGAGCTCTCCTTGATCGAATATTTACGAATGCGTCAATTTTTCCTCTGGAGGTGTTGGTATTGTTAGGAAATATCGACCCTCAAAGCTCCAGTTCTGAAACTCACAAAATGATAGGATGTTTCGATGTAGAGAATAAATCTATGACATTTCTTTTAATCTTGGTGGTTGTTCACTAGTGCTGTCTCAGCCGTGCATGGTCCCCATGCAACCTCCATTTCCTATCTACCTCTCTATTGAAAGAGGGTTTTAATCATGCATTTATTTGTGGTGCTCTCCAATCATTAACATTAAACCACTGTTAGTACTTGGCAGTGTTACAAAATCACAAATTTCACGATCTATTTGGACGGAGTTTTTTTTTTTTTTTTTTCAATAGAAACTTGAAAAAAAAGCAGAATCTTTCTTTTTTACTTCATCAGTTTCTTGAAACCCTGGCAACTGCGGTGTTAGCCCAAAGTTACATCCTGGAAATTATATCTAGGACTAACTTTCCTCATCTGTATCTCCTTCCCCACAAAATTATGCAACCTACTCTATGTAAGTATCGATTAAGTAGTTAATCGGTTCATTATTATTGTAATCTTCAAGTATACGTGATTACTTTTCTGTTTAATATTCATCGTGCTTCATTATTCAATTTCGAGCTACTGCAGTGGTTTCAGTTCCAAACTTTTATCATGTGTTATATATTATAATTCATAACAATATATGGTTCTTCAAATCTCGTTCTTTCAATTTTTTCTTCGTTGTATGATTCCTGATTCATCAGTAAAGTGCAACGAAGTTTGAAAATGGTCCTTGTCCCGTCATTTATGATTGAAAAAAAAAAAAAAATAAAATAAATAAGGCGTAAATACTTGTTACCTTAGCTTATTGTTGGCCAATGCTTTTTGTAACAATTAGAAGATAAGTGGTGGTTCAAGAAATGTAGTATAAATTGTCTCGTCTCTAGTGGCAAGGCTTTTGCTTTTCCAAAATGTGTTTTAATCTTGGTCCTGACTGAATATTGTCTTAAAATTGAAGAAGAAGGAAGTATGGATGTATGATGTCAGCTCTCCTGGCACAGTGTACAGGTTCTTTGGGCTATTCAAAGTTGAAGCAGTTTGAAAAATGCCCCAATAGTGCCAAAAGCCTATTTAATTGTGATCGAAAATCTATTTTTATTCCGCAAGCTTAGTAGGACAGTAACAACGTTTCAATACTGAATAACTAAGTAATTGGAAATTGGAACTATAAAGTACAAAATGGCTTGATTTTCCAGCTGAGGATATATACCCTCTTGGAAGTCATCTAAATGGTGTCTCACCTTGCAGCATGAATATGTAGTGTGGGGATATTTACAGTATGATAATAAAATGTGAAGCCCAGGAACTCATATTATCCGATCGTAGCAAATTCATAATTAGTTTTTCTGCTTATACCCTGTGTTGGTTATGCATACCAAGTTCGTACTCATTAGGCTAGTATTATTAAAGAATATCTACGGTAAGAGCTCGACCAATTTACTTGCTGTGGTCGTGAGATCTATATGAGGTTTCTGGGAGCATTATGCATTACTGAGTCGTGGGAAAGTGGCTCACCCAACATAAACACATGTCATGTGTTGGTGGATTGAATTTTGGATATTCTGGTGGAAAATTTCCTGTGCATAACTCGTCAAACTAAAACATGACTTAATCTTCTTGTTTATGTCAACCTCCAATGCCCATTAACCCCCCCTCCAATGGGTTAATGCAGAGAATCTGGCGAGATACATAATGAGGGAAAGCTGTTTAGATTTACAGTTCGGGAACTGAGTTCACTCAGCGAGGAACTCGACGGATATCAACAGATATTTGATAAAGGAAATCGGCGTTTAGCTTATCATAGGGATATAGATTATTGAACTGTGTTATCGGATTCTTTTATAGTTTTTTCGAGTGACCTGTTTCCTTCATGAGAGCTCTCATTGAATGTGTTTTACACGGAAGTTTAAAACCTCTGAAACTACAAAAAGTAATTATTTTTTTGGGCGCTTCTGCACGAACAAAAACGTTTCCATGATGCTGCTCACCCTACAGCCTATGTGTGATGAATGTATCCCTACGTTTCCACTATGTAATCCTAAAAATAATTCCCCCTAAAACATGTCGTTAATATTTACCATTGCTCAACAAGTAGGGATTAAAATTCGTGCCACGTTCGTTAAGTAGGTATTTAAACCTTAAGTTCACCATAAAGGGGTTTTAGCGCTCATGATAAGCACATTTCTCGTGGCACGCAATGAAAAATTTGTTGTGCTAATGTATGAGTTTTAGCATTTAACCTTCATTAAGTACCTGTAAAACATGGGTGCAAGGATGTTGCGATTCATTTAACGTAGATTCATTTTTTGGTAGCTAACTCGATTGGTGATGTACCTGTCAAGCTTACGAGTTTAATGCATGACTAGGTAGTGTAGGCATGAAGCAGGCAAAATATGTCAGCAAGTTTCCTTAGGTAAAATAGGATCACTATATTCTTGCAGAGAAGCGTTTGCCATTTCCTAGATATGTATCGCGCCAGATATTTGTGTTTCTTTGGCGTCACTTGAGCATTTATTTACAAACAACTCGTTCCAAATTGAAGTAGTCTTCCCTTATGCTGTAAGAAAAATTGAAGTTTGTAATTATTCTTCGCACATTTTTTCGTCTTTTAGTGAATACATGCCCTAAATTAAACTGTTTTCAAAGAAGTATTGAGTTTTGGACCCTATATCCAAAATAAGGATCTCAATGGAAGGTGGTGAATGTCTTAACTTTGACAAATCTCGCATTTATGGTAGCCATGATCATTAATAGAAACGCTGAATAGCGTTATGTAGAATGGATTACGCCTAATATTATATATATATTTGTTTTTTTTTAACAGTCCGAGGAGATGAGGAGGAAAACTGGTGCGGCCAATTTTTATCAGGTCTGAGCTGTTTATCCGATCATGAGGACTGTTTTTCAGAGGAATTAGTAATGCAGAGTTTTGCTGAAGCCCAGTGTAGCCATATAGGTGGCAAAACCTACTGCTTGAGCTTATTTAATTTTGGCATTTATATTTATTTCCATCTTAGATCGGTTTCTTGACTAATTTAAAAAGCTCATAACCCATTTCACAACTCTCATTGTCCGCACAGACCCCCTACCATATGGAAAGATAGAAGTATCCTTTATTCTATTATGAACATCTTATCTACCCTAATCCAAACGAGATCAACGGCAGATCATTAGGTGGCCTACAAACATTTTGGCTATTTCAAAAGCCTTGAGGCACCAAGGTAAACGCTGCTGCTTACCATTAATACGTGTTTTTTTTTCACTGGTTTTCGTCAATCTTAAATTGATGATAACCCTAGAACGACATGGAAGATGGAAGAGGGCCATTCTCGTTGCCAAGCTCCAAGATTGCAGAGACCTTGTATCAGAGCAGACACCAATGGGATGGCTCAACGCAATAATTATCAGAACAGTTACCTGCTGGAACGTTGAAATACTAGTCTACCTTCTTTTCTCATTGCTAAGGTACTAAAAAATTACTGTTAATAAATAAAATATATTTATAATTCAACAAGGTTTTTTCATCAAAGTTTGCAAAACTGTACAACCATGAGGGGAGAAACTACAACAGTACTTTGTTTATTTACATGCTTTGTGCGTACTCATATTTGAGACACACAAGCAAGGAAGTGGAATGAACAATGAAAATGTTGTAAATTTTCAACCTCAGATAATATCAATTTTTAAATGATTGCTTACAGTATACCCTTTCTATAAACCCCGTTTTAATATGTTTATCTAATAAAGCAAATCTTTTTACGAGTTGCTTCAGGTATTAATGTGGTATTGTTTACTTGGATACATATTATGAGTTACCAATTGCAACCAACGTACCAAAGGGGTTGAACAAAGGAAACCGCGAAGAATGAATTGTTGAACATAAATAAGCGGTTAAAAATTAAAGTAAGAATCGACCATTATAACATTAACCAACCCAATTATTTGCACTGTCAGTTAGAAGTAAGAATTTTTTACAATTTAATAACTTATGGGTATACACAACCTTGTGCTATAATAATCTTAGGTAATACTTGAAGAAAGAAAAATTAAATTAAAATTGAGGATAAAAATCATATTCAAATGCGAATTTATGTGATCATGAACATGTTCAAGGGACAGGTAAAACTTTGAGTTAGCAAACATAGTGGAATAACAATCAATTCATACAAGGAGGTTTCTTTCAAGTTTAAGGCTGCAAACCTATAATGCATCGCTTAGAAAAAAAAAAAAAATTTAATTACAGTAGTCGGGTGAATAACAGTGATACTTATTGCCCAGCCTCAGGTAGGTGTGTCTTCTGTCACAAGAAACAAGCTCAGCTTTTTCGAGGAGTACGATATCAAAGAACAAGCAACATCGGTAGGTATATTGAATCAAGCAAATTGTGATGGAACCTGCTTTGAGATTTTGACAGATATTCTGCACCCCAATCATTGTGTAGAAGGAACAGATTATTTCACAGTTGAATTTTGCCTTGTCCTTACTAGCAAACAAAATTTAGATTAAAGTGAGATGATATTGTGACTAATGAATGATAGAGCAATCAGTCTTGATGTACTTGAACACATGAGCATGCCGTATAGCCCAGAACCTGCATCATCTGAAAATGTTGAAACAATAGTTAGCATTGATAATAGTTAGCATGTATGACCCAACAATTTGATTTAATAGGAACAAAAATCATTTGCAACAGTTTTCACGTAAGGGTTTTATAAATTACTAAATTAACTTAGCGTTACAGGCGTTTTAATACACATTCATTCATTCATAAACATCAATTCAGCGTCCCGACATTTGATAGAATACCCCTCTTGCCTTGGTCCCCAAAAATTTAGGTACTTCCACCTGCCTCTGTTGGCGGCAGTTGATCAGAAACACGTCTCAATAATAGGATATTAGGTACATGTCACCTGCCTTTGTAGGTCTGTTAGTCTGAAGGGAATTTTTTGGACACTCTAGCTGACTTAGGCTGATAGTATTTGTGGTCATCCTGTTTATTTTTTCAACAAACAATTTTATTACTGCACCAATCGCAATCAGTAACTGATCTAAAAATAACGATGCAAAGTATTTTTATTCTTTGAATTTTTAGAAAGTGTTGTAGGGGGGTTTAGTTGCAGATATGTTACACACCGTTAGGCAAATTTCATCCAGTACCCTTGAAGTCCAGAAACCCAGCCTATATTTACAAAGTCAGTATGTTAAAAGAAAACTCACCGTTTCTGTCCTGGAAAGTCCCACCGCTTTGATGAACTGTCAGAAAACATTAACAGTTCTTGAAGCAGTCCTGATTCCAATAAATATTTGAGTGCTCGGTGACTAGAGACCACACATAGGGAATAAAGAAATCTTCAGGCTTCTCTTCTTCAACATACTTGAACTTCAGTTCGGGGAATTTCTGGAACAAAGTCAAAGCTTGACAATTACAAGACTGACCATGAATACATGGAATTCACTCAGAGGAATAATGATGATATCCTACTTGAAGGCGATGAGATGGCCACTTGGGAGATGCCTCAACAATAACAGTCAGCACAGTATTGACATCATCGCAGGGATTATTTCCTTTCTCCAATTTGGACGTGAAATATTCAAGGACCTTAAGAAGAAATGACAGTCATGGTAAATGTTGGAAACAACACGAAATATACTACTGTGACGACCGTTAGGACATACAGCAAAAATGTGACGCATTTTTTCATCAGATCCGATATCATCTCCAATATTGTTGTAGGTGATATTATACATACCAAAAAATAAAAAATTGTGAACTCTAATCGATCAATAAAGAATGAAATTGTTTCTAACAAATGAATCCATCAGTTTAATGTCAGGAGAAGACAACACTATTTATTTTTGTTCAGCACATACCAGGTATATAGTTGGATAATATTGTGTTCACGGGTTAAAAAACAAAAAAAAAAAAACCTAAAAAATCTTAAACGGGACACTGGAATACCTTTCTTTTTACAGGGAATAGAGAAACGATACATTCAATGACAGCCCAAGGACCTTCCTATGCTCGTACTTGAATATTTTTTGTCGTTAGCCTCTAAATTATTCTTGGATACGAACGATCAGAGCCAATATGATAGAAGTACTACTGGAGACAAGTTTGCAAGCAAATTCAAGCCTGGAAACTCCTTCAAATGTTACCATCTCTCTTACTTGAATGAATTTTACGAGTTTAGAGGGAATAAGACCAGCACTCCTTTGATAAAAACATTGGAATTAATATTTTCTGTCAGTGTGGCACAGTAACATACAATGGTATTATATAGGTAAAAGTATCACAGTGGCAGAACAAAACTGCCATGGGAAACCGAAAAAAAGTTTCAAATTCCTTCATAGGGGTTGATTATTCCTCGGACTCATTTGAATCGATTTAGCGTCCAAAATTTAGTGTAAAATGATACCCCACACGCCTAGGTACCACAGGATAGATACCCATTTTGATCCATGACCTCTTCTGGTGGGTACCAATCGTTCCGGGACCTATCTCATTCAACATCGAAATTTAGTCAAAAATGATACCCCAAACGCCTAGATCATCGAAAATCCATTTTTCGAAAAACACATTTTGACTCCTAACCCCCCTCCCCCGTCAATTTGGTCCGATCAGGCTGAAAAGTTACGAGGACCAACTAGAGCCGGAAACGGGTGCCCGACAAAAATTTCTGATGTGTTAGAAAATGTTCTACAACCAAAATAGGTGTGAATGGCGATCAGTGGACGCCCGTAACAAAAATTTAGGCTAAATCGGAGAGACTGACTTTTAGCATGAAAAATAAGATACCACAGTAATTATGAAATACCTCTTCAAGATTGTTGATAATATCTTGAAAAGCTTGGTTATTCTTCAAGGTCTCAAATATGCTCTTCTTGTATAGCAAAGTATACACCAAATTTGGATTATGGACGAGTTGATTGGATAAGCACGAGTTGAGAACTTCTAGTATAATCCGCAGTGCTCTTTCAATTGCCACCAACTGAGAACAAAAACACGGCATTCCTGAACAATAATAGCATTGGTAACACATAATCTTAAAAGCGTGGGAGAACCAGAGTTCAAAACGTTGTTGTAACCACCATGCAATATATTTTTGTCCATCAGGGATATTGGTAATTGTGAGTCAAATTATTAATGCATAAATCAAATTGTTCATTACTTACTCATTGCGATTGGCAATAAAATAAAAATAAACGTAAAATAACGTCGAAAAAAAAAACCGCACACGTACTTCCTGTTTTGCCCTGTTGTAAGTTTTGGCAAGAACTTCAAACAAACCAACAAGTCTCTGCGAAACGTAAGGATGAAGGTTTGTGAACTGAGAGGACATGTTGGCGAGAGCAGCGAGGCAGTTGGTATGAAGATATTCGTCCTGTTGGTCATAACATGGGTGTTGACTTTTGAAAGTAGTGTGTCGAATTATTTGCAGAATTTACAATCCAGGAACACAACCAACTGACCCGCATTTTAAGGAGATTATATTGAACAGTTCTTGTCGTTACTAGGATGATAAGTCCTCCAAGAGAAATTTCATGTAAATTCCGATCGGTGTACCAAGTCACGTTCCTGAGAAGCTGAAAAAAATGAAGAACCACAAATCACTTCGATTGGGGGCGGAATGAGTATAGGGTAATTTATAGGGCAAAACCGCATTCCAGACCAATGGTAGGGTGTGTGAAGTCTTGGATGAATACAATATTGCGTATACAGGTACAGAGCGTTTTATTCAATTAAATGCCATCACAAGTCATGCAGTTCCTTCATGAACCTCAGCTGGTCCTGGCTGAAAAACATCCTCTGGCTGAAGGAGTTAAGATAATAGCAACTCCATAGGGCGGAGCTCATGGTTTATCATTTTGAAAGAAGGGAGGTGGGTGTATGGGGCCTTTTAGGTGAAAATGTAATCAATGTTTTGGTAGACCAGACCAAACAATCCTCAGCCTCTCTGAACTGGACAATCTCTGCACATCAATAGTGAGTTGACAAAAATATAAGAACTTTAAAGGTACATTTTCTACAGATGGGGCAAGTTTCCCTTTAAACCCCCTGGCGGCAGAGCAATTGATACGAACACCCGACTGAATGTATTCCCTGTTTCTGATTGTATTGGAAAGGTATTTCCAATACTACAAGGCAACCTCAAGGACACAACTGCATCGTCACCACAGTGAGCTGGCTCGGGATACCATCTTGAATAAATTTACTCTATTCCCTTTCTTTATCAATGATCTTTCAATTGAAATGTGCTCACAACCTCGCATTTTTTCATCAATCATCAAATTAGTCTTCCCTGTCATGAATTGAACACATACTAATTGAAATTTGAACATGATTACTTCATTTGGTAACCCAGAAATGAAGAAACAGAATAGTCGTCATTAAGAGATAACCGGTGATGGGCCCTTCATAGGAGCATTGGCTCAATACTTGCCAGTTTATGTACTTTCTTATTGAATTCGGCATCTTCGGTCAATATGAGAAGGACGATTAGGGACATGTACATGTGGTGACAGCTGCTGTCTGAGGCATGATATATGATTTGCAACATTGGTAGAACCTGGGAAAGAAACAGTGGAAGTAAGTTACTGATAGAGACATTTGGCCTGGACAGGTCCATGACATTAATTAAGTCGTTGGAAAGTAATTTATAAATATTTACTGTGATGTACAGTAAATAAATAAAATAATTTTATTTCTTAAAGAAAAAAAAAAATCTGATAATAAAGATTGATGAAGAGCTGAATTAATTAACAAAAAACTTATTTACCAGTGTTTGGATATCCTCCCTCTCAAGGAGATACGTTCTAAACTGACTGTTTCGATGAAGGAAATGGTATAAAACAAGAGTCGTTTCTTCCTTGTTGAGCTCCAAACAAATAGTTTTAAACAGACCTCCAAAATGCAAAGTATCTACAACAGAAACATAACGTTGGGAATTGACACTGGACTAATAAAAAGTTCAGTCGCAATCAATAGGTATGCAGTTGCGTGCACAAAAAATTGGTACAACATGTACCTATGTTGTTGCGGGTGTCAGCTGATAGCAATTTACTCACCAACGTCAGTAGAAAGGTATTGTCGGTATAAATTCGGTTGAATAACATTGTTTACTAGGACTACCATAAGAAGTACCGAGTTACGAGCCAAAGGAGATGGACCATTGTCATTTTGTGGGAGAAAATAACTCATTAGGTCCACTGCAAAAAGTTAACACAGAAAATTTTGATCTCACCGAAAACTTACTCATTTCTAATCAAAAACAGTCTAATAAAAAAAGTTCTGAAACTTACCAGCGATATCAATAATTATACTTCCTCCCCCACCAGCTGGAGATTTTGGTTGTTCGATAAATCTTGACAGTAATGCGTTGCAAACTTGCGGAGCATTTTCATCACCAAATATCAGTTTATACGTATGGAGTTCCACACAACTTCCAGTAGTGAAAAGTTGCACCGACAGTAAAACCAAAAGGACGTTGTTCACCTCACAGAGAAGTGAATAAGTGCTATGACTGGAACAAAATTTGATCAAGGAAGTGCATCTCAACTTTGGAAGCATGACCTGAACCAAGCGCCAAATAGACGAAAGAACTGAATAAAAAATATCATATACAGTAATACCCCAGATTTACGTTATAGGTGGGACTGCATGCTATATTGTAAGTCGAAAATTATGTAAATCGGGGTATGGTTTTTTAAAATCATTTTTCACTTGGTAAATATATGTACTTCCCAAGAAAAAAAGGAATATGTGATTAAAACGTTTATTTGAAAATCTTCACATGTACAATACAAAATCCAGCAAATATATATGCTATGTAATGTACATAGAAAATCAAAAAGTTTCAATTTTTGATTCAATGTTCAATCAATGTTTTGGTTTTGTGGCCTTGAAGAAGGGAAGGAGGGATGGGAGAGCTAGTTGGAAGGGAGAGAATTTCCCGCCCAGTATTCTGGAGACCTTGAATAGGGCCGGGCCGCATCATGACGTAACTTCGACGTAAGTCGGGGTATTACTGTATCACCTGAATATTCAATGTAGGTATACTTGAGCTGATTGGTGGCGTGATATAATTTTATTGAAGTGCCATAGTAACTTGGTTTCAATTCCAAGTTATCTGGAAGTGTTTTCGTTTGGCGATTGCAAGGATGTTCAGACATACATGTTTGATCTTGGAATCAAACATGTTTCCAAAAACAGAGGTAATCAAATAGAACTTTTGGAACGCTAACACAAATTCGTCCTGAAGGATAATAGTCATTTGAGCAACTAAAATTTCAATGAAGACTTATTATATGCACACCCTGAGCATCAGTGATTATTTAAGCCCCATACACACTATGCCCCCCCCCCCATTTCTTCAGGCCACGTTACATCTAGAGTTTTCAGTTTATAGACGATTACGGGCAATGTCACCCACCGCTCGAATTATAATTTCAAAGCAGACTGTTCTACTTTCAAGAGCATTTCTCCATTTGTTGGTAAATCACCAAATTGAAACGGGTCACACATAATTATGTAATGTTATCTTTTTATTTCTTCATAATTTTGGTTGGTTGTTCCTTGAATAATCAACCTATGTTTTCATGCAAATGGTCAACCTCTCCGATTCGGCTCAAAATTTTTTTCTGGACGTTTAATGATGTCTAGATCAAAAACGCTGCAAATTCTTACACAGGGGTTGGTTATTCCTCGGACCAGGCACAAGTAGATTCATTTCTTCAACATGGGGGAAATGGGGATAACGGTGGGTGCGGCGGGTCCCAGACCCATTCCAATCGATTCAGTGTCCATGATTTAGTAGAAAATGATACCCCACACGCCCAGGTAACGGAAATCTCGAAAACGCATATTCAAAATGGGTAATATATACCCAATTTGACCCATAACTTCATCCAGAGGGTGCCAATCGTTCCGGGACCCACTTCATTGAAATTAGCGTCCAAGATTTAGCGGAAAATGATACCCCACACGCCTAGGTTCCAGAAATCTCAAAAACACATATTCAAAATGGGTAATATATACCCAATTTGACCCATAACTTTTTCCAGTGGGTGCCGATCGTTCTGGGACCCATTTCATTGGATTCAGCGTCCAAAATTTAGTGGAAAATGATACCCCACTCGCCTAGGTCACCCAAAATCTCGAAAATCCATTTTTCAAAAAACACATTTTGACCCCTACCCCGCCCAAATTTGGTCCGATCGGGCTGAAAAGCTTGGAGGACCGTCCTAGGCCGGGAACAGACCCCTGATTCAAATTTCAGATTTTTAGAAAATTTTCTACTACCAAAAACGGCGTGGACGGCGGACGGCGGACGGACATGGACCTTTTTTGATCAGGACATCATCAAACGTCCAGAAAAAAATTTTGAGCCGAATCGGAGAGGTTGTACATTTGCATGAAAACATAGGTTGATTATTCAAGGAATAATCCAACCAAATGACCAACCAAAAAGGTCAATGTCCGTCCGCCGTCCACGCCGTTTTTGGTAGTAGAAAATTTTCTAAAAATCTGAAATTTGGATCAGGGGTCTGTTCCCGGCCTAGGACGGTCCTCCAAGCTTTTCAGCTCGATCGGACCAAATTTGGGCGGGGTAGGGGTCAAAATGTGTTTTTTGAAAAATGGATTTTCGAGATTTTGGGCGATTTAGGCGAGTGGGGTATCATTTTCCACTAAATTTTGGACGCTGAATCAAATGAAATGGGTCTCAGGACGATTGGCGCCCACTGGATGAAGTTATGGGTGAAATTGGGTATATATTACCCATTTTGAATATGTGTTTTTGAGATTTCTGGAACCTAGGCGTGTGGGGTATCATTTTCCGCTAAATCTTGGATGCTGAATCCAATGAAGTGGGTCCCAGGACTTCTGGCACCCACTGGAAGAAGTTATGGGCCAAATTGGGTATGTATTACCCATTTTGCATATGCGTTTTCGAGATTTCCGGTACCTGGGCGTGTGGGGTATCATTTTTCACTAAATTTTGGATCCTGAATCGATTGGAATGGGTCTGGGACCCGCCGCACCCATCGTTTTCCCCATTTCCCCCCATGTTTTAAATAAGTTTCCATGCGCCTGGTCTGACGAATAACCAACCCCTGTGTAAGAATTTGCAGCGTTTTTTATTATTCATACGGTACTTGATATTGTCCCTTAAGACAAGTGTCGTTTTTTTTTCTTCTCCTCCTTTGCTTCTAAAGGAAGGTAACTAGCTGAAAATAGTGCGACGGAGGTAAGAGGCAAAGATTAGGTTTGCCAGTGTAAAAATTCACATCATGTTAGTGGAATGCTAGAATGTCAGAATCGCCATCAAGTGTTCATGAGCCAATTTTCATAAACCCACCTCCAAAAAAATGGAGACTCCCTATTCTCTCTTCCAACTAATGTAGGATGAATGCACAAGTTGATAGCTTTGACAGCGCAGACTTCAAAATAGGGTGTGATTTATCCATAGATCCATTAAAATAATTTATCTATAAAATAATTTTTCGCAAGGCTGTGTACTCTGGATGTGAGCCATAAGCGTGTGTGAAGCTGTATGAAGCGAGGAGGATGTCTCAATTTGCTTCCTGGTGTAAAAAAGAAACTGCAGGGCTGCTTATCGAGTCCCTTCTCTTTGTGGTGTTCATTGGTGGTCTACATTTTGATTTGTCGCACGGAGTCTGTGCAGGTTTTTTTTATCTATTGAGATGCTGTTGTGAGCGGATAAAATTGGAGTGTCTACAAAAACAGCTTGTTTGGTTTTCAAGCTTTGCAGTGTTCAGAGCCCATTCCAGTTGTGTGACGCGACATAAGGTAAGGGTAGCTAAGCCACCAATTGTGAGTACTGCTACCAACTATAGGATTGATATAAAATAAAAGTACAGATCAAGCAGCAGAAATTAGGACTTACTTAGCAGGTAGTTTGGCAATCAATTCCAGAAGCTTCTTCACAAAAAGGTCGTATAGAGAATAATCAGCACGATTTGGTTCAGTCGTCTGACCTGTGGAAATATCCTTTATAAGATAGGTCAGTTAAAATACGGAAAGGAAGAGGGGGGTCAAACCATTTTCTACCCCATTAAACCTTACTTACTAATTAGTTATAATTGTCGAGTTGTAAGGAGAATTTTTCAGGCCATTTGGGAACTTTTCTAAAAAATTTAGATTTTTCAAAAAAATTATAAAATCCAAATCTGCATAGACACAATACTGTGCTGTACTTGACGCAGTACACAATACTTAATGAACTGACCCCCCCCCCCCCTCCCACAACACCTACTTTATTTTAAACGAATTTCGAAATGAGTTTTCCCTTTTACTGTAGGTTTTTTCTTGTATAGAACCTTGAAAACACCTAGTTTGGAAAAATACTAACCGCTGAACACAAAAAAAAAAAAAAAAAAAAAAAAAAAAAAAAAAAAAAAAAAAAAAAAAAAAAAAAAAAAAAAAAAAAAAAACGTACCTTGAGCCTCAATTTGCTTCATTACTTCTTTTTCGGGGTATTTGTGCACCAAATATAGTATGAAACATCTCAACATGAATAATGAATTGTGGATTACCAAACACGAACTGAAGCTGAAACAAATAAGAATCAATATAAACAGAGAACATCCAAGGAAATCTATTTTCAAGAGACAATCAGGTCAGCCTGAACCCTTTAGGGACAGTCGCCATTCAGAGATATTAAATTAACCACAAACTTTCCCGAGCTATCCGTTTTACTAACTACTTTTCCGCCTCGTTTACAATGAAAACCTAAAATGATTTAGCCCCCCCCCCCCGGAAAAAAAATACCTCAGAAGTGTTGTAAGAATTACATTCAAAATAATAGAGGGAGTGGGATGAGAAGATCAAGACCCAAAGAACTCTTGAATGATATTGAATAACGAATTGATGTGTCTCTCAAATGGTGAGGTAGACGAAAAAGGGTGAAGAGGGAGAGGGGTTCGGGTTGGTGAAATCGTCGTTATTACATTTCATTACGAAAAGAACCAATGAAGATATCACGAATGAACAGAAGGAATTACAAATCCACTTAGGCAATGCAACTACATAAGAGAGACAAGGAGGGGATGTAACATATTTGGTGCAGTGGGTGCCCTGCGGACGTCGTTGTCAAGCCTAGGAACGAGCTTGACAATGATGTCCTCATCAAAAGGGTTCGCCCATTGCACCAGATATGTTAGTACAACTGACCATCTCTCTAATGTTAATTTCTACCCTCCTGGAGGTGCCGCGTGTGATGTTAGGAGGGTAAGGGCATGAGAAGTAACCGAGAGTATTAGAGTATTGCATCCGATTATACTTACTCATTCCTGTGTTCCGATTTAAGTAATTTGTCGCTTTTGTTCAAGAAAACATAAACAAGCGACGAGACATTTCCGCTCATCAGATTGTTAACATGCAGTGTGTTACATGTAATATTTAGACGTTCGAATAGATTTTTAACTTCATCTCTGGAACAAACAATAATTAATTACAATTAATGATCGAGTGACCTTCTAGCCTCGTACATACAGTTCGTATGCACATCATGTTTGTCAGTTTCATGTTCTCCACGACAGCAACTCTACGGTGTCGTGAAAACTAATAAGGAGACCTTCAATAAGGCAGTAGATGCATAAAATTTCAAGTCCACAAAGAGATTCGATGATTTGCTCGTTAGGAGACAAGCAGCAAGGGCCAGGCAGCAAATTTTTGTACAAACCAAGATGTCGTTCTTCTATAGTAAAGAGCTAAGATGGGTGTTTTGATCAGGTAGGTTTGATGGTAAACAGAATGGGAGCGATAGTAGGCGTCCCATGCATGACCATCAGCATACTAAATCTGCCAATTGGGCTTGAAGAGACGTTGAAGAAATAGGTAATGGCGTGCTTACCCCTACCCCCTGATGACTGAGCTCTTGACATTGATGGCCAGGATGTAAAGGAGGAAAACATGGTAGCATCCTATTGGAATACCTGAGGTAAGTAGCTATGAAGGTGGATGACAAAGTCACTGGCAAAGAATGCCCCCGGAGGCAGCTTGTCATTGGTATTGAAAACGCTGTTGAAATGGCATCAAGTTAGGTCGCTTGAAGGCCAGGAGGACAAATTGAAGGAGACCATCTGAATTAATGTGAGTGGTAACTGAGTGACTCAATTCAATAGCCTTGAAGGAGAAGGAAATTACTCTGCACAAAACGGTACTGATAGAAGATAACGACGAGGTCTCCGAATGAGAACACATTTGAACTAGAATAATATTCTATATGTCGAATTACCCGTGTTCATTGAATGAATTAGTGCTACATTTCGAAAGTTGTGCTATCAACTGATTCTTGTGGGTCAATAATTACATCAATCAATTAGCGGTTAGGGAAATGAGAAGTTTATGTAGTCTAAATAATAACTTACACGGAGGAAGGTTCGAAGTTCACTTCGAGGAATCGGTCCCAGAATTCATCATTGGGCGGTATGTGTTCAGTAGAAATCACTTTTAAAACGTGCTCCTGGGAGAAGGAATGACTACTTTGGTACGCACCCATGTCATAGTCCTGTAACAAATTATGTCAACGATAAGAAAAAGTGTAATTTCAACGAGCGATGAGTTTCGAAAGGGAATACATGATACCGAAGATACAGAAGTCTAGAGATCTCTGTGGTAGACTTCTTGATTAGATTGATGAGTATGAAACCCTGCCGCAGATTGCACAATGCACTTCGCGCAAGCAAGCGCGTGCATCATGATGTCAATGGCAAGGCTATTAGAAATGTTCAGCGCTGATTTTATAAAAACGTATTAGCCGACGTTGGGAGGACATAGATGGCACCATATTGCAAGAAGCGAACGAAGCATTATGAAATGAATATAACTACAAATACAAAAAAAAAAAAATGTGTGACTAAAATACCACTCTATGGCACTGGTACTAGAATCACCTATTGTTCTATATACTTACCGATTGGGAATTCAACAACAAAAATAAATGACCATGAGTCGAATGTGCGTAGACGACCACGTAGCGAGAAGACACACTTGACTAGCTGACTTGTGAAAAAATCATTTGAGGAAGGGGAATAATCAAGTAGAGGAACTGAACCTGTAAGTGCTACTAAACACGCTTGCTTTTCTATTTCCTCGCTAATCATACGTGAACAAGAGTTCTATAACATTTCAACCACAGCGAATATAATAGCCCCCCAGTCGGCAACCACATTATTGAATGATGTTTCGTGTTGTTTACATGTCACCTGAAGATAACAGCCACCCGTCAAAACCTCTTTTTCTTCTTCTTCTTTTTTTTCATTTTTCTTCTTAATCCTATTTTCGTCTGCTCAAGGTTGTGTGTAGGGATGAAACATCGGAACCAAACAATCGATTTTCTACATCGACAGTCCAATCAAAGATAAAAATCGATTGCTTCAATTAATCGGTTTAGAAACATCGATTTTCTAGCTAATCTGATCTACATGAAAACACGGGTTGGATATTCCTCGGACCAGGTGCATGGAGACTCATTTCTTCAACATGGGAAAAATAGAAACGGTGGGTGTGGCGGGTCCCGGACCCATTCCAATCGATTGAGGGTTCACAATTTAGTGGAAAATAATACCCCACACGCCTAGGTTACCGAAATCTCGAAAACACACATTCAAAACGGGTAGATAGGTACCCATTTCGACCCATAACCTCATCCAGAGGGTGCCAATTGTTCCGGGACCCGTCTCATTGGAATCAGCGTCCAAAATTTAGTGGAAAATGATACCCCACACGTCTAGGTATTAAAAATCTCGAAAACACACATTCGAAATGGGTAGATAGGTACCCATTTTCACCCATAGCCTCATCCAGAGCGCACCAATCGTTCCGGGACCCGTCTCATTGGATTCAGCGTCAAAAAATTAGTGGAAAATCATACCCTACACGCCTAGGTAGCAGAAATCTCGAAAATACATATTCAAACATGGGGAAAATGGGGGAAACAGTGGGTGGGGCGGGTCCCGGACCCATTTCAATCGATCCAGGGTCCAGAATTTAGTGAAAAATGATACCCCACACACCTAGACTGCAGAAAATCTAAAAAATCGATTTTTCAAAATTCACATTTTGACTCCTACCCCACCCAAATTTGGTCCAATCGGGTTGAAAAGCTTCGAGGACCAACTAGAGCCATGAACGGACCCCTGACCAAAATTTCAAATTTTGTGAATAATTTTTACAACCAAAGTCGGCATGGACGGCGGACTGCGGACGGACATTTGCTAATTTTGATCTAGACACCTTGAAACGTCCAGAAAAAATTTTTGGGCCGAATCGGAGATTTTAAGGTTAAGTTAATTTAATGTTTGATTTAAGTTAATTAAAGTTAAGTTAATTTTTTAAGTTTAGTTAAAGTTAATTTTAAGGTTTGTATATATAATATTGTAAAATGGAGGGCCAAAGACCATCTATATGGTTAAAACACTCGAATTATATTCAGAGGTAGCAGAAAAATATAATCAATCGATACGGTAGAAAGAAAAAAAAAAAAAAAAACCTTCAGGGACAGTTTGAAGGAACAATAGTTGTGAGAGTGTGTCCCTTTTGAGACAGTTTCCTTCCTGTGTAAGAATGGGACCCGCCTTGGAAAAGAAGCCTCTCACTTGGGACAGAAGTGGCAACAGAAGCCATGTAACAAATGCCAATATCTGCGAGCTGAGGACATGCATGTCTCATTCATACCCAGTACGAGATGGGACATTTTTCGGCCCCATTTTTCGACTCATTCGAATCGATTCAGCGTTCAAAATTATACCTCACATGCCTAAATCACCCAAGATCTTGGAAATTTATTTTTCGAAATACACATTTTGATGTATTCAAGCTACGGTTTAAAAATACATTAAAAATAGTTCTGATAGTTGGTTTACCTTCAATTCAATATTAAAGACAGATATTGAATTTAAGAAAATTCATATTAGATTGCACGGAGTTTTTTTTCTAGTGCTCAGACTTTGAAATTCAGAAACGAGAGAAAGAAGATTGCGTTGTCATTATTTTGTCTTCTTATGTTGTATGTATTTTGTGTCCAGCGCTTATAGGTACTAACGTGCAAACGCAAAAAAAGCGGTATGGCTTACTGTGAATAGCTTTCAAAAATTTGAAAAATCTGTGGTCATTTTTTGATTTTTTTTTTTTCGTCGAGGATTAATTCGATATAAATATGGGTAAAAATACGCACTTATAAAAATCAAATTTTATTTTAAAATGGGATAGCAATTAGTAACACTTATATTATTTGTTTTATGCTTTTGGTTGGTTATTCCTTGAATAATCAACCTATGTTTTCATGATAATGGTCAACCTCTCCGATTCGGCTCAAAATTTTTTTCTGGACGTTTCATGATGTCCTGATCAAAAAAGGTCGATGTCCGTCCGCCGTACGCGGTACGCCGTCCATCGTCCGCGCCCTTTTTGGTAGTAGAAAATTTTCTAAAAATCTGAAATTTGGGTCAGGTGTCTGTTCCCGGCCTGGGACGGTCCTCCAAGCTTTTCAGCCCGATCGGACCAAATTTGGGCGGGGTAGGGGTCAAAATGTGTTTTTTGAAAAATGGATTTTCGAGATTTTGGGCGATCTAGGCAAGTAGGGTGTCATTTTCTACTAAATTTTGGACGCTGAATCCAATGAAACGGGTCCCAGAACGATTGGCACCCACTGGAAGATGTTATGGGTCAAATTGGGTATTTATTACCCATTTTGAATATGTGTTTTTCGGGATTTCTGCTACCTAGGCGTGTGGGGTATAGTTTTCCACTAGATTTTGGACGCTGAATCCAATAAAATGGGTCCCAGAACGATTGGCACCCACTGGAAGAAGTTATGGGTCAAATTGGGTATATATTACCCATTTTGAATATGTGTTTTCGGGATTTCTGCTACCTAGGCGTGTGGGGTATAGTTTTCCACTAAATTTGGGACGCTGAATCCAATTAAATGGGTCCCAGAACGATCGGCACCCACTGGAAAAAGTTATGGGTCAAATTGGGTATATATTACCCATTTTGGATATGTGTTTTTGGGATTTCTGCTACCTAGGCGTGTGGGGTATAGTTTTCCACTAAAGTTTGGACGCTGAATTCAATGATGTGTGTCCCAAAACGATTGGCACCCACCGGAAGAAGTTATGGGTCAAAATGGGTATGTATCCACCCATTTTGTGTGTGTCAGGATTTCTGGTGCCTAGGCGTGTGGGGTATCATATTCCACTAAATTTTGGACCCTGAATCGATTGGAATGGGTCTGGGACCCGCCACACCCACTGTTTCTCCCATTCGAGGAATAACCAACCCGTGTGTAAGAATTTGCAGATTTTTTTAATGCAATACCCAGCTTTATTACTGAGCTTACCACTATGAACATCAATAATGTGCTGCGGATAAATTTTGGCCCTTGAATTAAGGCATTACTTAAAACGACCCATTTTTAGGCAAATAGGGCATGAAATATTTCGATATAAAATTAAACAAAACTAAAAATCGTTCACTTTTGTATCAAAATGACTCCTGACTTTCAATTTCAATTGGTTGATTCGATTTCAATTGATCTTTTTGTTATGATACCTCATGGATCCATGAATCAATACCAATCGTACAACAATACAAAAACGCTGCAAATTCTTACACACGGGTTGGTTATTCCTCGGACCTAGGCGCATGGAGACTCATTTCTTCAACATGGGGGAAATGGGGAAAACAGTGGGTGTGGCGGGCCCCAGACCCATTCCAATCGAATCTTGATCCAAAATTTAGTGGAAAATGATACCCCACACGCCTAGGTACCAGAAATCTCGAAAACACAGATTCAAAATGGGTAATAAATACCCAATTTGACCCATAACTTCTTCCAGTGGGTTAGTACATCCTGTTATAGATTTTCAGTAATGAAAATACTTGAGAGTATCAAAAGAAGTAGAAGCAAAACAAATTCATCGAACCAGGCGCATGGAGTGTGATTTCATCAACATGGGGAAAATGGAGAGGGAGAGAATGAAAAATAAAGTAATAGGTAGTAGACAACTACTTGTTCTCATCATCAAAGGTGTGACAGTTAGGTGACCTCAGGTACATCTGACCTGATCCCCACCCCACATCAAGGTTATAACGGTTCTCTCATAACGGTTCTCCCCCAACTATGCCAGCTGCTCAAGGGGAGGGTTACTCAGGTAATACAGTGTTAGTTAACTCCCAACCGTGAAACTGTGAGCAGTGAACAGGATCTGGTTATTGAGACCACCTTATTGGACAACCATAAGAACTTTAATTCTTGAGGTAATGTTTTGCATGTTCAATTCTGAGTTCATCTATTCATTTCATGGTATTGATGCTGAGCACTATGGAACATAAGATGATTGTATTCTGTTCATATTTAGATTGGAGATCTGACAGCTGAGACAAGACTAACTTTCCTGGTTTCTTGAGGGGAAGGAGAAGAAGGAGAATGTCCACAAGCACAAAACCATATGCTTGTGATCAGTGTAACTACAGAGCTGCACATGCAAGGGCTCTGGAAAACCACATGAAGACTCACACAGGCGCCAAACCATATGCTTGTGATCAGTGTGACTACCGAGCTGCACAGGCAGGGACTCTGAAAAACCACATGAGGACTCACACAGGCGCCAAACCATATGCTTGTGATCAGTGTGACTACAGAGCTGGACGTGCAGGGCAACTGAGAAGGCACATGAATACTCACACAGGCGCCAGACCATATGC
Organism: Cyrtorhinus lividipennis; assembly: GCA_019603395.1. Taxonomy (NCBI): domain Eukaryota; kingdom Metazoa; phylum Arthropoda; class Insecta; order Hemiptera; family Miridae; genus Cyrtorhinus; species Cyrtorhinus lividipennis. The sequence continues at coordinate 9,871,399 of CM034003.1, read as the reverse complement.
TTGTGATCATTGTGACTATAGTGCAGCACTGGCAGCAACTCTGGAAAGACACATGAGGACTCACACAGGCGCCAAACCATATGCTTGTGATTATTGTGACTACAGAGCTGCACAGGCAGGGGATCTGGGAATCCACATGAGGACTCACACAGGTGCCAAACCATATGCTTGTGATCAGTGTGACTTCAGAGCTGCACAGGCTAGTAACCTTATAAGGCACATGAGGACTCACACAGGCGCCAAACCATATGCTTGTGATCAGTGTGACTTCAGAGCTCAACATGCAAGGTCTCTGGAAATCCATTTGAGGACTCACACAGGCGCCAAACCATATGCTTGTGATCAGTGTGACTACAGAGCTGCACAGGCTGGGCATCTGCAAATTCACAAGAGGACTCACACAGGCGCCAAACCATATGCTTGTGATCAGTGTGACTACAGAGCTGCACAGGCTGGGACTCTGAAAAACCACATGAGGACTCACACAGGCGCCAAACCATATGCTTGTGATCAGTGTGACTACAGAGCTGCACAGGCTGGGTATCTGCAAATTCACAAGAGGACTCACACAGGCGCCAAACCATATGCTTGTGACCAGTGTGACTACAAGACTGCGTATGGAGGGGCCCTGATAAGTCACATGAGAACACACATTAGCCTATGAAGTGTGCATGTGATCAGGGACCATGGGCTCGGAGGATCAAGGACTTATTTTGAACACATATATTATTAATGGACATTCCAAATATATTTAAACAGACTTTGTATATTGTTTGAATGTTTTTACTGGATATTTATATTTTACTTTAGAATATGATACATAGGTGGTGGCTTATGAAATAAATCTTTCTCAGGGGAATCTGACTTTTGCTTTTCACTCACAGTGTTGATCTGAACATCATGGAGCCTAAACTGAAATACTCTGTGGCAAATCTGTGATGTCGACGAATGTTGATTATTATACTTAATATATTATTAATTACTGCATTCCAATGTGACTGCATATGGTGGCTCATTGCCTGTCAGAACGCAATCCAGCCATGAAGAAGCACTGTAAAAATGCTGATGATTTTTGGATTGATCGAAAAAACAAAAACGCTGCAAATTCTTACACAGGGGTTGGTTATTCGTCAGACCAGGCGCATGGAAACTAATTTAAAAACATGGGGGAAATGGGGAAAACGGTGGGTGCGGCGGGTACCAGACCCATTCCAATCGATTCAGGATCCAAAATTTAGTGGAAAATGATACCCCACACGGCTAGATACCAGAAATCTCATAAACACATATTCAAATTAAAGTCCAAAATGTAGTGGAAAATGATACCCCACACACCCAGGTACCGGAAATCTCGAAACCGCATATTCAAAATGGGTAATATATACCCAATTTGACCCATAACTTCTTCCAGTGGGTGCCAATCGTTCCGGGACCCACTTCATTGGAATTAGCGTCCAAGATTTAGTGGAAAATGATACCCCACACGCCTAGGTACCAGAAATCTCAAAAACACATATTCAAAATGTGTAATATATACCCAAATTGACCCATAACGTCTCCCAGTGGGTTCCAATCGTTCTAGGACCCATTTCATTTGATTCAGCGTCCAAAATTTAGTGGAAAATGATACCCCTTTCGCCTAGATCGCCCAAAACCTCGAAAATTCATTATTCAAAAACATAGGTTGATTATTCAAGGAATAACCAACCAAAACACATTTTGACCGCTACCCCGCCCAAATTTGGCCCGATCGGGCTGAAAAGTTTGGAGGATCGTCCTAGTTTGGGAACAAACCCCTGACCCTAATTTCAGATTTTTAGAAAATTTTCTACTACTAAAAACGGCGTGGACGGCGGACGGACATTGACCTTTTTGGATCTAGACACCATGAAACGTCCAGAAAAAATCTGCAAATTCTTACACACGGGTTGGTTATTCCTCGAATGGGGGAAACAGTGGGTGTGGCGGGTCTCAGACCCATTCCAATCGATTCAGGGTCCAAAATTTAGTGGAATATGATACCCCACACGCCCAGGCACCAGAAATCCTGACACATACAAAATGGGTGGATACATACCCATTTTGACCCATAACTTCTTCCGGTGGGTGCCAATCGTTCTGGGACACACATCATTGAATTAAGCGTCCAAAATTTAGTGGAAGAATGGTACCCCACACGCCTAGGTAGCAGAAATCCCGAAAACACATAATCAAATTGGGTAATAAATACCCAATTTGACCCATTACTTCTTCCAGTGGGTGCCAATAGTTCTGGGACCCATTTTATTGGATTCAGCGTCCAAAATTTAGTGGAAAATGACACCCCACTCGCCTAAATAACCCAAAATCTCGAAAATCCATTTTTCAAAAAATACATTTTGACCCCTACCCCCTCCAAATTTGGTCCGATCGGGCTGAAAAGTTTCGAGGACCCATCTCGGCTGGGAACAGAACCCTGACCCAAATTTCAGATTTTTAGAACATTTTCTACTACCAAAAACGGCGTGGAAAATGGACGGCGGACGGACATTGACCTTTTTTGATCTGGACATCATGAAACGTCCAGAAAAAAATTTTGAGCCAAATCGGAGAGGTTGACCATTTGCATGAAAACATAGGTTGATTATTCAAGGAATAACCAACCAAAACGCTGCAAATTCTCACACAGGGGTTGGTTATTAGTCAGACCAGGCGCATGGAAACTTATTTAAAACATGGGGGAAATGGGGAAAACGGTGGGTGCTGCGGGTCCCAGACCCATTCCAATCGATTCAGGATCCAAAATTTAGTGAAAAATGATACCCCACACGCCCAGGTACCGGAAATCTCATAAACACATATTCAAAATGAGTAATATATACCCAATTTGACCCATAACTTCTTCCAGTGGGTGCCGATCGTTCTGGGACCTATTTCATTGGATTCAGCGGCGGACGGCGGACAGACATTGACCTTTTCTGATATAGACACCATGAAACGTCCAGAAATTTTTTTTTAGCCGAATCGGAGAGCCGTTGACCTTTTGCAAGAAAACATAGGTTGATTATTCAAGGAATAACCAACCAAAAATCGGCTCACGGAATAAGTTTCCGTATACATTCATTTCGCATGTACTTATTTAACGTGATAGGTACATTTTAGAAGTAGGTGCAAACTTCCAGATATGTTGCACGCATGAATGAATGGACGGTAAATCATGCCGAAAGGAGGATGCTTCTTCGCTAAGCGTTCCCATAAGTGGTGAGTGCATTGCTTGTAGCTTAAATAAAGGCGAGGGATGTAAAGCAGTGTTCAACAGGAAATACTGCAAAGGCCGTTTGATGAGGGTTTTGTCTTCTGGGCCCTTTCTAGATCTAATTGGGCCGCTCTGCAATGACGGTGATTCAATGCCTCGGAGCTTTTCTTCTCTCGCAAATGAAAACTATTAATCATAGACGGAAAACGGCTCAAAAGGAGCGGCAGAGTGTATGTTGCCGCGAAGAAGAGGGGGCTGTAATTGAGCAGAAATGGACATAGGCAGGAGGGCGCTGGGACTGGCTCTGGGATTTCAGGAGAGTCAGATGAAGAGAGGAGGGAGTTCCAGGGCTAAGACGAAGATCCCTTCTAACGCCCCAAACACATAAATTCACCTCAAATTTAATCAGTGGGTTTGTTGCTTTGGGATTAACCGCACTGGCGTCTATCCGCACCGCACTCCTGCCTCCGCGCTTCAGTACTCATTGCCTCCAATGAAACTCAATTTATGGCTCAGCAAAAACCGTGCCGAGGAGTTTTACATGTTCCATCATGCGAATAAGTTAGTACTCAATAATAAGTGTTCAATCACTATTGTGATTCACGATGTATCTACTTGAGTAGTTTTACTCGACGGTCAAGAGACTATTCAAGTAAAACGTCAACAGTACAAAAAACCCTGCACATTCTTACACACGGGTTGGTTATTCCTCGAATGAGGGAAACAGTGGAGGTGGCGGGTCCCGGACCCATTCCAATCAATTCAGGGTCCAAAATTTAGTGGAATATGATATCCCACATGCCTAGGTACCAGAAATCTTGAAAACACATATACAAAATGGGTAGATTTATACGTTATGGGACACACTTCATTGGATTTAGCGTCCAAAATTTAGTGGAAAATGATACACCACTCGCCTAGATCGCCAAAAATACATTTAAAAAAACACACATTTTGGCCCCTACCCCGCCCAAATTTGGTCCGATTGGGCTGAAAAGCTTGGAGGACCGTCCTAGGCCGGGAACAGACCCCTGACCTAAATTTCAAATTTTGTGAATAATTTTTACAACCAAAGTCGGCATGGACGGCGGACTGCGGACGGACATTTCGCACTCTTGCTTCAAAAGTGCCACAACTCAAAAATTGGGTATTTTGAGTTGTGGTCACCATCCGAATCATTTTTCATGCCAGAATAACTCACCTAAAGTGCCAGATAATACACTTCCATTCCTGCCGACAGGTAGCAGTTGTGTCGTTCTTCATCTTCAAAGATGGTGTGTGACCGTTTGCAAAAAGTGCCACATGTTTAGTTGTGATCTGACCTTTGTAAATAGCGTGTCGTTGAAAAGTGCAGCAAAATTTTCTACTACCAAAAACGGCGTGGATGGCGGACGGCGGACGGCGGAAGGCGGACGGCGGACGGACATTGACCTTTTTTGATCTAGACATCTTGAAACGTCCAGAAAAAAATTTTGAGCCGAATCGGAGAGGTTGACCATTTGCGTGAAAACATAGGTTGATTATTCAAGGAATAACCAACCAAAAAGGTCAATGCCCGTCGGCCGAAAATTTGGTCCGATTGGGCTGAAAAGTTTTGAGGACCGTCCTAGGACGGGGACAGACCCCTGACCCAAATTTCAGATTTTTAGAAAATTGTCTACTACCAAAAACGGTGCGGACGGCTTACGGCGTTCGGCCGACGGACATTGACCTTTTTGGTTGGTTATTCCTTGAATAATCAACCTATGTTTTCACGCAAATGGTCAACCTCTCCGATTCGGCTCAAATTTTTTTTCTGGACGTTTCAAGATGTCTAGATCAAAAACGCTGCAAATTCTTACACAGGGGTTGGTTATTCCTCGGACCAGGCGCATGGAGACTCATTTCTTCAACATGGGGGAAATGGGGAAACAGTGGGTGCGGCGGGTCCCAGACCTATTCCAATCGATTCAGGATTCAGAATTTAGTAGAAAATGATACCCCACACGCCCAGGTACCGGAAATCTCGAAAACGCATATTCAAAATGGGTAATATATACCCAATTTGACCCATAACTTCTTCCAGAGGGTGCCAATCGTTCCGGGACCCACTTTATTGAAATTCCCATATGCCTAGGTACCAGAAATCTTGAAAACACATATACAAAATGGGTAGATTTATACGTTATGGGACCCAATTCATTGGATTCAGCGTCCAAAATTTAGTGGAAAATGATACCCCACTCGCCTAAATCGCCCCAAATCTCGAAAATCCATTTTTCAAAAAACACATTTTGACCCCTACCCCGCCCAAATTTGGTCCGATCGGGCTGAAAAGCTTGGAGGACCGTCCTAGGCCGAGAACAGACCCCTGACCCAAATTTCATATTTTTAGAAAATTTTCTACTACCAAAAACGGCGTGGACGGCGTACGGCGGACGGACATTGACCTTTTTTGATCAGGACATCATGAAACGTCAAGAAAAAAATTTTGAGCCGAATCGGAGAGGTTGACCATTTGCATGAAAACATAGGTTGATTATTCAAGGAATAACCAACCAAAAGGTCAATGTCCGTCCGCCGTCCGCCGTCCACGCCGTTTTTGGTAGTAGAAAATTTTCTAAAAATCTGAAATTTGGGTCAGGGGTCTGTTACCGGCCTAGGACGGTCCTCCAAGCTTTTCAGCCCGATCGGACCAAATTTGGGCGGGGTAGGGGTCAAAATGTGATTTTTGAAAAATGGATTTTCGAGATTTTGGGCGATCTAGGAGAGTGGGGTATCATTTTCCACTAAATTTTGGACGCTGAATCAAATGAAATGGGTCTCAGGACGATTGGCACCCACTGGAAGAAGTTATGGGTGAAATTGGGTATACATCACCCATTTTAAATATGTGTTTATGAGATTTCTGGTACCTGGGCGTGTAGGGTATCATTTTCCACTAAATCATGGACACTGAATCGATTGGAATGGGTCTGGAACCCGCCGCACCCACCATTTTCCCCATTTCCCCCATGTTTTTAAATAAGTTTCCATGCGCCTGGTCTGACGAATAACCAACCCCTATGTAAGAATTTGCAGCGTTTTGATCTAGACACCTTGAAACGACCAGAAAAAAAATTTGAGCCGAATCGGAGAGGTTGACCTGTTGCATGAAAACATAGGTTGATTATTCAAGGAATATCCAACCAAATGAGGTGCATCAACTTGCACGTGGGCATACTTCATTAGCAAGATTGCCATTTATTCTCTAGAGAAGCTCCTAAACTCTTCATTGAAGCAGTGACCGCAGTTGATTGCTACCTTACTAGTAGCGCTTCCGAGAAATACTTTACTTGCATTGGTTATGTGGTACATTAGCGTTTGAGAACACTGACCCCTACTTTGCCGAACAGTTCTGTGATCTGTGAATGGCGTGTTCTTCGCGTGAGGTGAAACGAACTTCCTGAGATATTAATTTGGAATCCATCCAAAGGATTATCTATTCATGACTTCTGCAACTTTGTAACGTGCCGGGCAGTGTTAATAAGCAGCGAAACAAGCTCGAAAAAGGAAAGTTTCTGCGATTTTAGATAAGAAACTTTTTTTTATTTGCATATTAATTGAAGAAGCATATTTTACATTAACCAATCTCCTTTCTGCCTCATGTTCCCTCCTCAAGGGGATACTGGAAGCGTTGATTCGCTTTTTCTGCTCTCCAAGGGAAATGCAATTCACAATTCAAGGCCTAAAATTAGAGTTATCTACCACCCATGAAATAGACTTACATGTTTTTCGTAAAGGGGGAGAATAGTGACAGATCAAAAGCGTCATCTGGTCCAAATGCTGGCACCTCGACCTCTTCGTACGTTCCTTATTTATGCTCAAATAGACAAACCGGCCATAAGGGGAACTCAACCACGGGGGATTTGCACTATTCCTACGAGGTTAGGTTTCGATAGTGAATGTGCTCAACTGAGCGAACTTGTCCCATTTTTATAGCAATTACAGGACCCTTTCGGTTTTTAATATTATGGACATTGAATAACATATTGGTTTTGGAAGCATGGACGCTCACTGCGGTGCTGAATGCCTGTTACCACACCGAATAGTCTGGAAGTTCCTGTAATTTCTCAAAAAGATTCCTTCGTTTTCTAGCGTCGGTCGTGAAAATCGTTTTCCGGTTTTAGTATATTCATGTTCCCTAGTACTGCGAACTCTTGCTTCATAATAGGCTACCGTGGAGTTCCATATCTTTCCGCGACGAACTTCTTGCGTCCCGTTCTTGTGTGGTTGAGTTGGACAAATCATTCAAGTGGTTCTGTTAGAGTTCTGGAAAAGTGTGAAATCGGATAGATAGACGGAGATAGTAGGCGAAGGAAATGCTTGAGTCATCATGAAGTATCATCGTGGCAGCATGACGTATATACGTGACCGCTCATCAACCAAAAGGTTCCCACGTCACCAAGGATTAATAATTATGATTTTAGTATCAAAACTTTTCTACTGATACCATTACAAAATGCAAAGCTGAGAAAATCCTTTCCATAGCTTTCGTGGCTAAAAACAATCTAGACACTGAACCTTTTGTATACAGTGTGGACACTGCCAGCATAAATACCCTCACACCGAGGCACGAATTTTTCCGGTCTAAGCAGACCAGATGTCTTGAAAGTATTCAGATTACTTTACAAATTATCTGTGTCTGTCATGTTGTATTGTTAACTTCCTAAGACTAGAGTTTTCAGGCTTGAAGGGAATTTGAGAATTGTATCCCATGAGAGCGCCAACACCTTCTTTCGAACGGTAACGCCGACATTGTGCTGTTGAACGAAGGCTATTTGACTCAAAACCCTGATAAGAAGAAAAACGCTGCAAATTCTTACACAGGGGTTGGTTATTCCTCGGACCAGGCGCATGGAGACTCATTTCTTCAACATGGGGGAAATGGGGAAACAGTGGGTGCGGTAGGTCCCAGACCCATTCCAATCGATTCAGGATCCAAAATTTAGTAGAAAATGATACCCTACACGCCCAGGTACCAGAAACCTCATAAACACATATTTAAAATGGGTAATATATACCCAATTTGACCCATAACTTCTTCCAGTGGGTGCCAATCGTCCTGAGACCCACTTCATTGGATTCAGCTTCCAAGATTTAGCGGAAAATGATACCCCACACGCCTAGGTTCCAGAAATCTCAAAAACACATATTCAAAATGGGTAATATATACCCAATTTGACCCATAACTTCTTCCAGTGGGTGCCGATCGTTCTGGGACCCATTTCATTTGATTCAGCGTCCAAAATTTAGTGGAAAATGATACCCCATTCGCCTAGATCGCCCAAAATCTCGAAAATCCATTTCTCAAAAAACACATTTTCCCCCCTACCCCGCCCAAATTTGGTCCGATCGGGCTGAAAAGCTTGGAGGACCGTCCTAGGCCGGGAACAGACCCCTGACCCAAATTTCAGATTTTTAGAAAATTTTCTACTACCAAAAACGGCGTGGACGGCGGACGGCGTACGGCGTACGGCGTACGGCCTACGGCGGACGGACATTGACCTTTTTTGATCAGGACATCATGAAACGTCCAGAAAAAAATTTTGAGCCGAATCGGAGAGGTTGACCACTTGCATGAAAACATAGGTTGATTATTCAAGGAATAACCAACCAAAATGGGGAGAAGGTTTAATACAAAATTATTGCTTCTTACATCCGCATCCATTTTCTGCATTCGATCAGTGCAGAAACACACACATGTCTTGAATTTTGAGTATGATTGATGTGGTTGGATGCAGAACTATAAGCTCAGCCCTTGAGGGTCTCAGCTATATAAGCAGACTACCAGTGAATAAAACAAATAAAATAAAACGTTTCCAGGCTAAGGTGGCGTGTGTGTACGTTGGAGAAGACACTGGGGGCTTGATGTGGAGCGGACGCGGACAAAGAGGGAAACTGAAAGCATTGCAGATCAAGAAAACACAAAAGGTAGTTTATAAGAGAAGAAAGAAAGAGAAGGTCAAGATGTTTGCTCGTGGTAAACTGTAGAAGAGTCGGTGATTAAAGAGGGCAGACAACAAGCTGTAGGTTTTGTTTACCGTCCGACACAGTTTATTGCTCCACCTTCATGATTTCTTTTCTTTATTTCATCGCCTTAGAGAGAAAAAGAGGGTTATATAAAAGAGTGTCGAACGTCAGGAGAAAGAGCAGAGATCTCCTGCGAGTAATGAAAGTAGGACGGTGATTTCTCACAAGAAAGTGGATGACGAAAGAAGTCGCATCATTGCTCTTAACTTGATGCTCCCATGACTAAATTTTGAAAGAATGCGGCCGGGTGGCTATAGGAAAAAATTACTGAGTTCGAACCCTTTCTGACTCCTTTCCCTCTTTAGGTATTTTACTTTTTTTATGCTCAACATAATTAAATGAATAAGTTAGAGAAACCAATTTCATTAACTGATGGGTAGTCCGTCCATCAAAACATGAATTATTCATGTTCATACCTCCCGGACAATTTCGTGAACATATATTATGACCTATCAAGTTCAATACCAACAGAAATAAACCTCTTTAGAAACTTGAGATTGATAAGTACCTCTTATGTTACCACTAGCTATGATTGTCTATTTGTCAAACGTCACCACACGATCTTCTTAGGCCGTGGTGACGCTGAGAGAGGAACCTATACCTTCTCGATGTCCAAAGCAAGGGTCCTAATGAATGGATGAACGGATGAATAATTGCTCACAAGTTGAAAGAGAAGGGCGGTCCATCTGGGCGTAGCTCGTGGAGGTGAAAGGGGTAAGTTGAGGTTTTTGCATTCAGGTCAAGACTATATTGAGTGGCGTGGTGATGTATTGCTCTCAGTCCAATCAATCACAACGCGTGCTCTAGAAATATGAATCCATCCTCTACGGCTACACTCAAGTGTCGAACATCGTAGTTTCTTTCCCTTATTTTGTTTATTCAACATGCGGTAAACGTAAAAAATCACTCTAAGAATTTAGTTTTTTTTTGTCAACTGAAAACATTTTACCTATTTACCTATTCCCCTGACAGGGGCACTTCGCTTGTTTTGTTGGGGGATTGATCTGGAGATGTATGAAGACGAATACCTACGACTCTCTCATCGTATTATTTTATGTATTGTATGAAGGGACAGTTTTTTTTTTTTTTTTTTTTTTTTTTTTGCTTGATTCTGCGATGCGTATATAATATATTTATTATGTTTTGGTTTTTCTTTTTTCTTAAATATGCCACATCCAAAGTCTATTCAGTTCATTTTGTCTTTTCACGGGACCACGGTGTTTATGGGACCCTCTTTCAATACTTTCCCTGCGGTATAGGCACATGAACTAATCAACCTCACTAAATCAGTTCTGTTTTTGTGCACCAATTGAGTAATGCGATACGTTTTAACCTCCGGTCGGCTTTTGCGAATTTCAACAACCACCACATGTCCCGGGCAATGGAAGATTTTGGTATTCTCAGTAATCCTCAGTCAGTACCCCTCCTACCTTACTGCGTCCTAAAACGCTCGTTTCCCGAGCTATTTCAGTTGCTAATGTCAATCGAATACGTGAGAACCTCTGTTGACCGACCTCCGTACTGCACGTGCCCACTCATGTGAGTACTTTTTCTGGGCCCTAATCGTATACTTTTTTACTTTTTCTTACGTTTGTTGTTGAATATTTATTCTCTTACGTCATGAAACATACTATCGTATGATGTAGTTTGCTTATACTATTTTTTTTCCTGTCAGGGAGAGATGAAGATGGATGCCTGAGGAAATCAGGCTGATGGTAGAGGATTTAGAGCGGCAGGAAGGAAGTCAAGAATATCAAAAGGTAGTTCCACAGGACGATGATGATTTTGACGGTTTAGACATCGAAGAGGAAGAACCTGAGGTAGTCTTTGTAGATGATTTTGACAGCGAGCCTAGATCGAGATGCAAAAAAGCCATATGTGCCCGAAAAAGAAATGGAATTTGACCACTGTCAAAAGATTCGGCTGAAAAAATCATTCTGAACGAGTGGAAAATGCTCAGCTGGAGAAGAAGTTGTTTGATAATAATTACGCACTTACCTGGCCACTTTTTTATGTTCATGATTACTTTTAAAATTCAACCTTTTTTTTTCTTCTCACTTTAGGTGTTTTCACAGATTTTTACTTTTTTCAAATCGAAATTAAATGTTCAATTTGTTAAAACGATGTGTTCGCTAGTTATACCACTCTTTCCTACTAATTCAACCCTTTATTCATCGGTAACCATGTAAAAACGAGTTGCCGACCTCAGGTCGGCGCGCGCCCGCTCGTGTGACTTGGAAAGGCGCGCCCGCCGGAAGGTTAAAATTAAGAATAATTTATTAGCAAATAACTGATAACATAGAACTAGAGAGAAGACAGGAAGACTTCACTGAGTGAGACAGGAAGTCTCACTTGCTGAATGACCACTCCTCAGTACAAATCTTTTCAAGTCAAGTCAAACTATTCCTGTGCCCTTCATCATGTCATACAGCTGAAATGATAGAAAGTGCTCACCCATAATTCTAATTTTATCCTCGAGAGAACATTGACTCGGAGAATGAGAAGCCCAGTCGGAGATGGCGGAATGTCAAGCGAATACCGTGTACAACGCGGTGAGGGAAGCCAAGTATCCACCCAAACACAACATTATCCCACTCCAGCGACTCGGATAAATCCAGTAGAACTTTCGAGATTTGCTCGGAACGAATAGTTAGAGAATTATCATCCGAGCTTTCGGCGAACAGACGTACAGGCGTTCTAAGTCCCTTTTGTGGAAGAGTCCTTTGAGAATAGTTCCTCCCTCTTCTGATGGGGCTTATTCATTTGAAAGGGAGGAGGGAAGGCCTACCCCGTGGTTAAACTGGAAATGTGGGTATGAAAAACTAATCACATGGTTCCGTGCTTATTTTATAATAATCCGGGTATGCGAACAGGTAGGCATACCTCGAAGAATGGTGGGGAGAGAAAGAACGGAGAAAAATTTGACATACATTTGGCTCGTAGGCCACTTCTGAAGTTCCCTAACGTACTATAAGTACATGTTTTAGCAAAGGATTCAACAGTTTAGAGAAACACAAACAGCTTTTGAATGAAAATGAAATCAAATGAAATGATGGCTTGAAGTGATTTATGATTTGCTAGCCTATCGGAGTTTCTTTTATAGGAAGGATCTAATCTATCTCCAGTTTCAGTAATAAGAGGTGAAACTAGTGCCAGAGGGCTTATTCAATTTCGTCCAGATCTTGAGGTGTCGTTTTTTGAGTATACGTACTACCATTGCACAGTTGAAAGTGGAGAGATTCTCTGTCCAAGGGGACCGCAGCAATTCGTTAAAGTGACTTTACATGTAAGTTACCAATGAAGGAGCCCCCAGTCGAAGGGAACGATTTGCCCAGGGGGCCCATTGTATAATGAACTAGAAAGTACGGGGAAGAGCATAGGTCCCAGTGCTCCTTCCTTCAATCGATGGGGTTCGCCAATGAAAAGACCATGTTTATAGGACGAGATCATGGGGTTTTAGGGAGCCCTCATCTCCATCCAATAGCCCTATTAGGTCCCAAGTCTTTAAAAGGGGCAGGGACCCTGTTGGCTTGTCTGCTGTAACGTTAGCTGTATATATTAGAGTAGCAAATCAGGGTGGAGTGTACGAACCTGCTTTCCTCGTCCTTTGGTAATTGGTACAACCCGAAGGAACAATACCACTCCAGGAAGATGAGGGGAGCGGTTGGGATACTAATTAATCAGTTACGTACCTACCTTTCCCCTACTTCATGCAGCGATGGCGGTAAATCCCCTGGGACAACGCGTGGAGAGATTCCTCGGTATAGGATAATCGGTGCACTCAGTCGGGATACCGTAGGTATCACCGCAGATAGAAGGGGTGGTTGGTGTTATCGTGCGGTTGCTGGCAAGTGGCCCGAACGTGAGAGGGTCCTAGTTTTGGGGAAAAAATGTGGTAATGCACAACGACGAACGTCCTATTCACAGAAATCAAGGCACATTATCATCCATCATAGGGTAGATGGACAATGTCAAATAAATAAAATCACGATTACGTCACGCGCGTTCAATCTTTCCAAAACCTGAAATCCATCCTAGTTGAGCTCCTCAATAACAAATTTAACAAGTAAAAAAGAGGAACCAACATGCATGTCTATTAATTATTGAAAGAAGCCCCTCACTCAGACTTGTGAGTTGTGATAAATTTCGTGTAATGAGTACGTAGATAATAAAAGCCACTCACTACAGATAAATGAACCAATCCGTTTTGGTTGGTATTCCTCGAATAATCAACCTATGTTTTCATGATAATGTTCAACCTCTCCAGTTTGGCTCAAAATTTTTTTCTGGACGTTTCATGGTGTCTGGATCATAAAAGGTCAATGTCCGTCGGCCGTCCATTGTCCGCGCCGTTTTTGGTAGTAGAAAATTTTCTAAAAATTTGAAATTTGGGTCAGGGGTCTGTTCCCGGCCGAGAACGGTCTTCGAAACTTTTCAGCCCGATCGGACCAAATTTGGGCGGGGTAGAGGTCAAAATGTGTTATTTGAAAAATGGATTATTCGAGATTTTGGGCGATCTAGGCAAGTAGGGTATAGTTTTCCACTAAATTTTGGACGCTAAATTCAATGAAGTGGGTCCCCGAACGATTGACACCCACTGGAAGAAGTTATGGGTCAAAATGGGTATGTATCCACCCATTTTGTATGTGTCAAGATTTCTGGTGCCTAGACGTGTGGAGTATCATATTCCACAAAATTTTGGACCCTGAATCGATTGGAATGGGTCTGGGACCCGCCACACCCACTGTTTCCCCCATTCGAGGAATAACCAACCCGTCAGGGATCCATCACAATGGATTTAGCGTCAAAAATCCAGTGGTGAAATGATACATTGATGGAAAACTAATCCCTTCTTTGTGTATCATGAACAATGCATCTCGTCTTCAGTACTTAACGGTTAATATGATGTGGTCCACTCGTTGGGCTGTATGTCATAAGCGCAAAAGTATACCAATCAAAAGCGCAAGCCCGGGATCGGACACGTCAAAAGCGCAAATCTGTGGTAAATGTCCATTGCGCAAAAATGCACCAAGTGGCAACGTCGCGCCAGATGGAAAGTGCAGCCTCTGACGGTAATTTGTAGAAAAACTCATCTTATGCACTAGATTCGAAGTCCAGAATTGCAGTTGAAGGGGTGAACTCTACGCTGACTTTTTCTCTGATGACAGAACGGAGGATGCACCACATGGTTTCATAGGTTGATGACGTTTTTGATGATAGCAGGAAATATACTACCGGTATGTAAGCTTTGTTGGCGTGAACATGAATAGTGTAAAGCTGCGTGAAAAGACGGGGTGAAGCATAAAAAGTGCCGTCAGCCAAAATCGTTGGTCCGTGGTCAGCAAGAAACTTGAGACCTTTTTGGGAAGCGAACATCACGATTTCCTGGTCACAGAAGCCAAAGGCGAAAATTTCCCCACGACTGGTTGTTATAGGGTGAGTTGTGAGCTGCTCCATGAGTTCAGAAATTGTTTTTGCAGAAGCTGGAGTCACCTTTCTTCGTGTTCTGTACATACTTTGTTTGACATTGTTCAAGTCCTCGAAGTCTGTGTGGAGATGCGACTCAATAACATTTTTATGTCAACAGAACAGAGCCCAACATTACCCGGCGTTGCCGGAGTTCCCATCCAGCGAGACTTTGCGCTTCTGATGGCATCAAAAGCGCAAACTCAGATGATCATTCATTAGGATGGAATTTGCGCTTTCGATAGTCACCGACTCGTTGCCGATTGTTCTCTAGTCAATCTCGGTATTCCGTATTTTCCGTTCACGAACCAATATTTATAGCCGTAGAATTTCGTCGCTGTACTGCCATTAAAAATAGGTAATACTCGTTATATGGATACTCTTTCGTTGTTTTCTGATAATACTTACAGGCTACTTCGGCCGGGACTGAGCTATAGGACAAGGCACTTACTATGACGAGTCCCATGCTTTTCACGGATGTTATATCCACTCGCGACGTGATGTCTTCCAATTTTCGTTAAAAATTACCCACTTTTTTTTAATCTCAATCAGATGCGTAGGGCGGCCGCTCCCCATTACACGCCTGTTATAATCATTTTGTGCATTTTGTTGTGTTCTTTGATATCTGCGGGATGAAAGGCTGGGTCTAATTTAATAATAGATGTTCCTATTCGATGTTCCAAAAATGATCCGACCATGAGGTTATACTCGTAGATACTTGGTTAGGTGGTCAGCTCACACTCGACACTTTTTTAGTGTCCACTGTATCCTTTTAACAGTAATGAATGCGCGCGGATGGGATATCATTTTCCACTAAATGTTATGAATCGATTGGAATGAGTCTCCATGCTGCTAGTCCGAGGAATAACCAACCTCTGCGAAAGAATTTGCAGCGTTTTTTCTGTGTGATACATATTAGCGGCAGCGCAAAGAGATTATTACTCAAACCCTTTTCTCCCTCAGACCGAATGGCTCATAAGGTGGAAGGGATTTGCAATCAATGGAGGGATCTCTTCGACCGCATACCTATCCTATTTTCTTTCCTCTCCTCACGAACCGTTCCCAACAAGGCCATTTAAAACCCCTCCAGTATACTGTGGTCACACGTTAAAGTTATAACAAGGATGCCATTTTTCTCCTCACATTTTCCTCCATCCCTACCCATTTTTAATAAAGAATAATATTCTACCGATAATGGGAAAGTGGGTCAGGTAACTCAGCTGCAAGAGCGAGAGAAGGGGTTTTTGAATATGATTAATGTCACCTCCTTTTCGTACTCCCTTGTGAGCAAGAGTGAGCAAAGTAAAGATAATTCCGTGGGATCATGTTCCATCTAAGATGTATTTTCTTGGCGAAAGTTTTTACTCCGTGCCCGCTTCCCTTCTTGATGACGAGAAAGAAATTATATACTCTTTTCCAGCGCTGGAATTTACGGTATGTTAATTGGTTGTAGGATAATTCGATGACATGAATGTGTGACTATCAGTTAAATACCACTGAAATAGTTGCTGACCACAAATAAATCTAGATCAAATATTTATTAGCATCACCCTACTACAATACCTCTTGACCGGGATTGGAGAATCAGAATAGTAATATCTTGTCGTAGCTTTCTTCGATTGTGAATATGTCTTACGCCTTCAATGGAGCGGTTCTTGTTGATGACAGTGTTCAATAGCAACACAATTGTACAAGTACCTACGATTCCTGGGTGCTTTTAAAACCCGTGGATTGAAATTAGCTTCAAACCTGGTTTCTCTAGTTCTGAGGTATCCCCAATTACCTTCACTTCCGCATTCAATAGCGGATGTTGAACTTTCAACAACAACCTGAGAAAAATAAGAGAATGAATATGTTATACAACATTAGACGGTATAGTGAGATTGGCTCTTTCAAATTGTATTCAATACCGGCTTTTCTCCTCAGTGGCAGAAACACTGTATGAACGCTACAGAGACACTACTGTTTATAAAAACTGGAGTATCACCAACACATGCCTTTTTGAGGCGGCCCTTATTTGTGCCAAGAAACACAACTGTGTAATCTCCTGTTGACGTAGCTGCAACCGCAGTAAGGTGCTGACCCACTAATAACACTGGTACAGCCGTCATTGGCGTCATTCACATGAACAACTCAACATGAAAACCAATCCGAGAGCTTCCCCATCTCGTTCTAATCCTCATACTTTCTATGTTTTAGCCTTACTCGGATTATTTTCTATTTATCCCCCCCGCCCCCTATCAGTGTTTGACCAACAGAGGTGATACCTAATCATAATTGGATTCCCACGAAATTGTAATTTCAGTATTGTAACTACTTCAGTTACTTTCAACGTGAAAACAACTATGTATTTTAGAGCCTCATTTGTAAATACTCTTGCAAGCCCCCAGGCTTGCTGCCGCCAGAAGGGAGGGAGCATGCGCCAAGATGTGCGCGCAGCTCCTGCCCAGAGGTTGCATTTAGAGAGGCCCAGCACGCACTCATTCCAAAGGCGTTCAACCAGGCAGTCATCGTCGAGGCGCCCCTCGGGGCCGAGGCGCCCAACATGTTGGAGTATATATTTTTGTAACCCTGTCGTGCAAGAGATTTCTCACTCAGTCCATCCTGGCTTTGTCCTGTGCTCGCTCTGATGTGAACTCTTCTACCGTGCTGAAGTCGACCGAAGCTGTAATATTGTGTTCCCCATGAGATGAAGGACTCAAGTTAATAAGCCTTGCTGTGTACCTGCGGGACAGCGAGCCCCCTCCTGTTTTTCCTTCAACGTCGACGCCGTTTTTGTCAGCCGGTATCGTTGCACTTGTTCATTAAATTGTATTTCATGTACATCATAATTTCATGTCGCTTGTATTAATTGTATTTTATGCTCCACATGTTGTCTAATTTACTTTGTCAAATTACTTTGTCTTGTATCAATTCTAGCCCAGGTTGAGGCATATTTTCCTTTGCAACGAGTCCTTGTTTCAATTATAATTCAGTTTGTGTCAATGTATTTTATGTTCATCCTTGGTATCCCTAGTTGCTCAGTCGTAAGTCTTGGACTTACATCCCGTATCCTCTCGCTAGGTCCTTTCCAAATTCTCCGAAGAAACCCGAATTAAATCATAGTAAATTCATAACAGATTTTAATTCGAGAGAGGCTTACACTCTGCTGCCAATATTCATTGTATTTTTCAATAGAAAAGTATAACATCGTATAGGCACCTCCCGTCCCTTGGGCATAAACCGTATGTATAATTTCAAAATTGAATGGAGGAAGGACGCAGGGATCGATACTTCAAATACTTTTTGTCAACCACAAGTAAGGGTACCTAATTATTAGTACATTTTCCGTTGGTATTGTCAAAGCCGCGATAATTTCAAGGCGCGCAGGCTCTAGTGACAGGAAGGGATCACGGTTGTCCTCAGCCTGTGCGTTTGCTGTTCAAGGGGTGACATGTTCATTACACCAACACGACACGACGGCTCCTGCTCGCAGATCTGCGTTGCTTTTCATATTATTAGAAACGCCTCACAAGCTTCTTGGAACCCCTCATACTCACTATGAACATCCTACCCTCATGTAAAACTGCCTTAATTTTGCCCGGAGCTCCTCATATCCCGCCTGCTGGGATATCTTTAGCTTTTCTCATCAGTCTCGTTCTTTTATAAGGTGGACACCTCCCATGTAAAACAAGATAGATGACTACAAAAGCTATCCTTTTATCCTAATATCTGAAAATGGAATTGTGATTGTTTTTGGTTGGTTATTCCTTGAATAATCAACCTATGTTTTCATGCAAAAGATTGATTGACCTCTCCGATTCGGCCCAAAATTTTTTTCTGGACGTTTCAAGTTGCTAGATAAAAGAAAGTCAAGAAATGTCCGTCCGCCGTACGCCGTCCACCACCCGCGCAGTTTTTGGTAGTACCTAGAACATTTTCTAAAAATCTGAACATTTGGTCAGGGACCCGTTTTCGGCTCTAGTTGACCCTCGAAACTTTTTAACCCGATCGGACCAAATTTGGGCGGGGTAGGGTTCAAAAAGTTTTTGTTTAAAATGGATTTTTGAGATTTTTATGTGATCCAGGCAAGTAGGGTGTCATTTTCCACCAAATTTTGGACGCTGAATCCGAAAAAATGGGTCCCGGAACGATTGGCGCCCTCTGGATGAGGTTATGGGTCAAAATGGGTGCCTATCTACCCATTTCGAATATGTGTTTTCGAAATTTCTGGTACCCAGGCGTGTGGAGTATCATTTTCCACTAAATTTTGGACCCTGTATCGATTGGAACTGGAACCCCCATTTTCCC
>CM034003.1:9756039-9852297 GCA_019603395.1 Cyrtorhinus lividipennis | reverse complement strand
CCAAAAATGTCGTTGACAGAGGAATTTGAATCCTTTTTTTAAATGTAGACATCCTGAATACACAAAATGTCAAATTTTACAGCAAATCGGAAAAATCGACATAATATACACAAGATTATAAATCTGAATTCGGAAGTTTGTCATAGTGGAAGACTTTACAACGGATTCAAGCTGCACATATTCTTATTGGATCCTCTCGTCTGTTTACAAAATGATGATTATGATATATTATCACTAAGTACTGTTTTCATATCGCTGTTTCTAGTTTCTTCACTTGAGGTTTTATGTAATTTCAACTAGTTTCGAATGATAAAGGATACTCAGGTACTGCTTTGCTGGATAGGGATTGGCCCGGGAAATTACGCTTTCAGATAGGAAAATTCGAGAAAAAACCGGGATGAATATCATTACGTCGATCTGCGAACCGGTTTTCTGTAGTAAATTGATATGTGAGTGAATTTGCATACTCGCGCCTTTGGCCCAATCTAATATACAATATTTAAATATTATCCGACATTTGTATACGTATACGTCCTGATTTGAATTAGATTGCATATTTTTGCACTTTGATGCATTTGATTTTACACAGGGACCAGTTCGACGAATAGTTTCTACGATATTGTACACAAATAGCAATGTTGCTCGATGGTGAGGTTTGTTATTGATGATTCGCCCCATTATTTTGACTTTTAACAACATTGGTAACGAAAGAAAATCAACCTTTCGATCCTACAAAATCAAAGGTGGAGGAAAAGTATTGATTTTTAACTCGTTAGGATTTAGGCAATGGAGCCTTCCTTGTGGTAGCGCTTTTATCCGAAGAATGTTTTATTTTCTTACACGCACTTCATCACGGCGTAAGAAAATATATGCAGTTTTCAAGACCAATTATCATAGTTTCGTATACCTCATACTAGCCGTGTACAGGGTATTGGCTGGGGACTGACAATCACGGTTCTTGGACATGAGTATTGTTAAAATATGGACGATTCCAAATCTCATGTTACACAGCTCCAAATTTTCCTACTTCCCACCCTTCTCTTTCCAGCGATGACGTTTTCTACGACGGCATTGACGAAATTGAGAGCAATCGAAGTACGACGAGACAGACGAGTATAGGAACTCGTATGCTCAATTTCCTTTCGCAACCCAACACCTGCGAAGATCAGAATCTAAGATCATCTGACGTTGCATTTTCTATTGTTTCACGATGGAGACAAGAACAAGAATAAAGGAACTCTCGCGATCTTCCTCGAAAAACTCTCTTTAAAATTAGCCGAGCCATTTAGACATCAACTTGGACCCCACTCGCCCGCCAGAACTGCTATTGATTTATAATTCTTATAAGAATAATACACCCTTGTATTTATATCGTCAAAGGGGAAAAAATTGAAAAAGGTACAAATTTAGCGTCCAAAATCTAGTGAAAATAAATAAACCCCACGCGCGTAGATCGCCAAAAATCTAGAAAATCCATTTTTTAAATTTTTAGAAAATTGTTTACAACTAAAATCGGAACGGACATTTGCTTATTTTGATCCGCCCTCCTTGAAACGCCCAGAAAAATTTTTTGGGCCGAATCGGAGAGATTGACTTTTTGCATGAAAACAGGTTGATTATTCAATGGCTGTACCAAACAAAAGTTTGTTCTCCCCAAACTTTTACAAGTATGTTTTGAAGTGTGTACATCCGTAATCATAAATGTCCGTGTATTATCTACCCATTAAAAAGTGCTTCAGAAAAGCTGAAATTTATCACTTGGAACGACTGGTATGGGTGAAAGTGGTCTGTCGTAATAATTCTCGACATCTAAGCGTACCTATAAGGTGCCATTTTGTCTTTAATTTTCTGAGATGGATCAATTAAGGTGCATTTTCTACCGGAGGTTGTCTTCATACAATGTATTTTGATTTAAATGTGTACTAATTCCAGTATCAGTAAATATTTTGTGGAATGGAATATGGGCATCGAGGAGATGTTATTGTATGTTATCTCTTGAATAAAATCATGCAAAAAGCCAATCTCTCCAATTCGACCTGAAACGTTTTTCTTGACGTTTCAAGGTGTCTAGATCAAAATAAGCATGAGTCCGTGCGCCGTATTCCGTACGCCGGTTTTGGCAGTAGATATTTTTCTAAAAATCTGAAATTTTGATCAGGGATCTGTTTCCGACATTAGTTGGTCCTCAAAACTTTTCAGTCCGATCGAATCAAATGAAGGAGGGGGGGGGGGGGGGTGTCAAAAAGGTGAATTTTGAAAAATGAATTTTCGATATTTTTGGTGATCAAGGCGTGTGGGGTATCATATTCCACTAAATTTTGGACGCTGAATCCAATGACGGGCCCCGGAACGATTGGCTCCGACTGGAAAAGGTTATGGGTCAATTAGGGAATCTATTTACCTATTTCAAAAGTTTGTTTCGAGATTCCTGGTACCTACCTAGGCGTGTGGGGTATCATTTTCCGCTAAATTTTAGACCGTGGATCGATTGTAATGGGTCCAAGACACGCCACACCCACTGTTTTCCTCATTTTTTTTTTTTTTTTTTGGTTTTTTGTTTGAACGTTGATATACGTGAGATGACTCCTCTTGGCTCCAAGCCGAACTTATACTTTGTGGACGGGCCGCCGGAGGAACTGGCCGAAAACCCTGCGATCCAAACCCGCGCGAGGTCAATAACAACGATTAACCACGGCCTGACTGAGCTACGGCGCTTCCTCAATCTCGGCTTGGAATAGAGTATTTCATTAGTATCGTTCATATTTTGGAATCTGGGAGATCCACCGAAAGGGAAAGGATACCGAACCAGTTCTCTGCTCAGCACGTGAAGCAGCGTTTCTTGCGGGCGGAAGGCGAATTCACACGCCTGTGGATCGACGCGCCGGACAGCCGCTTCCAGGTTCCAGGCCACCTCCACGACAGGCCTCAGGTATCCACTGACTTCCTCGCCGGCTCGAGAGGTACACAAACACGAAAACGACAGTTCGCGAGGTCCACGAATCCCCTCCACGCGGCGTCACGACCCACGACGGAACTCGCTCGGAGAACCTGTACCTAGTGTGCCACCAACCCGTGTCCGGGGAAAAGCTTCGTCCCCGATGATCATCTCCCTACTTTCTCTGTTTTAAACGTGTATTACTAACTTCTACACCTAAACAAGCACCGCTAATCAATAGCCATGATTTCCTTCATTTGGGAACTCCTGAACCCTCAGCTCTCTGTGATACTACTTGGTTTCCTCACCGTGTTTCTCTTCTACAACGGGACCGGGGTCAATATTTACTGCGCTCTACTGACACTACCTCGTGACTTGCAGTGAGTAGCCAAATTTGTTATCAAATTGAATTTCTGATAATCTTTCTGGGTCATCCTCATAATACCCTATAATTAATCGAATTTTATATATTCTAAACATTACCACATCTTTGTCTAAACCAAAGGTAATTCAGGTTTGAATTTTAGAAGAATCAAAATCAAGGACCTACATACATTTTTTACGTTTTTTTCTAAATAATTTGCTGGTACCTTCTACTAATAATTGGTATGTTCCCACGAAAATACTCGTACGTATTTTCCATAAAAATATGTCAGTGGGATTTAGGAAAAATACCAATTTTGTATCTGATTTTCTCAATTATTGCACATTGGCTTCCGTAGTGGCGTGCTTTTAGAAGCTGATGAACAAGGAAGGTGGAAAGAACTTATGAAGTTGATGATTTTTACAATCTGGCGGGATTACCCATACCGGGTCTGGGAAAAGTCCCAATAATCGGCAATTTTATTCATAATAAGCGATTACGAGCCTCCCGTAACGTCGAATCATTCAGCGTAGAACATTTCTTCGTACATTCGATGAGTAGGTAATATGATGTATTTCTTATACGGTTATTTTGGTGACGTTTCGAGGTCACCAAAAGCCCCTTCCTCAGAACATCTACTTCAACCTCGAGCGTCAGTAGTAAGGCTCATCTTCCTACTCCGACTTTTCTGCCAAGTTCGTTTTTACTAAGTCATTGATAAGTTGATTTACACCTAATTGAAATACTTTTTCCTCCCAGATTTCTGTCTCTGTCTACAGCTCTTGAATAGTTTGTGAGTTATCTAAATTGATTTACTT
The DNA here is from genome assembly GCA_019603395.1 of Cyrtorhinus lividipennis. NCBI lineage: Eukaryota > Metazoa > Arthropoda > Insecta > Hemiptera > Miridae > Cyrtorhinus > Cyrtorhinus lividipennis. Next base: position 9,848,180 of record CM034003.1, on the reverse strand, counting down.
GGATATGCTTCCCGCTTCGTTTGTTTCAGCTGTAGGGACTTACCGTACAAGTTCTCACGTCACCTCGATGCAATATGACATGAAAATTAAATAATTATTGTTCCTGAAGACATTTGAAGTGTACCTACTCTGACAGTGATATAATTAAGGTCCTCCAGTTCTCACAGTCACGTCAAGTAAAGAAAAAGTTAGAGAACTTGAGTGGTCATCAGGTGACGAGAGATCATTTACCTGGTTTCCGGATTTTTACCATATCTTATCTCCGTATTGGTTTAACGGTGTGCACACAGATCGTTGAGCACTCTACAATAGGATAAACGTGTCGAACGATGTTCCTAAGCTGTGTCAGGTTACCTCCAGTTTCAACTCAACTTGATCTGTGTTGATTGAATCGAAGATATATCCTGACTTGTATGCCTCTTGGTTCGAAGTACATGTTAATGATTGGCTTGTGAAGGCCAATGAGAAGAGGGAAAGACCTCCGAAATATATTAAAGTCCCTCAAAAACTCAGTTTATACGTAAAAAAAAAAAAAAAAAAAAAAAAAAAAAACGCCCAGATCATTAGTTTTCTTGGTTGTTATAACACAAAGCAATTTTTTCCTTGTTAAAACCTAGCATTTGATCTTGAAGAGCGCATTTTGTATTCAAGTATTTTATATTGCCGTCATCGAAGGAGTGATTAGCTCGCAGAAATAGAGAACCTACGACGCCTTGTTTACAGTTTCACCCGCAAACGGGAACTCCTAAGTGTAGGCACATACCGACATTCAAGGAACTCCGAAGATTGCGTGACGGAAGACGTTACAACCAATTTCTACTAAGTTCTGAAGTCGATTTCATTACTAATACCGATGGACTCCCTAATCATTTAAAATCCCATCGTTTGAGAAATTTTGACGATAGAATGTTTTTACTCGACCTCATAAGTGGAAAAACCGGTAATGTTTTAACAATAGTGTTAATTATTTGCAAAATAGGGTATTCGAAGGCTTTAGCTCACAACCGAACGGTGACTGGGGAGATGTATTTGGGCTTCACTAAGTAGAAACTCATGATTTCTTTGAAAAAAAAAAAAAAAAAAAAAACTACCAACGCTAGTTGGTTATTCCTCGGACCAGGCGCATAAAGACTAATTTCTTCAACATGGGTGAAACAGTGGGTGTGACGTGTCTCAGACCCATTCCGACCGATTCAGCGTCCTAAATTTAGTGGAAAATGATACCCCACACGCCTAGATCGCCAAAAATCTCGAAAGTCCATTTTTCAAAATACACATTTTGATCCCTACCGCACCCAAATTTGGTCCGATCGGTCTGAAAAGTTTTGAGGACTAAGAGCCGGGAACAGACCCCTCACCCAAATTTCAGATTTTTAGACAATTTTCTACTACCAAAAAAGCCTGGACGGCGGACGGACATTTGACTTTTTTGATCTAGACACTTTGAAACGTCCAGAATAAAATTTTGGGCCGAATCGGAGAGGTTGGCCTTTTGCATGAAAATATAGGCTGAGCCTATCTAGGAATAACCAACTAAAATATTAACGCTGCCAGAGATTCTTCTGCATACGTCCTTGAGACGCACTGGAGAGTGCGAGAGTAATGAGAGTAGAGTAGATTCAATAGGTCAGCCAAGGAGTATCTTTTGGTTTACTACGTTTTAGAAGAATAACCAAAAATTTTGTCAAAAAATGTGATCTCCTGTTTACAGGGAATGTTCATAGCTGTCAAGAAGTTTGGTCGATATTTGAAACAAGAATCTTTTCTTCTATCCATCGCCCTTATCCTTTGTCTTATCATTAGTACACACGAACCTACCCTTGTCCGTTGTTGAAAGGTCTTACGATAGCTCGTGGGTGACTGGGATGACGAATCATAATCTAAAAGAGGATGATCAAGGTTGGCGTAGGCCTCCGGTCTTTGGACAGTTGTACTATCGCAGTCTCAATGAACCCAATTCAAGATATCGGCGTCATGTTTTTTACGAAACTAAGATAAATTAAACGATATGCCGACGAGAACCGAAAAAAAATTCTTTTAAAGACTAATTTAGAACTCTTATTTTTTATTTAAAACATCATAATGAACGATCTCAAATGATATGAGTTACCATTTTTAACGCATTTCCTCTGATTCGATCATAATGTAATCATCTCGCATTCACTGGTGTTTTTCCTCGGAGCGCTTCTTACGGAGTAAAAGTTGTAACGTTGGATTTGGTTTCATTTCAGCCAAGTAGACGAAGATTTGTTAAAACATCAATACCAAATCTCTGCGTAATAATGGCACCCTAATCCGCACAACCTGACATCACCTATCGAGTGGGTTGATACCTATGTACGTATAATAACGCATTGGGACGGATGGCATGGATAAAAAAACGCTGCAAATCCATACACACGAGTTGGTTATTCCTCGAACCAGGCGCACGGAGATTAATTTAAATTTCGGACCAGGCGCATGAGATTCATTTTTATCATGGGGAAAATGGGGGAAGCAGTGGGTGTGGCGGGTCCCGGACCTATTTCAATCGATTCAGGGTCCAACATTTAGTGGAAAATGATACCCCATACGCCTAGGTACCACAGATCTCGAAAACACATAGGTATTCAAAATGGGTAATAGATACCCATTTTGACCCATAACCTCTTACAATGGGTGCCAATCGTTCTGGGACCCTTTTCTTTGGATTCAGTGTCCAGAATTTAGTGGAAAATGATACCCCACACACCTAGATTGCAAAAATTCTCAAAAATAAATTTTCCGAAGTACACATTTTGACCCCTACCCAAATTAGGTCCGAGGATTGGAAATTTTTGAGGACCAACTAGAGCCATGAACAGACCCCTGACCAAAATTTCAGATTTTTAAAAAATTGCTACTACCAAAGTCGGCGTGGACGGCGGACGGACATTTTTGCTAATTTTGATATAGACACCTTGAAACGTCCAGAAAATTTTTTGGGGCGAATCGGAGAGATTGACTTTTTGCATGAAAACATAGGTTGATTATTCAAGGAATAACAAACCAAACTGACTAAATGCCTAAATTAAATGGTTTTTCCATTGACCAAACTTTAAGTTTCAAAACGTTGTCAAAAATCGTGTGATTTCATCGATTCCACATTTTATTTTTTCCTCTTAACAGGGACTTGAGGAGCGATTAAGTATGAATAATACTTATTAGAAACGGCTGCTATGTACTTTACGAGACTTCAATTTAAGTTCTGAGCAACATTGCATTCAGCTGGCATTACCACCCAGATCGTGTGACATTTCACTGATTCGAAAACGACTGCAATTTAATCGGTTGTGGTGGTGTACTCTCACTCTTTTACGTAATTTTGTACGCACGTATACCCTATGAGTGGCACCTTTTGCTTGGGAAATCGTATTTTTTTAGACGACGGTCCTATCATGGGAAATCATTTGTCTGTGTTTTACCTCTAGTTTTAATATATTCTAGATCGAAATCTATTGATGAATAATAAGTCAAAAGGGAATAATTACCATCGTCTCGCAGTGCAATTCAATGCAAAATATTCATTCTTCACTCGAGAGGGAAAGCGGAGATTCTGTCGAAGGTTGGAAGGAGGGGGGAGAGGGAGTTCGCTGACAAAATACGACATTTACATTTTTGTTTCGATTCAGGCACTCGTTGAAATCTCGCGCTAGCAATCAACATTGTAAATCCCGCGTCACCTTCGAATACGAGAGGGTGGGGACAATAGTCGACCTTTGACATGCGTCAAAGTCTACTTAATTGAGAGCAAAAGAAAATGAGCTGGGTTTTTTTCAAGGACGTATCATACGCCGTCAGCTAGGCGTAAATCATTTGACTGAGAACGAATAATATTGAGATCAATAATTAATCGCTACAATACGAATTAATATATCATTCCTGAGTCACAGAGAGGCACAGATATCAAAATCAAAGTATCCGTTCTTCACGTATAGTACTGAATGTAACCAAGACAGGATCGCTATTGAATGGAGACTGCGGTAGTCAGGGCCAAAAACACTGCTGTGTACTTTTGTTGTTTTATATTTCTTATAAGAGCACAGCAAATAAGTGAAACATCCTTCCGTAGTGAGATAAATGTAGGTTTACGTTAACTCTTACCGGTGGTATCAATGGGGACTTGAATCTAAACGAAATTCTCTGTTAGAAGAAGTTTCTAGTTGGAATTATTTTACGATAATCCACAGCGCACAAGAAACCTTTCTTATAATCGCCTTCAGTTCCTTCAATTTTTTTTTTTTTTTTTTTTTTTTTTTTTTTTTAATGCTAACATAAATTTTTTTTTTGTTGCGGTAGAATTGAGTTGTAAAACTAAGATATAAGTCCGCTCTCTTTGGTGCGCTATTTATTGGTGCGTGACTGCCTACAATTGGCGTCATCAGAATAGGTGAAACAGCGGTTGTGATTGCCACGAATAAAATCTTAGTGGATTAGATATGCAAGAAGCAACAATGTCGTGAAACTATCGACGAGAACTAGTTTTATGGGGATATAAAGCGATGGAGGGGGAGGGGGTCATGGTGGGATATGGAAGAAAAATTAAGAGCTTTTAAACTAGAGAGCCCACCGGACAAATATTTGCCTAGTGTTAGCTAAACCTTGGCCTTCGTTTGTTCCAGCTTAACCTTCACGGCAATATGGATGATGCTTCAGCAAAAAATTTGGGAGAGGAGGAAAACAGTACCGGCTACCATATTCAAGAATTGGGTCGAAAAACAACCCAACAAAATAGCATTTCGCCACCAAGATGTAGCGTGGACTTTTCAACAGGTAAAATAAATAGGGCAAATTTGTTGAAAAACAAGTACAGATCATCAAAGTGAAGCTAATCTGGGGTCGGATGATGGTGTTACAGGCCGAAGATTGGAGCAACCAGGTCGCTAACTACTTCAAATCGAAAGGTGTAAAAAAAGGAGACACCATAGCTTTGTTCTCCGAAGGTCGTGTTGAATATCCCTGCGTATGGTTGGGTTTATCCAAAATCGGAGCCATCACCGCTCTTATAAACACCAGCCAAACTGGCGAAGTTCTTCAACGGTGTATCGAGATTTCCACGGCCAAATGGCTCATCTACAGCACGGAACTCACTAGCGGTAAGCAGATTGCAGAAATATGATTTAAATCATTTGCACATACGTCATTTCACGCAAATAAAAAGCTTCAAGAGGAGATTTTGGTAGCTCTTATGCTTCCTTCACGTAATATCCCTCTCCATTTCGTCTCCAAAGCCTTTCCTTGACTAATGAGCAACGCTCCTTTAAGAATCCTGCACAACTAATTTGGATGGATTACCATTGCGATGGATGGGGATTGCGTAGGACCACTACAGTAGGTTTTTTTTGGCCCAGACGTCGGGTGGAAGGGATTTTATCCAAACTAACCTAATATAGAATTTAAAAGTTTGAACGTAAAAGGTTTTGGTCCACCATCGCGAACCATCCTTAATCTAAAAATATTGATCGGTACATGGGCATTACGACAGTATCGCCACCACCCGAAGAGGGTCATAATTACGAGACCCATCCATAAAACACCACGAAACAACTTTTGAAAGGGCACCACCACCAGGGTACATACTCCCTAGAAACGAGTACTTATCAGAACGAGCTTTCTGTTGATCTATAGTTGGCATGAATAAGATATAACGTACCTACTTTAATAGAGACAACTTTCAAGCGGTCTTTATCATTTATTCCAAGCCTCAGACGCAAGATGAGTGCTTGTGTAGATATCACTTTAGTACATAAAAATATAACTCAACTTTTTTGAAATTGCAGCCGTCGAGGGCGTAGAGGAGCAGCTCGCTGGTCTGACTAAATTCTCCTTAGGAACCGGCAAAACGGTGAAAGGCACCAGCAGTCTGGAAAAAGAGATTTCCTCTGCTTCGAAAGCGTCTCCGCAGGATGACATTCAGAAGTTGACTCAGTTGGACCCATTTATGTACATTTACACTTCTGGGACTACGGGGCTTCCAAAAGCTGCCATCATGACGCATGCCAGGTAATCTAATTGAGCTTATAAATGACGGAATTATCTCTGAGTGTTATTGACGCAGCAGTTTAATTTATTTGTGATCATCTCCAGATTTATAATGATGGCTATGGGAGTCAAGAGGGTTCTCGGAGTCACTGAAGACGATGTTATTTACACCTCCCTACCGCTGTACCATACTGCTGGAGGACTCCTTGGCTGCGGTCAAGTCATTCTTGGCGGCTCAACGCAAGTTATCAAGAGCAAATTTAGCGCTTCAAACTTTTTCAAAGACTGCATCAAGTATGAATGTACAGTAAGTGATTCAGCAACGTGAAAGCCCGTCGGTGCTCAATGTTGTCATACGTAGAATCATTTAAAAGTGCTTGTTTGGAGGTATACCTCCAATATATCCAGATATATCTCAACTTTTAATGTTCCTCATTATTTCGAACATCGCCAGAAATGCTATCACATCCATCTCCGAATAAAATTTCAAGAAGTCATATGAAAATCGGTCCTGCTGACCTGCTACTTATCTCTTCTACCTATCGCATCATAGTCGGATCGCTTAAATGTGGCATGATGTTTTCTTTCAGGTTGCTCAATACATCGGCGAAATTTGTCGTTACCTTCTGACCACACCAGCAGCTTCAACGGATAAACAGCACAAGGTCAGGCTGATGTTCGGCAATGGTTTGAGACCACAAGTTTGGAAGGATTTCGTTTCAAGGTTCAACATTAAACAGATCGGAGAATTCTACGGTGCCACCGAAGGCAACTCCAGTACAAGTAAGAAAATCATCCCACAGACAGAATGTTCATACTACTGCTCGGGGTCACAAAAAAGTGAAGTCCTCTATTCACAATTTTAATGAAAGCATATTTTAAATTTTCTGAAGATGAAATGGTGACTAAAGATTTTAAAATTGGCTCGGAACGTAATATCAACTCATACCTATTACCTACCTAGGACTAGATTTTAATGTATAGACAAAATCAAATGAGGAGAATACCTCTTTACTGCCTAATCAGCAGACAGACACATCGGTCTTGTAGGTTGAGAAAAATATTAAAGCTCGAATTATGATCTCGGGAGGCATTTACTTAAGGAATTTTTCATTCTAGGAAAACATTCAAAATTTCAGGTCATCATCAAGCAGGATCTACAGTTATTTAAATTTTTCTAAAACTGTCGTTCCTCTTCTTTCTGTAAAAAAAATTGTTAAAACAATTGAATGAAGGCTTATATTGTTTTGGGAATGTTCTGAGCGGGTAGTTTACTCAATAAATCAACGTAAAAAAGTGGATACACTTCGGATTGTTTTGTTGATATGACTTTAATCTGTTGAGCATGAAATAGCCGATTATTATTTATATAGTCAAGGAGCAATAACTTGTCTACATAAACGATGGATTGGCTCGAAACAGTTGACGTTATTGAGTTTGTTTTGTTTTGTTTATATGTTTTTTTGTTCGGTTATACTTACTTACGCTAAAACCTTAAAAATCGTCCTCATTGCGACATTGTTCTGTGTATAGTTAACGGATGGAATCGTATTGGGTCAGTTGGATACATTCCGTGGTTCCTCAAACCTTTTTATCCAGTTTCTCTCATTCGAGTCAACGAAGAAACCAACGAACCCATCAGAGGACAAAACGGTCTCTGCATCCCCTGCAAACCAGGTAAGCTGAACGGGTCAAAAGCTTTTGAAATGTTGATCAATGAAACAGTTTCCTTTTCTTTTTCTTGAATCATTCATTGGTTTTACTCTTTGTCCAATCCTGAAGGAGAAGCCGGTCTTCTTGTGAGCAAAATCTTGAAAGCCCGCGCCGTAAGCCATTTCAATGGTTATGTCGATAAAGAAGCAACAAAGAAGAAGATTCTCACTGACGTGTATAGCAAGGGAGATTCCGCATTCAACTCAGGTTCATATTGCAGTGAAAAGTACTAGAAGTGTTTTCGAATAATTTTCTAATAAAATTTTATTTGAATGTGCGATGTCATATTTCAGGTGACATTCTCGTACAGGATGAATTTGGCTATCTCTATTTCAAAGACAGAACAGGAGACACGTTTCGGTGGGTATTTTTGATCGTATTTTCCAATGAATGATTCGAGTGTTGAGTAATTAAATAATTGAGATCAACCATACGTGCTATCCACCCCGATTTTCGGCGCTTTGTCCTTCGAGTTTGCTCACCATCGGAACAGTCTTTGGGGCACACAGTGACGGATTATTGAGGACCCAATTTTAATGTTTAAGGTAGACTCCAATAATTGGAGTCTCAATTATTGAGACTCTTCATCGGATGTACAATTTTATAAAAAATCACAACTAAACCAGAAAGTCTTCTAGTGAGATTTGTATACGGTGCTACATATTCGTGTGTTAATTTTTAAATTGCATAAACAACCAAAAATCTCTCATTTTGCTCCTTGTTTGTTCCATCCCCTCTCTCAACAAATAGAGTGTGTTTATAATGTGTTTATTCATGTCCTGCCATTCTATTGAAATGCCGACTGATTCAATCTGGATCGAGGCGCTTATAATCTGATTATATTAATTTATAATGATTTCCTTTGCTTTCGTTTCGATAATATTTACGAATTAATTCTCTTCTTACCAGGTGGAGAGGAGAAAATGTAGCTACTTCAGAAGTTGAAGCCATTATATCCAAAGTTGTGGGAAACGTTGATGCTACAGTGTACGGAGTCGAAGTGAGTCCTCTCATGGTTATTTGAACCCCTCTTGTACCGAATGTATTCTACTTTTTGGTCGCTGAATGAAATAATTTATTCCTTACAAAAAATTCTTGTAAATAGCTCTAAAGAATGTTGTTTAGCTCTTGTTTATTCGAACTAGAATGCTTAATTGTATGTATTACTGTGATTGTGTGATAATCACTGTAATGATGCATAATCCTCACAAATTCATATTCTTGTTTTGCGATTTTGAATTTGCCACAATATTTTGCTAATGTTTGATTGTGTGGTTTGTTAGATTCCGAACGTCGAAGGCAAGGCTGGGATGGCCACAATTGTCGACAAAGAGAACAGAATTGACCTCGACAAGATGGCGGAAGGCATGAAGAAACTCCTTCCACCATTTGCCCGACCGCTTTTCTTCAGACTGGTCCGTGACATACCCCTCACAGGTAATGTTAATTTATTTGAAACTATCATGCTCTAAATGATTCCGTAAAGTCGGTCATAGTAAATGGTAAATTTGGGCTACTCAGATTTTTAGTTTACTCGACTTTCCCTCATATTTTTGGGATGAAATTCACTTTCTTCTTCCACTAAGAGGATCCTGATTGTATTGGATTTAGTAACTGCTAAACAAAAACGAAGAGGTGCTAAAAGTCTTGTCAAGTTTGCAATCCTCAACAACTAAAGGAGAGCTTTGATTTGATGTAATTGAAAAAGAAGGCATCAAGAATGTTAAGTTCATCTCCAAACAAATGGAACCAGAAGAAATTATTTTGAAGAGGAAATAAATGATTCTTATGAATAATACCCATCATAAGTTTGTCTAAGTTGTTTTCGACTAATATTTTCGCCGAATTATCAGATCCAAGCGCAAAAACAAGACAATAGTGCAAAATAAATAGGTACCCACCACGTTTCCCTGTATCTTCAAATGAATCGTTCTAAAGAATTAATAGTTACCTATGAACTAATGAGGATATGGCAAAAACATCCCAAAAACGGTAATAAGTACATCCAACATTCAGACAAAGCACGTCTGGTCACGGGTACGATACTGTAATAGCTATTTTACCAAATAATAACCAATGTGTACTTGAACTAACTTCATAAACGCTGTTTTGTTTGCAGGTACTTTCAAGATTCAAAAGGTACAGCTCCAAAAAGAAGGTTTCGACCCTGCAATTATCAGCGATCCTTTGTACTTCTACAATGACAAGCAAAGCAAGTTCTCGACGCTTGACCTAGATTTGTATAATAAAATTATCAAGAACGAAGTGTCTTTGTGATGAATTCGTAACAATGGTGCAACTACTTGACTGGGAACAATGTTGTGAACTTGACTCTCTTTCATTCACGTGATACATGAGCATGTCTTTTCAAACGCGCTGTGAACTATTTCGTGATGTGGCAATTAATGTACAGCTACGAGTTCATAGTAGTGATTCAGACGTGCGTCTATTTTGAATAGGTGTAAAAGAACCCCATGGCCATTACTTTTACAAGCAACGAAAATCAAAAGTGGAAAAATGTGATACTCGCTTAGAAATTGAAGCATTTCTTAAACGATAATGGGAAACGAATAGATTAAAAATGTATTTTTTTCATTCATGGCAATACTTGGTACCAAAACGTAAAGATCGCGTATTTTAAGGAATATTTTTGGGAACGTACTTTTTTTGGGAAATGCCTCTAAATAACTTTCTAGTACGAATCCCTGGAAACTTAGAAATTTCTTTAAAAATACCTCAACAATGTCATTCGTATAAAGATAGTAGCTGGCATCTTAGTCGACCACGCTTTAATGATGTTGGAGCTGTGAATATTTTATTACAGGCTTAAAAATGTCAATTGGTAGAACGTAAGCGAATGAAAAATCAAATTTTTTTGTTGGTACTTGAATTGTTAAATTGCTCAACTAGAATAAATTTTAAGGGGTAGTTGCAAAATAAACAAATTTTTGTTGTTTAATGTAATAAGTGTTGTGGTTGAAATATATGTTTATGTTTGTCTTTCCGTTCAATTTCTTTTACATTTTCAACGATTTCGACGTTTTAGTATGTCTGCGGAGGTAGCTGTATTGTGAGCTCAGTGTTGAATGGGCCAAGCATGCTGCTTTGTCATTCATATCTTTTGTGGTGTTTGGGCATTATTGAGCCCATAAACAAAATCTCTACAAATCATTGCTGAATTTTGGCCGTACCCTTAGGAGCTTAATCCGCATTAAAACGTCACGAGATCCAATGGCCATTAAAAATGCAGAAATAGTCGAGCGAATTGCCGTACTTGTGATACAACTGCATACCTGGAGAGGGACTTTTCCGCAGGGAATGGTTCCCATTGGGGTTGGTGCTCCAAAGAATGTGCCTGCGAGATGTGAGTGCTGGGCACTCAAATTCCGCAGTTTCTTCACAAAGTCTGCATAAGGTTGAATCACCACTAAGCGGTTCAGGTGAAAACGCAGAGCAGCGAGGCCGGTTAATAGGCCAACTATCAATGTTCTGTTTAGTATTGGTTTGAGAAGAAATCAATGAATACGCCTCTCAGTTCCTCATTCACAGAACACAAGGGCATTCGTTAGTGATAACATAAAATCATTCAGCACCAATTAAAACATTCATTTATTACAAATAATAACAATATTAAGGCCACTATGGTCTGTACAAAGAGCAAACATACAATAAGTAATATTAAATATTACATTTAACACACATAGATATTATATTCATAACAACATTTATCAGAACGTTAAACATTGTTTTAATCGATAGGTAATAATATTATCCATTGTAGGTACATCAAATTGAATGAGACGCGCAATAATTTTTCCGTCTAAGACATTTTCATTGAACATCGTAGATCTTTCAATGTTGTAATTATTCTCTTTGTTACAAAAATACATTCATCTTTCGTGGTCAAAGACTGAGGATGGAGGCTGGCAAGCTTGCAATGCGAGAATAAATATTATTAGCGCATACAATTTCAAATTAAAATTGTTCAGTAAAACCACAGAAATCCGTCCTTGAGGGGGCGACAAAAATATTAAGTATTTTGGTAAATGAAGTATTCTCAGCTAACCTGAGATGCATTTTTTCGAAGTTTGAAGTATTGGGTTTATTTTTTATCTATGCAGTTCTCACTCGTAGATTGAGCATCAGGATTTTCAATGTGCCTGCATGCCATATCCTCAGTCCAAGAGAACAGACAGCGATGAGCTACGTGTGTACACGAATTTGAAGTCACCTTTGCTCACTTATATTAGTAATCCATTAAGAACGACACAACAATTACATGTTTGAAGCAAGATTCATTGTTCCTATCCTTATAAAAGTACAAATAACCTTCCTTAGCCTAATTCAGAGACATTGAAAGTTGCTGATTTCACCGGAAGTTCTAAAGTATGGGTTCAATGTTTTTAGCGATTAACATCGAACTACAACGGAATTATTACAGATAAAGTTGAGTAGACATTATTTTCAAGAGCTAGTCTACAAGAAATGATCGCTTTAGCAATAACACCCAACGCCTAATAAAATGGAAGCTAATGTTAAATATTTTGCTCACGAGGAATCTATTCATCGCAGTAAAATAGGCGAAAAGCGATGCGAGGACGTTTTAACAGCGAAAGGGTTATCAGGGTGCAATACTCAACCAGAGTTTTCGTTCCTCCATAATAACAAAACAGTTGGGGGAAAATTTCAAGAATCGCTCACATATAGGGCGATAGTGTTCACTAGTAGATCACGAACATACGTAACACAAGTAATTTATGAACAAAATCACAATTTGGTGCGTGCAGGAGTCAAAATCGTCTCGATTGAGATATTCTATTGGTTGTTGTCGTTCTCATTCAATTCCTTGTAAACCCAGCCCAGCCGTTAGAACCTGTAGAAAATGTACCATTTAACCCGGCGTTTCCTCATGATTTTATGAACTTATAGATTTGTTTAAACGGAACAATGCCTTACGGATTTTGATTGGTTATTCCTTGAATAATCAGCCTGTTTTCATACAAAATGCCAATGTCTCCGATTCGGCCCGAAAATTTTTTCTGGGCGTATTAATGTGTCTAGATAAAAATAAGCAAATGTCCGTCCACCATCCATGCCGATTTTGGTAGTAGAAAATGTTCTAAAAATCTGAAATTTGGGTCAAGGGTTCGTCTCCAGCTCTAGTTGGTGCTCGAAACTTTTCAGCCCGATCGGACCAAATTTATGTGGTAGGTGTCCAAATGTGTATTTCAAAACATGGAATTTCGAGATTTTTGGCAATCTAGGCATGTGGGGAATTATTTTCGACTAAATTTTGGACGCTCAATCCTGAAGCTGAATTCGCAGCGTTTTATAATTTGATTATGAAAAAATTGACGGTTGAAATTTTCAAGTGGAGCCCCTAAGGGTAGTTATCGAATTTTTCACTGTACTTTAGGCGTACAACAAGTATTCAGTTCCACAGTAAATTACATAATAAGTCCGAGGCAGGGGTGTAAGCAATGAGACCAATCATTTGGCTGCGACTCATGCGAAATTATTATGATTATCAGCGAAGGAATCCTCTCGAAGGTTAGTTGCAATCGTGTTGCAGCCACAATAATTATTTTTAATCAGCAACTATCTCTTTCTACTACGAAACTTGGCTCTAGCGAGATAAAATCTTGATATCTGGAGAGTATTCTCGACACCTACCCACACAAGCAGGACAACAGGCAGCAACAGTGTTGCTTCATTCAACCATTAAGTATAAGTTACAAAAACAAACAAGATGAGAAACAAAGTGAGACCGGTTGGCAATAGATGGTGGGGTGTCAGAACGTCACGACCTTCGAATACGAAACTGTCGTGTGGATGGGGAGCAGGGCTGGTCATAGGTCAAGCAGGGCAAGTTACTTGAGGGAATAACGCGTTCAGTAGGTACGAGTCATTGGCATGGTGCGTTCGCTGCCCACCAAATCGTTTGGCACTGAAAGTACATTATTTGGGCCGCTGAAGATTGAAGCGTATGTTCAGTTAGGACTCCCAGAGCCGCTATGTCCACGCTGTCACAAGCCCAACTAAATACGTAGCTAAATGGCTACTCCCCAGCTCAAAAAAGGCGTCTTTACGTCCCTAATGCGTCTCTCACGTGATACAATATTTTCCCCTAAAGAAAAACGTTAAAAATATGCATGTTTAGAGATCTTATTGTGAAATTACATTAATTTTCAGAACATCTGCGATCCATTGCGATTCCTTTGCAGTTCTCAAAAAATAAACATTCGTATATTCGTTGGAGTACTATACCTAATTCATCAACTCATAAGTTTTGTAATGAAAGGATGTCTTATTAGCGAAGTAACTATCTCGCTTTCGGCAATTAACACCCCAAATTTGGATTGAATTAAACGTCCACATCTCATTTATAATCAGAAGGTCGAGCGTTCGTTTCGGTTAAACGTTATTTTTCCGATGTCAATTTTAAATGGAGTAATTTTCAGCAACCGCTACGCTGAGTGAAGTCTCTTTTTGCTCCATTTCTCCAAAAATTAAAAATGCGTGCTACCGATCGGTTTATTGTTGATTCCCAAGTGAATACAGGTATACTTATAACAACGAGCGTTCATTCTCTTCTTCTTCTTTCTGGGGAAGTGCGTAGAGAGGCAACAAGTAGCTTTAAGGCTTTAAGTGCTTCTACGAATCATTTAATTCTTATTTTTGTACTTAGGCTAAGTATCCAATGAAATTAAGAATGTTTCCTTCATTAAAGGGGCCTTCATTAAAAAGTTGAATAAATACAAGATAATGTACGCTATTCACCGAAACACGTGTCCACAGAGTTTTTTTAAGAGCAGTGGGTTCAGTTGGGACTCCAAAGTTACTTTTCTGGAACTGATTTGCAACAACCAAAATGCTCATTGGCCTGTTGTAATTTTTTTTTTTTTGTTAATTTATAAATGAGTTTTTTAAACTTTACTGTGACGAATTCCAAAAACATGTTTTCAAAGAAGTTAGGATAAAATGCATTAAATCGATGAAAACGTAGGGAAAGCCACACATAAATTGAGCATATTTTCTGTTTAGATGTAATGATACACAGCCAAACACTCATATTTGGCTATCTCCAAGCTAAACCCAGTCTTACCTTAAATAACTCCCGCCACCATTTAGCCCCTCCCTGCCTTGTTGTGGGATGACTATGAAATCAAATAGCTGGGTAGAAATGGTAGATTATAGCAGCTGAAACGAACTGTTAAATGCGCAAAATAAAAAGTTTGTCGGTTTTAGTTTTCCTATGCAACGGTGAATTGTATATTCCACCAAAATCAGGTTTTTAATATCTGGTTAAGAATAATTTGTTTCTCTTTTTTTTCGAAAAAGGGCCATTAGACCCGTTTGAGTGTTTCTCCCAACTTACTTTTCATGTCTCGTGAATACAATTTCCGCACTATTGAGGTTCAGGTAATCAATTCTACCTGTAACTGTTATAACGTACGTATACTAGTTCAAGTTATAATCTACAATCGAACTGGGGAAGAGAAACAAATTGACTAGGTTCCAGTGGAGGATATCTGAAAAAAGCCACGTAATACGTAGGCTGCTAACCAAGAATTTTGGAATTGGGGGCCGAAAATTTGAGAAACCTGTCCAGTGTAAAGGCTCTCCCAGGTGATGAGAGAATGTTGACGTTCGGAATAACTCTACAGTTCTTGGAAGGTACTGAGTAGCTACTACCTTAATCGTGCTCACGTTATTACGAGTAGCTATTTCATTTTAAGCGTAATGTTCTCCCCTCAATATCTTTGATATGAATAATTGAAAATGAGATCAACAGAAACTATTGTAAGTGGGAGAAAGGGGCATTTCTATTTTTTATTTGGAAATTACTTTTCTTTATATTGTGTTTTGAAATTACGTAACAATCAATGTAACGACTTGTGGCTTCCTGCATTTCATGTTTTTAATATGTGCCAGGTTCCTTCTGTTTTCATAAATGGCCACATTGCCAGACAAATTTGATCGAGAATTATTTGAAAATTGCGTGGAGTGAAAGCATTCTGAAATGAAATGGAATGAAAGCTGACGGAGCGAACGTTGCGGACCGAGCCTGTATAGTATGTTAAATCTTCTACAAGACTAAACTTCTTTGCGCAAAAGATAGCAGTTTCCGCCTGTATAACATCAAAACGACTTGTGGCGCAGAATCTTTCAACATGGATAGCAACAGGAACATTGACTCTCCGCCCCCAAAACATTGATAACTTGTACCAAAACTCAAGCGAGAAGCTTTCTTAAGATTAGGAGCCTCAATCAGGGCATAACAAAATTGCTTCAATCCTCTTCAGTGCTAGGTGACTTTCCTCGGATCTGACGACTTGGCAACATACTAGGTTGTACGTGAGCACCAAACTTCTTCCTTGTCCCTTATTTTCCTCCGATCCCGCTGATAACGACTCAAATTATTCTACTATAGGAGTAAGTAGCATTTTTAGGCAAATCGGAATAAGGAGTAGGGTGTTCCTGTTTCCGATTCCGCGATTGGAGACAAATGGAAAGTGATGAGTTAATCAAGGAAATGGTAATAGTGGCAATGCGTTCTGAATAAGTACAGAATGCTACTTGGACTTGAGCTGCTAAAATAGGTCTTACTGTAGGCCTCTTCTTCGTTCACATTTTCCAAAAAAAAAAGGCTCATTACATCAGCATTCAGCAACAAAGCTATACCATTCTGCAACTATTGCAAAAGTGAGCAGAAATGTGAAAGGAATGCGAAGATGTATACCACCTAATGTTAGTAGAGTATAGGTGTACTAAGGAAGAGAAGGAGCGTCGACAAGGGAATACAAGACGAATATAAATCGGCATGATTTTCACCCACTTACACCAACCAGCTATTTATAAACGCGACTCCGAAGCAGAGCGTCACTTTTAGCAGGGAAATCCGGCAAAACCAAAAAATAACCTCACATGTAGGAAGTAAATACTCTAAAATTATCACACATTACAAATTAGGTAGGTACGGATGTTTAAAAAAATAACGCTTCTCCTTAAAGTAAATGATACTCAGACCAATCTTCGGTTTGTAACTTTATACACTTGTACGAAAATAAATCTCACTTTCACTTGTTGGACAACAATTTTACTGTTGATTTTCTAACGATACTAACTAAGACATTATCGCCGGTTACTCTTAGTCGGAATGTAAAACGCTAATACTTCTATAAAAATCTATCTCAAGATACATTCATGGGCGAGGAAAGGATAACAACACCGAGATGATGGGAAGTATAATGACTAGTCATAGAATGGAATTGAGATTCCATGTTATTACATCAGCGATAAGAATTTGGTAGAGCGATTATATAAATTTGGATGGAAAGAGTCATGAGGGTCATGTTTAAGGGATGAGGTTTGAAAAAGGAGCTATGTTGAATTGTTGTGAATATTCGCTTGAGTACGTAGGTGACGTAGTTATGTCTGTTGTTACTGTTTTATATAATTATTAGTAAGAGAAGAGAAGACCAAGGACTCTTCATTATTTTTGTAGAAAAACTAAGGCGAACTTTGTCTTTCCGAAAGAACGTTGACATCGCAAACGGTAAATGTCAGAAGATTCAAGGTGGAGTTCACCCCAAAATAGGACCGCTGAAGAGAAAGGTGACCGTGTGATGTTTCGTAAATAACCAACTAACAGGAAAAAGGAAAACGATTATGTACGTAGTTCCTTCAAAGAGTTCGAAATATCACTCTAGAACCATTTAGTTAGCTTTAAGTAAAGCAGAAAAAAATAATGTTAAGAAATGAACATTATTCGAGAGCAAAATAAAGTTGGAGAAAATTTACTGTTAACGGACTCCTTTGGTGTGAAATTCTTCCAAATGGGCAGCTCAAAAGAGTCTTGAGATTCCATATAAAGAATCTCGAAACTCAACTTCCCCAAAAGAAGGGTCTCAGCCCGGCAATCGAGATAATAATTACGAGTCCATCTCAAGGCTTGTCATTAGAAAAAGCCATTGTGGGAAGAATTGAGGCTCAATAGTTATTTTTTCGACAACGGTTTTCTCAATTAACTCCATTTTCAAACCATGAAGCGATAAAATTGCAGACTCCGAGAATTCTGTCAAAATGGAGCGTGTTTTACGTGTGAAGATGAACAACATTGACAGATCAAGCAAAGAAGTGTTTGAAACACGATCAGCCGTACAAAAGGTGATACTTATGATGTAAATAATGATACTTGGAAAACAATTATTTCATGGAGAACAATTTTGGGAGATCAGCCTATACGAATCACAACACGGTAATATTAACACCGAATCGTATCATGACCCAATTATGAAAGTCGATGGTTGAATGTGTTACACAACGCTAACATCGAAGTAAACTTTTTAATCCTTTTCAATTTACAACGCGCTAATACTACTTTGTTATCTTATTATTAATCTCTGATATTGTTGTTTGCATCCTGGATGAAAAATATTCCCTCTGCAATCATCAAAGCGTGGAGTAACTCATACTGAGGTGAGTGGAATGGAGCCCAACGGAATTTAAGGTTTGCTTTGTTATTGATCATCAATTTTCCGATTGCAGAAGGGCGGGTATTTGTGCTTCGACGTCGCAGGACCGCAAATATTGCAACCGCAAACGTTGGGATACATGCGACATTTGATGAGGTTGAAACTAATTAAACTACGCGAACAATGATTTTAGGACTTCAAAGAGACAATTGAATCAGACCGGTTTCTTCTTCACGCAACCCGCCCGGTAGTGATGCTGCGTTACAACTGCAAGCAAAACTATAGAAATTACAATAATTTTAAAGCTTACTTTTCATGTTGCAGTGTGATTGATGTAACTTAACTACTAAAACAAATTGCGAGCGGGTTCCTTCCTGACAACAGATGCCAAATGATTCTCAGTTCATTCAAAACGTTTTGGTGTAGGTGTTAACAGCCATGGAATTGCGCAAAGACAGCTGGAGGCGTCGTAACGTACGGAACGGTGATGGGAGCGTAACGCAAAATCGCAAGGAAATAACGGCTTGAAAAAACTGTTCCAAATCTCATAATTCCGCACCCTTATACAGAAGCGCACGAGCTGAGCGATTGTTGCTTTTTAAAAGGTTAAAATTAAAGGAGCACAGTTGAAAAAAAAAACACAGTTTTCATCTGGCCATCCTAATCTTTGGTTGGTTATCTGACTAATAAACCAGAAGAAACATTGACTCCACAGGACGAACTCGGAATTTTCCTTTTTGAATCAGATGTGGAACATGGTCACTGAGAACACTACTAGAATCAGAATATATATAATATATAATCCTGTCCGATATAATCTCGGTAATGACATTTTTTCTTGACCTTTGCTGCCTCTCGTATCTAGAACGGGACCTTTTCAGACGATGGGGCGCTTACACGAATTGGTTGAACGTATGATCGTAGCGTCAAACTAGAACATCGAACCGTTGCAAGTAAAATGCAACCTTCGGATGAAATGAAATGTGAAACAAACTCATATTAAAATTTGTTGTTAAAGGGCTGAAAAGGTGTGAACTATGAAGAACGCTCACAGAAGCAGATTCCGGATTTTGTCATGTAGTTGTCATTATAGTTGAGTACCAGTCGACTGATGCCAAATTGTATCTCAGTCGATTCAAAACGTTAAGGTATAGATGTTGACAGCCATGGAATCGCCCAACAAAAAAGGGGTCGCCGGTTATATACATATATATTTTTTTCGGCTTCGTAGAAAGTTTTGCCGAATTTCGATGGGAAAATTCCAAAGTTGTACTTCATGTTGAGGGTGGGCCCTGGAAAAGCATCCTTGGGTTTGTAGGTACGAGTACTCGTACTTTTGTTACTGATCCCCAAGTTCTTACCAACGTTCTAACGACAGCTAAATGCTGACTACACCGCGAACGTTTCCCGTTGTGCGTTAACTCGGTTATGAGCAGTGTCGTAGTCTTGGTGTGCTGTGTTGATTGCGTACCTCCGAATCAACTCAGTCCTCCCACTGTTTTGCGTAACAAAATGTCAGATAAGGGCTTTTAGTAATTTGTAAACTTTCCGCAAAATAGATTAAACAATCCAATTCATAGAGCACAGGCAGGAGTAATAAATTAATATTAGCGAAAAATAAGGAAACGCTCTGTGGTTGGACAACGATGCGGTCATGAATCTTCTCCGAGTTGTTCTTCATACGACCACTATAATATGGACTTACAGTTTTCTACGAACACCGTACGCCAAAAACATCCTTTTTTCATAATCGACTCGGAATGACGCAAGAGTGAATAAGGGGACTGGAACTACATGGTGACGGGAAACAGCTAAGGGGTGCAGCTGTAGACACAAGAAGTTGCTGACCGCAGAGGACGTGATGGCTGGAATGAAGCTGGTCACATCAATGAGCAGCTTTTGGCTCGGTCTTTCAGTTCGGACTTGAGGTCTACTTTGCTCTTGCTCCTTGGAGGGCCCTGCAACCTGTACAGAGGAAATTTGTTGGAAGACTCTAGAAATATCTCCATTTGAGGACAGCCAAAATGTCAACATTCTAATCAAATCATGAGATCCAATGGCGACCTTGTCCAATCGCAATCCCTTTCCCCTAGTGGTCTCTCTAGTCCTGCCAACATCAGATACCTTCATCGTTACAATAGTGTACATTACCTAGGAACCAGGCAGGTATTCATATTGAGTCTTCCAAGAGCAGCGAGAGCGGCAACCTCGAAAGCATCGCGCACAGCTTTCGACGATTGTTTGGACGACGTCTCGACGTAAGTCGTCGCGCCCACTTGCCTACTGACGCTGACGCCCTGTGAAATAATTCCATCGTAATGATAATTTAACTCGACCTTTAATAGTCTAAATTAAATTTATTCAATCCCCATTTTTTATTTAAAGTGAATCGTAAGCGGAGTTGGGGTTGCATTAACTCGAAGTATAGCGGCTCAGTTGGTATATTATGGATTTCGGTTGAAACTCATTACCCTTTCATGGAATTGAGCTTTGTTGAGTGAGCTATTCTGGGTTATCAGAAATACAATTTAATTTTTACATCTACACTAAAGTGAGTACATAGATACATACTTAATTTATACGCTGCGCCTACCTGTTCAGGCGTGACTGGAGATTTGAAAACAAGAGAGAGCTCTTTGATCGTTTCTTTGTCGTTTCTCAAATCTACTTGACAACCGCAGAGAATCACAGCCGTGTTTGCACAGTGCTCTCGGATTTCCGGGTACCACTGAAACACAACAATGATTTATGTTTCCACATTGCAAAACTAGAAAATTGCTATCAACAGGGTACTCGATCTAATAGTTATACCCTGTAACTTCTTGGAATAACCTATAGTAACCATTCTACATATACCTAATGGTGTATGGAGAGCGCGCCTACTCAATAATATTGGAACATCAACTACACAAGGTGAATTGAATCAGAAATCCTTCTAAAAAGATGAGAGACGAGATGATGATTTCTATTTCTATAATAAAAACCCCCTGAAAAAAAGTTTGAGGTGGTTTCAAAATGGGTTAAATAGTAGGTACGATTCCCGTTGTATTGGTACACTCTGTCGTCAATTAAAATGGTTACATTAGTTAAAAAAAAAAGTGAATATTTAAGAACATACTAGGTAGAGGATGAAAGAAGAATAAGAACGTTATGAACAGAAGGAATGGATTTTCTTCAAATATTGGTCAGTTGATCAACATAATTAGTATAATTTTAATATCACTTCCCAATAAGCAAACGGTGAAATAGAGTATATATATTTTTCTTTTTACATCGGGGTTATTTATATTTTCGAAAAATATTCAATATTGCATTTGTCATCGGGTTGTCTCTGTTTCACTGACTTATCTGATTTTGTTGTACGGCTGTCTTGTTTAGCTGGGCGACGTCATGTTTCAATTTCCCCGCCTTCCTAAATGGCTACAATAATATCACATGGCGTCGCATTGCTCTCTGCAGATTTTTTGCATCGGTTTGGGCCGTCCATTGATTACAGGTCAAACATCGGCTTTGCAAATCCACCAACTCGAGCATGAGACCGAGAGTTTGAGTGGAAAATACCCACCTTGCGAGCGCGGAATGGTGATTATGCTGTATCGATCATCATCAGTGGAGGAGCTGAAAAGGGAAGCTCGCTTGCTCTCCACGGTACAGGAAGGTAGGTAGGTACCTATACAATGCACGACACGACGAACGAGATAACTTAAGCTCAGTGATCAAAAGCGCACACTGACGGTTATTCTGAGGCTCGATCGACTCAAGTTCCCTCCCAACATCAACGCATAATATCTCGAGTCAATAATGCTGGGAGTCGATTATGACTTCAGTCAATACCACCCCAATGGAGTGGTGTCTGCAGATCTCTCGAAGGTTAGTATTGTAAGGTAAGCGTTCGGTGCTAATCTCGAGAGCACACTTTCAACGTTACAGCCCCCGTAAGCTGTTTAGTAAGCCTGGAGCAACCGTCGTCTATACCCTGAATCATCACCATTTCCAAAACTTTCATCAAAAAATTAATTGTTATTCCACTTTGCAAACACATAAATCCTACCCTTTCGCCGTAAGAAATGGCCGCTCGCATTTTCTCACAAATAATGGCCGATAACTTTGATATTCATCTTCAGAGCGACTAGGTAACTTATCTTGCATAACGAGTTTTCTTGAATTTCTCGTCGGTAAATGGCTGCGATAAGAAACTTTTCGTTGAACTTGAGTAGCGAACCAAAAAGTAATTTTGGGCATACTTTTCAAAATATATGAGTGCGATCGAGCAAGTGGCAGATAAGGGAGTTGGTTTGAACATAGAAGAAATTAAAATGTTCTACAATTAATGCAGGCAATTAATGATTTTTTTTTAATGATTAGGCAGTTAGCTTGTCAAAATTCAGAAGTAAATTACTGTTTGGATTGTTGAAGTTCGTGATAGAAGAAAAAATTATAATAATAACGAGTCGGTTCCTTTACACCCCCACCCACACAATCTGTCCTTTCTCGGACTAAATTGGTCTTGGTTTCCCCCTCATCTTTTCGTGCAAAGACAAATAATGCAATCGACCTCTGCGAAACGGCAAAAGATATAATTCCATTCGAGCGATATTTCAGCCACGAGGCAGATAAAACTGAGTTTCACCTTTCCAGCTTTTTACCAGAGTTGGCAGAGCCATTTCCGAGCGTCTTTTCACGAAAAAAATTGCCATTTATCTTTCGCTTTCTTTTTCTTTCGGGTCACCGATAGTTGACGGCTACTCATAATACTGATGTAAGACCGAGGAAGCGACGGCAAACATTATTTTATATTAGGTTCTGGAATACTGAACGTAACGAGAAGCAATAACTTCTAGAACCTAACAACATTCAACGATTGATATATAAGAATAAATGAACCGTGGAGCATTCCATAATGTAGGAATCATCCTTATTGATAGAGGAGAGCTCCTTTCCGGGGATTCAGATCGTGCTGCAGAACGACCCTGTCCTGGTGTTCGCAGACTTATGAATACCATGTAAGCTTGGTAAGTAGGCGATGCATATGAGCTCGACCGGCGAACACGTCCGGTATTCCCAAGATGTGAGAGCCCATTGAGAGTGGTGGAAGAATTGAAGGAAAGGGTTGATGTATATGCTAGAGACGCGGAGCCAGCGCATGAATTCAAACTTCTCCAAGGAAAAAAGAACCTTCTCAGCAGGGTAAGGGTTGTGGGTCATCAAAGCTTGGACATCCCCTTTGCCACGCTTCTTTCCCGCTCGTTCCCAAGTGTACACAACCGCTGTTGAATCAATGGCCACAGGCCTTGACCACACACACTCGGCACTCTTGTAAAGCAAATGGAACGGTGTTTTACTCTCATCAAGGTGAGCACCATAGGCTTTTCTTTCGAATATAATCAGTCTCTCCGCCTCTCAAAAGCGTATAATACAAAGGTAGAGTAAAGAGTAATAATTTTCTTACAGTCTCAAGTTGGAAATGATTTCAAATCTACAACCTCGACATTCCCGATGGTAACATTAGGATGGTCACTTTTACCTTGCTGAGTGTATTATCTAGGGAATCGGGGTCTGCGACGCAAAAACACACGAGGAAAACCTGAGCGTCCTGGTAAGCGAGAGGCCTCACCGTATCGTAGGCCACTGAACCTGTAACAAGAAGTACAATTCCGTAACTAACTCCTGACATTTGAAAACATTTTTGTAATTAAAAACAAATTTAGAGAACACGTCGTGGTTGTCGTAGCATATTGCCTATGACGTCGAAATGCAACATGAATTGAGACGTCGGTTTTTCCTCTCAAATTTGAAACAGAAATATGTAATATACGTTGTTTTAGTTAATCCTTTGTGTTATTGATGTGGAGCTGTGTGAAAAATACACTGTGATAAGCTTCAGACGTGTCGTTTTCCGATTATAAAAGCGTTCAGTTCGAATCGTGTCGTTCCTTTACTCGTTCTCCTCGTAAGAATAACCGTAAGTCAATGGAGAAAATGCCTGAAAACCGTGTTTTATTAAAGCAATTCATTGAAAAAGGCAATGAGTTTCCTTTTAGCTCTTAGGCGAATCGAATAACAGCATAAACTGCTTCATTACTATTCTTAAATTACCTCGAGCAAACAGCCCACCGCCAGAAATACTGTTCTTTCATCCTGTTCCCTGATTTCCGATTCTCCCAAACTTACCCAATTTCAATGAGAAACAAATTCAGTGATTGCTGAAGGAAATCAAAGCTACAAATCTTAGTCGTTCTTGCTAATTAGCATTTATTTCCCAATAAATTAGCAAAAAGCTATGTTTTCAATCCATCGACATTAGGCATTTTAATTTCTTGTGAAACCGAAAACCAGGGATAGGTATTGTGAAATTGTCTTCCAGTTCACATTGAACATTAAATAAATTGGTTCACATGGAACAATAGTACCGATTTGCTCAATCTTCGCGAAACTACGCGAACGGAGAAGAGACTCAAGCTTTTTGACAAGACGACATGATAGCACCATATCTGATCAACTGTGGCGCATTTTCAGAGGGCTAAGCCAAAGTACAGTTCCATGGTTACCTCCAACGACTGGTGATGATGATGTTGCTTACTAGCAAGAATGAAGTTATAACGGATCAATACCATCTTGATCCACGTCTAGAATGAAAGGCCACCTAACTCCACCCCTAACGCTCCAAGAACTGCCTAACTGATCATCGTTGGTCTAATATACCAGGAATATTTTAAGTATCTTCATGACGATTTAGTTGATTCGGTTTAGTTAAATTCTTTATGGACAATACAAACAGTTTTCTTTGTCAAGAATTTATCTTTTTCCTTTCTCAGACACTTCTGTCATTCCCTCTCAGCCTCGCGCCGAAGAAAATATGTTTGTTGAAGCTTGGCACGTTTTACTGAGACATCCTTCCTAGTTTCAACCAGAAATTAGTAGGTAATATTGTTTCTCCAGAACTTACTATTCATCAAAAGAGCAAAAGTGAATTAAATACGACTCCCTGATGAAGTTTGGTCGATGTTGTTTAAAAGGTTATTATTCAAGAGAAAAAAAGTTGTACAAAGGTATTTATACGTTCGGTTTATACTCGTGTATTAACAACCGTTTCCTCGTTCCACTCAATTCAAAGGAGTGGTCGAGCAAACAAAGTGAAATTCGCCAACATTTCGGAGAAGGTTATTGCTGGGGGCGTTATTGCCCTCGTGGGAGTTGACGTCATTGCCGGGAGAGCTGCCGTTGTTCCAGTCCCAAATCAAGTTGGTTTCGATCTGACAGCCGCGCTACCGACCTCTCTGATGGAAAAACTTTGTCCGAAAGGGTCTGCAGCTGAAGTCTCTGACGTCCGAGAGCGCCAGCTCCGACGACGATTTCCAGCGCGGTCAATGCGTGGATGGAAGCAAGGTGTGCGTAAGAGTAGTTATTTTGAAATGAGGTAGAGTTTATTATTGTTATTTGGTTATCATTTCTCAATTATGTTTTATACGAATCAGATATCAGATATGCCAATTTTGCAGACCTCGATTCGCTTTCCCGAACTAAGCTGCATCTCCAGCAACTAGACTGATTTTACAGATTTGCGAAACCCCTTAAGGTCGATCCACACTTGCCCGTGACGTGACAGTGGCGTTACCGGAACGTGATCCGTCCGGCGAGGGTAACAATATTCTTCCAGGGAAATGAAGGGGCCTGTTCCCACTCGCTAGGCACGTGACAGTGACAGTGCAAATAGAACGGGCACCGTGCTCGTTCAGTGATCCGGCACATTAGTTGAGGACGATATTTTTTTATTTTCACGGCCGGTATTCTGACCGTCAAGGTCTACTAGTGATCACCAAGATTATAGGTTGCTCGACTACTCATTGCAAGATTATTTCCACGATTTTCCAAACAACTAATTCAGTAAAATTTACTGAATTAGTTGTTGTTTGGAAATTTAATTAATTTTTAATTTTAATTAATTAATTTATTAATTGTGAAATTTAATTTCACTTTCGTTATAACATTTTTTGTCCTAATAAAGTTACGTTCTTTTTGACTGCTTTCGTTAAATACCTACGGAGTTTTAAATTGAAAACGCTCACCATCCTCAAACAAACAGCGAGTCATTCTCTTGGTGAGATGGCTTTTCTCCAGCGTGTGGTTTGCTTTTCGAGATGAACTTCCAATTTGCTCAGCAATAAGTTGAACGAATTTTCTGACATTCTGAAGTATTCAAAAAATGTTGCTTCATCATCTATTAATTCCTTATATATAACGTCGCAAATTCCCCTTCCGCCCCTCTCTTTTTCCATGCTTGATGGACCCACTTCCACTTTTTTTCTGGGTTTCCTCGTGGTTTTCACCATCCAAAATCAAGGCGATCATAACAAGTTCGTCGTCTGAAAACATGGCCACTCAACTTCACTGCCACAGCACGTTTGAAACACTGACCACTGTGAATAGTCGATCACGGCCAGTGAAATCACCTGCCGGTCACGGCTCTGCACGGTACGGTCACGTCACGGGCTACTGTGGATCGACCTTTAGAAGATAGTGAATAACAGAGTGTCACTTATGGCGGTATGTTTCATCTGTCCTCAAAACAACGTCTAAGTATTTATTATCAAAATGCACCTAAGTAGGTATTTTGGGTGAGTTGGTTGCGCTCTACTACCGTTCAGAATTGTGTTAAGTATAGATAAGTTTAGTGGGAACCAACTTGATATATTTTACTCCGACAGTTGCTGATATTGGCCTCTCGGTGAACGACGCGATGAATTTTCAGGAGCGGTATCTAGAACTCCCGCCGACGCTGCGGGAAAGTTTCGACAGGCGTGAATTAGGGGAATGAACGAGTGGATGGAAACTACACCGCTGGAACGAAATGCTGGGAAAGGAGAAAAGACCCCGCGACCATACATCATTTGCGTTTTGAGGCAGAATTTAATCCGGGAAGTGTAGCGATTGAGTCAAGTTTTCCTTTTTAATCTCCAAGATCACAATATAATAAGGATACATGGCAGGACTCAACGTAAATACGTTACGCGTGACGTTTCCTACCCTTTCGTAGAACCATGTCTTTCCGTTTTCCTTTGGAACTCGTTAGTCTCTTTTGAACTCATCCACTACTCAATCAACCTATCATCAATCAATTCACTCCTTTCCAACTTACCCCTAACTTTTAGTTCAATTCATTAGGTTTTTACGAACCGTAAAAATTCGTCCACACATGATCAATGGTACGAAGGACTACCTCGAATTCCTGTGCTGTGATTATGCTTCCCCTGACGTGCTTCAAAATTTTGTACTCGATGAGAAAATAAATCAGTAGGTACTACCACAGAGGAACGATTTCGCCTCTCTGCTGCGAATGTTCTTTACAGAATTTACAGTTTTTGAATAAGCAAGAAAAACAAAATGAGCGTGCGTGTAAAAAAAAGTATCAGCTTGTTCACGAATGAGCTCACTTCAAGGATTGCCTCAGCGCAACTACTCTCTATTATACGGCTAACGTGAGCAAATAAATCAAAGACTTTTCGAACCTCTCAAACGAAATTTCATTCCGCGTCTCCGGATTCGGTTTGAAACACGGAACGAGTCATGTTTCTGCGCTGGAAAACATCAAACAACTCGTCCCAGAATCGTTAAATTGACTTCAACTCGGCCTTTTTCGTTGTGTGCGTTCCTTTGACAGATCTCGGGGCTGACTCGCCCGTAAAACGAAAGTTGTGAGGTTATGATGCTCCTGAAACGATTCGGGTTTCCCTATATTGTGTTGGGAAGACTAATGATGCTCTCGATTTTTTTTCTTCTCCCCTTCGTTTTTTATCGAAAACCCCCCGACCACCAAGGATCACCTCCTCGTCGTTCTCAGCAATGGGCACACCAGCTTCGGCAATCTACAGGACGGTGGAAAGACGAGGGGAGAGGGATGAAAAATTGAATTCGCCCGAGTGATTGAGGCGAAAATGAACTGGTGAAAGTCGTTATCCGGTCGACTCACCCTTCACTTTCCCAATTTATCCGCTCCGCCTTCGCATTTATACGTTACATGGGATCACATACCTATCATACTTCTCCATTCTTGGACCCCTCATCTTAATTTATACCACTTAGCTCATTTCCGATTAACCCACAATATTCTGACTGGCTACTTTTCAACTACATACATGTAACTTGATGGAACGACGAAAATGGTGCACAGTCGATACCGATCAACTTTGCACGGTCCATTTCCATCTTCTGTCACTATCTAAGTCGCGGAATAAGAACGGGTTATTTTAGGCAGAGAAATAGACGGGGTTATTGATAATTGACAGGATCCTGGGTGCATGGTGGATGTGGAAAGATCTGTTAATAATGGAATCTCAGAATTATGATGGATGCAGCTAAAACCAACATCGAGCAGTGTATACTCTCATCACAGTTCTCGCAATGCTCCCCATCGTAACGCCCGTCCACAAGGACTACTACGCTCCTCTTACGAGTACTAAGTCCTTGACAACCTCACCAGTGACGTCAAAGACTAACACCAAACAAAGGAAGACGACGTCATCAAGGGTGAGCTTGACACAGCCAACATGCTCAACGCCCGAGGTCAAGAGAGGACCACGCTCTTCATGGTCCTGTTCATGACAGTCACAGTCCAAAATTTTAATAGACCATTATGAAAATGATAGTTGTAATCGATACATATTTTGTTTTCTATAAAAGATTTTTTGAGGAATTTGAAAAAACTGATCACTAACCATTCAAAACATTTCAATTTTCCTCAAGTATTCGCTACAGTGGAACATTTACCTTGATGCCCTCATTGTGCAGATCTAAACTAATATGGTACTTAGTAGAACCGGTTTCATTCCTTCCGGAAATGTAGTTTGGTAGGGAATGGGCCATCAAGTTATGAGCAATTCGACGAGGGTCTTTTTCGTCAGAAGCTCTTAAAGTGCGTGGGCGATGTAGGAAAAGCCTTTCTCTGACTACCCGTTCACCTTCTCTTTAGCCTACATCACCTCATAAAAGAGCGGACTGTGCCGAAAAATTGGGGCCTCTTCTGCGAAAAACGAGTTGTAGCGTTGAAGAGAAAATAGCTGGGCACAGTAGTAGAAGGCGAGCTTCTAAATGGAGACGGAATCGACGGGCTTGGTAGAGCCACATTGAGGGTTGACATTGCCTGTATTTGACCACAGCCTTTTCCTTTCTCGAAGAAATGGAGGTCTACCGTGACCATTCTGCTCTGTTCCATGAAAATCGACCACTGTAACTTCGCGTCCAGTATTCATTTGACTCAGAAAAATGTCTAATCTTTTGATTGACGGCTCCAGATTTGTTCTTGTTGGTCTCACGGGAATTAAAGTAACGACAATTCATGATAAACACGGTAAAAACACTACTCATACCCCAAAGTAATCGTAAAAATTGCCTCTACCACATGATTGATGATTTCGATAGAGTTTTAAAAGTAATATTCAAAGTTGTAGGCCCGTGACTACTACTTTTCCAAGCTCCTACATCGATGTAGGGCTCGTCTGAGCAGGAAGTGGAAATTAGCAGGATGACTATTATGGCAGTAGGAATAGGATAGTGATAAATAATATGATAAATAAGTTTCCAGGACCCGCGATGACGACAGAAGGGCTCCACCAAACAACGTATATGTGATTCTAATACGTGTCTGTCTCTCAGGGTCTGTACATAATTGAGATAACAATTGTGAATGAGAATTAAAGAAATACTACAATTAACTATTAGAAAAGGCAAAATTAAGAACTTTGTCAATGAAAAGGAACATACAAGGCAAAATCAACTCTGTACAATTAGTCGTTTCTTAGCGTTTGAAAATTAATTTACTAACTATTTTTACCGCCTACCTTCCTGCCTATTGTAGAGAACATTAGTACGCAAAATAATTAGCTATAATGTGGTTTTTTTCAACGTTTAGAGCATGACTGGCCGGAGAAAAGGCCCCAAATTGTTACTCATGGCGAAATGCAATTAGAGGATACAAACCACAATTCAGGCTGCACCAGTCACACTGGACCCAACCCCGACGGATGTGCTTGGTATACGGCCAAGCACTGTATACGAACCCGAGCACCACGGAATGTTGAAAAAATCACGATCATGAGATTCATGAGAGGAACGCGTCCGCCCCTCGAAGTGCGCCCGCGAGGGATGCTGAATCCGGAGTTCATACCACCAACCCAGGGAAAGAGTTGTATCTGAATAATTCATGGGAGGAGGATCAGTGGGGCTCTGAGAAGGAATACAGTTGAGGCGACCAAAGAATCTTTTTTAATGAAGATCCTGAAAGATAAATTCGAATTGACGTGGATGGTTATGTAACCCTTTTTGTGCCGCTGGGAAAATGAACCTCTGCTCCTCAAATTGTATTCCATTCATAAAATGAACAATGAAAAGGTGACTGACAGAGCCAGAGGATTCATCATGATTTGAAATGAAATTAACTCACCT
Source organism: Cyrtorhinus lividipennis (assembly GCA_019603395.1). Taxonomy (NCBI): domain Eukaryota; kingdom Metazoa; phylum Arthropoda; class Insecta; order Hemiptera; family Miridae; genus Cyrtorhinus; species Cyrtorhinus lividipennis. Next base: position 9,817,551 of record CM034003.1, on the reverse strand, counting down.
ACTGGTCACATTGGGTTGGTCCGGAATTGAAATGTTCGGGGTTAATTAAAGAACTCAACAAACTCAAGTTCGTGATAGTTACAGTCAGCCGCAAAGTTGATGAAATCCTGGTTTATTAATACTTAATTATGATAGCCGGCTCTTTTTTCTCGCTATCGGAAAAACAAGGTTAGAAACTGAAAAAAAAAAACCCTGCTAATACTTTTACACGGGTTGGTTATCCATCGGATCCCGCGCATGGGGACTCATTTTTTCAAAATGGGGGAAACAGTGGGTGAGGCGGGTCCCGGACCCATCCCAATCAATTCAGGGCCAAAAACTTAATGAAAAATGATACCCCACACGCCTAGGTACCAGAAATCTCGAAAATCCATTTTTCGAAATATACATTTTCATCCCTACTCCGCCCAAATTTGGTCCGATCGGGCTGAAATGTTTCGAGGTCTAACTAGAGCTGGAAACGAACCCCTGACCCTAATTTCAGATTTTTAGAAGATTTCTACTACTAAAGTCGGCGTGGACGACGGACGGACATTTGACTTTTTAGATCTATACACCTTGGGACGCCCAGAAAAAATTTTTGGGCCGAATTGGAGAGATTGAATTTTTGCATGAAAACATAGAATTTGTGAGTCAATGAGTGAATTGGTGGGTTGCGGTATTGAAGCAAAAAATATTGTTCTATCATTCGTGTGAAGCCCTTTTCGTACTTCGCAGCCGGTTCTTTAGCTGAATACGTAAGTATACCGAAGGAAGGTTGTTTTAATGGTTGCTGAAATACGTCATTAGGCTAATTATGAACAGCTCTTTTAAAATATAATTCAGGTAATTGAAGGATGACGCTGGGTTTTAAAAGTTGTGGAATATCCCTGACTAAACTTTCGGAAAGCTGGCTCCAAAATTACATCATTTTCTAATAAACCGAAGGATCAACTCTACAGGAGTAGTCATTGTCAGAAGTTAATTCAGAAGACTTCAGACCGAATTGGTTGAACTGAAACTACATGCAACTAACTGGACGACCCCGGCTAGTGCTAATCACGGGAAGTGGAACGACACTGAGTGCTTAGTGGACGATGGAGAGAAGAGGTGGAATGGGACGTATAATAGGTGAGGTGGGGCTAGAGGAAAAACGATTGAAGCCAACAATTAGGTTCAACTGAAAGAAAAGCGCGTTCTTCCAGTAACGAGTCGGAGGCCGCTGCAAAGCTCTCGCGGGTCGTGGGGAGTCCGTGTTGTAGTAGTTGGTTGAAGAAGAGTCAGACAATAAAAAGGAGGGAGGACTGTGGGAGGCGAATGGGATGTAATCAAGAGGTTCAGGTGAGTGTGAGAAGGGGTATCGTTACTTCTATGGTCTCTGTTCGTTATCTGGATTTTCCCAGCTTCAAACCAAAACACAAGGGTTTTTACAGGAAACTACACATCACGTGCGTACCCAGGATTGCCTTGTCTTTCCAGTCGACGTGGAAGGAGAAAACAACCGAAGAGCATGAGGTACAAAAAATGTTTAGGAAAGAGAAAAACGTTCGCAAAATTTGAGCAAAGCTCATCAAAATTATTACACTCTACTTGAAAAACGGATGTCGTCTCTCTTAATTGACAATGAAACAAGTTGATATTCCAGTCTAATACGTTCAAAAAAGCACCAGAGTTACAAAACGACCAATCCACTTGCATTTTGATTTTTCTGAAAATGGACACACAAGTCACTTTAGTTCAATATTATAAGTACTAGTCGAAAATGTCCAACCAACCGTCAGACCTTTGAAAATACAGCGAAATATTTCATCGTGAACGTACACCTTCTGTGCTGCATAACGATTCGCCCCGTTTTCCGCCCGATTATTTCCCATTGAAGAGACGTCGTCCTTTTTGGTCTTTTAGGCCCTTGTCCGACTTATGAAAAATTTTCTCAAAAATTTCAGCTGCAGACGCAAACATGGCTTTTCTATCATACAGTAAAGAATTAAATTAATAAACGTGCGCTTTCGCCGACCGCCTTCTAGCAATTTGTACATTCCATTGAAAAGGATCATTGACCGGTTCATATCAATGAATCAAAAGTAATAAGTAACCGACTCCTTACCGATCGATTGTAGAAAAAGGGTTCACTGCTTGTTTACCTCTTCTTTCAACACTGAAGAACTGAAACACTCATCTCCCTCCTTTGGCCAAAAATTTATAGCGGTAAGTTGTCCAATTTTTACACAAAAATACCCAAACCCAAGTCAGGGAAACACCGAATGAGCCTGATTTTAACTTTAATCTACTACTATTTTGACCGGTCTTTGGAGTCCACTAGTCGGTGCACCTCAGGGACAGTACCCTCCAAGCCTCAGTTCCCAGAAAACTCCAGAAACTATTTTTCCAAATATACTAACTGCCCATACCCCATCTCAAATTCCGAAAAACCCTCTTTTGGTTGGTTATTCCTTGAATAATCAACCTATGTTTTCATGCAAAAGGTCAACCTCTCCGATTCGGCCCAAGATTTTTTCCTGGACGTTTCAAGGTGTCTAGGTCAAAAAAGTCTTATGTCCGTCCACCGTCCGGGCTTCTTTTGGTAGTAGACAATTTTCTAAAAATCTGAAAATTTGGGTCCGGGGTCTGTTTCCGGCCTGAGTCAGACCTCGAAACTTTTCAGCCCGATCGGACCAAATTTGGGTGGGGTAGGGGTCAATATGTGTATTTCGAAAAAGAGATTTTCGAGATTTTTGGCGATATAGGCGTTTGCGGTACCATTTTCCTCTAAATTTTGGACGCTGAATCCAATTAAATGAGTCCCAGAACATTAGCACCCACCGGAAGAAGTTATGGATCAAAATAGGTATCTATTTACCCATTTTGATGTGTTTTCAAGATTTCTGGTACCTAGGCGTGTGGGGTATCATTTTCCATTAAATTTTGGACGCTGAATCGATAGGAATGGGCCTGGGACCCGCCACCTCTGTTTCCTCCATTTTCCCCATGTTGAAGAAATGAGTCTCCATGCGCCTGGTCCGAGAAATAACCATCCCGTGTGAAAGAATTTGCTGCGTTTTTTCAATTTGGAAGGTCTGTGTGGATAGACTTGATACCCATGTAGATAATATTTCCCACACAAGCATCACGACATAGGATAATAAATAATAGTGGATTAATTAGCTGTTGAGAATTCAGGCATGAAATGAATATGATGTGAAACATAGAAATGTCAAATTTCTTGGAAAATCTGAAATATGCATGAAAACACAGGGTTTTTATCAAGAAAGCATGACGCTCAGGTCATTATGCCACTGGCATCCTTACGAAATCCTTAAGAAATATGCAGTTGACTAGATTGTCAACTAAAGGGTAAAATTTTCAAGGTAATCGCTTTGTTTGCCTGGTCGATGAAAGAGGAGACATCACTAACTTATCAGGTTGACTTGGCACCCTTCCATTCAAGTTGCCATTGTTCGTACGTTCGTCTACTAGAGTTCCAGGTTATTTTGGGTTGTGGCAGTACAGTTACGATGAACGTGTCAAATATCACAATGTTTCATGAAAACTCACCCGGTTGAAAAGCCTGCCTAGCATTTCAGGTTGGTTCATAGAAATTTCAGCCATCAGATGGACTACTACTGGCACTGAATTCAATTCCATTTCATTCACGGTCAATCTATTACCAACAATCGGTTGGTGAATTGTTTACTCAACTTGATCGATTGTTGAAGGTCGAAACACGGGTCTAATCTCACTGGCTTAGGAAAGAGACGTCGGCGTAAAATCTTTACCGGAGATTGCGAGCCAACGCGTCACTCCAATGCAAGATGTTCAATTGGTTCGAATCAATCAGAAGCAAGCACCATAGCCCTCCCGAGTTCTTTGCACTGCGAAACACTGAAGTAAAATATAGATCTGCCGTATAAACGTCGTGAAGATAATACAATATCATTGGGAACAATACGTGGCTCAGAGGATAGTCAAGGAAATGTATATCTATATTACTGCAAAGGGGGCATTCGGTTCGAGAACATTCGTATCCCGTGGAACAGTGACTGTAGTAAATTCGGGATAGAAGGAATGGCACAGTTCCACTAGTGCTTCTCATTCAAGGTTTCCCCACTCCAACACACTCGACAGTTTTTCACCCGTTGACCCGCTTCGACTGTGAGTCCCATGTCGAGGTGTTGGGCGGATTGGGAGGGCAAGGGGGGGGGGGGGGGAGATTTATGAGCCCGGTAGCTCTAAGCGGTGACAAACCCGTGAATAGTAAACGAAAACGGTATTCGAGAAGCAGACGAGGAAGAAGGCGAAGAAGTTTCCGAAGCGAAGGGAAGCGACCCAGGGCCTTGAAGGGTTATGTGATCCAAAAGGGGGGGGGGGGGGGTTGCTTGTGATGGGCGAGAGCCTGGATGAAGCAAATGTTTATTACACGGGTGGGAAGATATATTGAGACAGTATATCACTTTCTTCATCCCTTCGGTGAGGATGTGTGTCGGCAAGGGCTGCACCCCCCTTCCACCATGCTTTTACTTTTCTTCTATCCCGCCGCTACCCGCCAAGGTTTAAAAGCCTTACGACCAACAAGTTATTTTTTCCTTTCCAAGCGGAATATCGGAGTCAGGGTGATATTGCGATACGACCTAAGGGGTGAAGAAGAGTATTGTGATCTATATTAAGACCAAGTTACTCCTTTTTTTTTTCTACCCATCGTTCCCGTTATCGAGCACCTATATAATTACAGTTGTCAGCAACATACACTCAGAAATTAATGAACCGACACCCCGAATAATTTGTGGCATGGACGTTACATAACTCGTAATTGGGGCGTTGCGGGCTTTCCAAAAGTGAATCACGATTCGTGTACGTTTACAAATTTTTCTTAGATCACTTGGCCTTAATCCTCTTCCAGAAACAATGTTATACCCTATGGCCGTCTCCGCAAAAATGTTTTGGGGATGGAGGTGGTGGAAAGGAACCATAGTTTGAAATCACCAGGGAAAAATTCCTTACCAAATGGAGGGGAAATGAGTTACTACCGTACGTAAGACATAGGCCGGTGACCCTCCTGTTGTCAGAGAAATAGAGTATTATTAGATCGGAGAGGGCTCTTATAAGAAACCTTCAAGTAGGCTAGAGACTTGCAGAACCACCATATTGTAACGATTTATGTTCTTAGTAACTAATTTATTAACAATTGTTCACTAGTTCAATACACTGTTCACATTCGCGCACTTACACAATGACAGAATCACAATACACGATTGTAACGCACTATTTATAACGCGGCACGGCACGATTTATAACTTGAAGCGTCTATATCGGGGCTCCGAGTTGAACTGAACTTGGGCGGCGCTCATGGGCCCGTTTTTATACCTGGTGCCCGGTCGAGAACGTTAAGGGACGAACGGGGAGGTTCCCGAATGTACGAGACCCTTAAACCTCCACAGGTCGCCGACCTTGCGACGCCAGTAGCCCATTTGACCGGCGCCAGTGTGAGCTCGCAACACTGCCCCCTCCTTAGAATTGTTCTGTCCCAGAACAATCTTGGGCATCTGTTCATCACAGGGCTCATGTCGATAGCGGCATTTATCACCATTCTTGCAGCTGCCTTGGCGGTAGAAATAGCAGTCCACAGTCTTCACATCAGTTCTTCCATGAGGATTCCAGGTACACACCCGCACCTCAATCTGGGTCCCTTGGAAAATGAACTCCAACATGTTACGGACTATCCTCCAATCCAATTGGTCCAAGCCACAACCAATCTTGGGTATTGCCAACTTCTTCATTCCCTGCTTAATGAGCAGCTTCTTCAGGGCAAGTAGCGCATCCCAAAGAGTCCTGTAGGTTGGCTTCTGGTGGGAAGACTGTTTTGTCACTAGATAGACTATTAGCTGGTTGGCTATCCTCAGTGACAACGTTTTTCCAATGCGTGGATTTTGCCGCTGCAACTGGTCGACATTACCATATTTCTTCTTGAATATTTCGGCAATTCCTCTCGACATTTTGAGGTCGGCAGCTACACAGTGTGCTAGCGCATAATCTTTTCCAACGTCAAAAAGGTTCTCGCGCACTTCGTTGGTGACTCCAAATCTCGCTTTGCTAGTCCCTCCATAGTTCTTCATGAACATGTTGAACTCCAGGGTTGCCGGGTCTTCTATACGTGATGGTGTAGTCACTGTCCTCGATAGGTCTTCCTGCGTCGAACTGTCCACGAATGCTGCCAGCCGATTATGATGTACCACTCGCGGTTTCCCTCTTGGAGTTCTTCGAATCCTGTAGATGACATCGTTGATTCTTTTCATGATTTCGTAGGGTCCTTCCCAATCCTTCTGGAGTTTCGGTGATAGTCCTCGCTTCCGACGCGGGTTGTAGAACCAGACAAGATCGCCTGCTTGGAAACCCCCCTCAGTTGCCTTTATGTCGAATTGAGTCTTCATCCGGTCACTGGCTATTCGGTCCATTGGGCTTCCCACATTGTACTGCAGCATCTTTGCCCTCGGTTTCACAGTTGGTCCCTGCCCGGCATTGCATAGCAAACACTTCTTACACCAATCTTTGACAGATTGTTTGCTATCTACCCAGTAAAAACGCTCTCTAACCTTCTGTAGCGTTTTTGTGATGCCAAAATGTCCTCCTGATGTTCGATCATGGAGATGCTCCAAAACCAAGGGAACCAACTTTTGTGGAACAATGATCTGCGTCCTTGTCTCGGTACCATCATTGCTCTCCAGGCGACGTTTCAGGATTCCTCCTTCCAGAATGATAGAGTTCCACTGCGCCCAATAGGTTTTTATAGTTGGACTACGATGTCTAATTTCTGGCCAACTGGGTCTCCTGTTGGTTCTCTTCCAATCCAGAAGATCCCTTAGCTCCTGGTCTTCTGCTTGCCGCTCCTGCAAGTGCTCTGGCTGCCACTCACCCAGGATAATTCTCGTCCTCCGTAGGTGTTCTTCTTGCTGGTCCGGTCTTGAGCTGTGGTCGCAGTTGTCCAGAATAGGTCTCCTCTTCTTGCCCGTCTTGTAACTGTGAGAGGACTCCCCCAATTGCCAGCATCTGAGTTGTCGTTTGAGGTCCTCCCAATCGGGCTCTTGCTTCAAACGCCTTAGTACCCTCTCCACGATGTCCTCTTCTTCTTCCACTACCTGTCTCAGACGTGCTCCGCTCCGGTGAGAGGCTTGCTTCGCAGCCTCAAATTCCAAAGCATGCGCCAGGGCATCGCACAAGGTCTTTGGGCGTGCGAGTCTCAATGCTTGCTGAGTTTCACTGTCCCTGATTCCATCTACGAAAGTCTGGACAGCCAGCTGCTCCAAAAAGTCATCAGGCGCTGTAGGGTAAGCCAGTCTCACCAGTCTTGCAATGTCTGCTTCAAATTCCTGTAGAGTCTCAGTGGTCTTCTGGTTCCTGTTCTTTATCTGTGCATGGTAGACTTGTTGAAGATGAGCATCTCCGTATCTCATATCCAGCCTGGCAGTCAACAATTCATAATTGTTCTGATGGCAAGCCGGTATTGTCTGGAGAATGTTCAAGGCTTCTCCACTATTAGAGCTGTTGCTTTGTCATGTTCGAGCCATCCATTTGCAACAGCTGCAGCTTCAAATTGTCTCTTGTATGTTGACCATGGTACCTTTCCATCAAATGTAGGCGGTTTAATTTTATTTCCTCTGGTTCCTGTAACCTGTTCTTCCTTGCCACTGTTGAAGCTGGCTTCTGCTGGTATATCCATGTGCCTCAACTTTACTTGATTGCTTCTCTCTAGTGCTAGAATCTCATTCTTGACTCCGTCTCGAATTTTGCTTTCAATTTCGTCTCTAACTTGAGAGATTTTATCATCCACTGTGTCAGACAATGATTTCAAATTGTCCTCCAGCCTGTCTACATCTGTTTTTATGTTGGCAACATCACTTACTATTTTATCCATATGACTCACCACAATTTCTTCAAACATCTGTCTAGAATTCTCTTCCATTTTTCGTGAGTTTTCCTCAAATAGTTGTCTGGAATTCTCTTCAATTCTTTTAGAGTTTTCTTCAAACAGTTGTCTAGAATTCTCTTCGATTCTTTTAGAATTCTCTTCCATTTTTCTTGAGTTTTCTTCGAACAGTTGTCTAGAATTCTCTTCGATTCGTTTAGAATTCTCTTCAATTTTTCTGGTGAGATCATCCACAAAGTCAAAGTTGTCTGGGTCATGACCTTCCTCAACCAAGTTCTCCTTAAGTCGTAGGCGTAGATCTGCTTTTGTTCCACCGGTAGGTAAGCCGCGCTCTTCCAGCTCTTCCTTCAGCTGTTTAACTTTCAAATCGGTCAACTTCATTTTGTTCGTTTTTAAGAGTTCAAACGCGCAGTAACACACTAAAGTCACTATAACACTTTATAACTACTGTAAAACACTGTAACACTTTAACACTAATTATTGTCCAACACTATAACACTAATTTGTAACCCCACATCTGACACCAATTGTAACGATTTATGTTCTTAGTAACTAATTTATTAACAATTGTTCACTAGTTCAATACACTGTTCACATTCGCGCACTTACACAATGACAGAATCACAATACACGATTGTAACGCACTATTTATAACGCGGCACGGCACGATTTATAACTTGAAGCGTCTATATCGGGGCTCCGAGTTGAACTGAACTTGGGCGGCGCTCATGGGCCCGTTTTTATACCTGGTGCCCGGTCGAGAACGTTCGGGGACGAACGGGGAGGTTCCCGAATGTACGAGACCCTTAAACCTCCACAGGTCGCCGACCTTGCGACGCCAGTAGCCCATTTGACCGGCGCCAGTGTGAGCTCGCAACAATATTTTTCACATTTCTCACGTAACCTTTTGTTTTCGAACACAATTAAGGGATAGTAATACGATCATTCTTGCAATCAGGAAACATCTCACTTATTCAACTTTTAATTCATCTCAACAGATTTGACATCAAAAGCTCTTCATTCAACGTGAAAATCGAAATTTCTAGAGCCTAATGTACAAATCGTCTGTCAGAGGAGAAGCATCGCCATCAAAATAGAAAAAAAAGAGTTGGAATAGTAGTGACGAGAAAAGTGCGGAAACGGCAGATTTCCCAAGGGCTTGTGGACGGAATTCCCTGAAGCTCAACTGCTCATGCCGGCCTCTGCCATCTAGATCGAGCACATGACTCTGGAACTCACAAAGGGGTGAAGTAGCAAGTTGGAAGGTCGAGGGCGCAAGAGAAGTTTACGGGGTTGGGAAGCCCTCAAGTCACGAGGCGGACAACAAACCGTATTAGGGGTTATTTGGCCATTCCCCTATACTGACCCCGGATCTTGGGCTTTCCCCAACCGATCCTCCATGTCGCAAGCACGTCTTCGGTGGGGAACTGGCTCTGATCACGAAAGTGGTAACCTGAGGTGGAAATATTTATTTTTTGAGCTGAACTGAATGAGCATCATGAGAATAAATTGAGTCCGAGTTAAAAACGCCAGATAAGTTGGGTAACTCCAAGAACTTCACAATTTAGGCAAGAGAGAAATCTAATACTTCATTAGTTAAGAAAAAATGAACTCGAAAGTAACTATAACTAAAAAAATAACTAAGTAAAATGAAATAAGAAATAGAATAAATGTATACGTAAGCGTCCATATTTATGCTACTACGTATTATCCTGTGAATATTTTATAGTGTTATTGACTCTTAAACTCACTGGCTTTTGTAACCACGATCGTGAATACATAATTTAAACTAAAAGCGGAATCATTAGTTCATTTCAACACAAGGGGGATCGGAAAAATAAAAACGCTGCAAATTCTTACACAGGGGTTGGTTATTCGTCAGACCAGGCGCATGGAAACTAATTTTAAAACATGGGGGAAATGGGGAAAACGGTGGGTGCGGCGGGTCCCAGACCCATTCCAATCGATTCAGTGTCCATGATTAGTGGAAAATGATACCCCACACGCCCAGGTACCAGAAATCTCATAAACACATATTCAAAATGAGTAATATATACCCTATTTGACCCATAACTTCTTCCAGTTGGTGCCAATCGTCCTGGGACCCGTTTCATTGGATTCAGCGTCCATGATTTAGCGGAAAATGATACCCCATACGCCTAGGTTCCAGAAATCTCATAACACATATTCAAAATGGGTAGTATATACACAATTTGACCCATAACTTCTTCCTGTGGGTGCCGATCGTTCTGGGACCCATTTCATTGGATTCAGCGTCCAAAATTTAGTGGAAAATGATACCCCACTCGCCTAGATCGCCCAAAATCTCGAAAATCCCTTTTTCAAAAAACACATTTGACCCCTACCCCGCCCAAATTTGGTCCGATCGGGCTGAAAAGTTTGGAGGATCGTCCTAGGCCGGTATCAGACCCCTGACCCAAATTTCAGATTTTTAGAAAATTTTCTACTACCAAAAACGGCGTGGACGGCGGACGGACATTGATATTTTCTGATCTAGACACCTTGAAACGTCCAGAAAAAAATTTTGAGCCGAATCGGAGAGGCTGACCATTTGCATGAAAACATAGGTTGATTATTCAAGGAATAACCAACCAAAAGGCATGATCTTGAAGTATTGTGAATATAGTATTATAATATACTACCCCACGTAAATCGAAATCATCGAAAAATGTTACAAGATAACAATATTTCCTCCAGCAACGTACCTTGCCTGCGTTCGCGGCTATCGGGCGGAAAATGAGTTGTGACCCACGGGGAATCAAACGTACATTATTTGCGAAACTGGAGTTTTGATGTTACTTTTAAATTTTATTGGTTGGCGCTGCGGACGGACGTCTTGGATTTTGAGTAAGTTTAGGAAGGATTTTTCTATACGACACCCACATGCGTGCATTACCACAACATAGATGGAGTACCAAAGTTGGATTAAAGGGGGGAATATTTTGTAGGATATCTAGTTATTCTTCTAGATGCTATGTAAACGATATGTACATACAATACGGGACTCCCCATGACGCTTTCTACAGAAAATGAAATGCTACACAAGAAAGACCTAAACAGTAATTATAGGAGATACTGATAAAGGGCCACCAAAGCGCAAGAGGCCAGACTACTTGCATGAATGGGATTACTGGATAACGATATCTGGGTAGTGACCCTTCTACCAAACAGGTAGGAATACCCCGAGCCCTTCTCTGTCCCCTCCAGCTGTCAGTTGCGTTTTGGGTTTGAGAGGTGTTACTGTCAGTACTGTCGTCTTCTAACCATGGACCCCTTCAAAGCTGTGTTCACTTTATATATCGTTCAAAATATATTGATTGATCGTGATTGGGTGACCTACGTCAAAACGAAGATGGCTCTGGGTCTCATAAAAGTGGTTGAGCCGCCTGCAAGAGAGCGGAAATCCTTCAGAGGTGACGGTCTGGCGTTCATCAAAGCCTTCAAGCGTTATGCGTTTTCCCCACTCGCCACTTCCACCCCTTTATCTGCCACACCAAGTGAGTAATTTGACTGCATGATATTGAATCTTGACGCTGAAAATATTTGCTTTGTCAAATTATACCCATTTATTGAATTTGACACGGTCTCTCCTCAGGGCTATGGTTTTGAGTCTTGAATAATGATAGAATAAATACGTCGTCATGCTCCGCGATTTCAAACTGACACCCTTTTCCCCTATAACCCTTATGTCAGCCAATTTAATCACAATATCATTAAGTACAAACAGTTTGCTCGGCTTCACAAACGTTCCAGTGGAATCTATTATAGCTCTATTGTACTTGTTCTGTAGATTGCTCGCTGGAGGACTTGAGTTTTTGGGATGACGCTCTTCTCAACAACGGCTTCTTTGAAATCAATTGATTCACCAAATAGCGCCTAATTTTAATGAGAATTGGGTACAGATATGTACGCACCTACGCGGTTGTTATATGTTCAACTAATGGACTAATGCTATTTATAAGAAAATAAAAATTTGTATTTGAATTTGTCCAAGTCGTTCGGCTTACCCTCTTATAATTTTAACTTCTTACTGATACAATATTTGTTACGTGTAAATACAAAAAAACCCGTTAGAATCATACATATTCTTTCTCTTTTTTCCTGTCACCCTAATTCCGTAAGTATCAGCGAGTTTAGTGTCGTGCCTTTGTGATTTTCCTTATTACTGGCCTCAAGTTGAATGATGATCATTTCGATTATTTCATCTTCATTATTTCCATTAAACAAGGCATGTCCAAAATGATCCTCGACCATTTCAGCCATGGGTTGATACAATTTTACCTTTGAACATTGGTACATATTGGGCCCGGACACTTCACGATAAATTCGATCCTGATTTTAGTTTACTATTCTTTCGTACGGCGAAAGCGCCCAAGTTTTTACATTTCTAATTTTCAAAATGTAGATATTTTCAAAATCTGAAAATCTCTCAAAATGCTGTTGGTTGATTGATTTCGATCGTTAAAATGCTCCCCCTCTTCTGCGTACGGGATTTGCATTGTAAGGTGTCGAAGCAGCCTGTGGGGAGGGGGAATGGTACTGAGAAACAAAAAGTGCTTCTTTAAAATTAATGAAGCTGGGGGGTGGGTAAGAAGTCGTGTCACGTCTCAAAAAAGGGGAAACTCGGGCTTGGGTTGTTGACGACGTTACTTACCCCTTGTTACTTCTGTCTTGTTACATTGAGTCTCTAGAGGACGATGAGTCCACTTTGCATTGAATTTATTTTGACAGTACGTCCCGTAGAATATGACAACTGTAAGCAGTCACGTCAGACTGAATATTCCAATAATATTTCACATTCGTGCCCGCTCTAAATGTTTCCGGTGATATTCGCTTTCGGTCCACATCTATGTCACTGCTTCATCACATAAATATCACCCGTCCTTTTCCCTCTTCTGGGGAGCTAGGCACAATTTGAGCATTTTGAAAGAAGTAACAAGGAATTGTATAGCCAGTGGAGGAACCTTTATAAATCAAATTATAGTACCCAACACCGCAAAATGAGAACTTATTATGGGTACGACAACAAATATTGTGTAGGTACCACTTTAAAAACTAATAGGAAGTTGGACCAAAAAGGACCTCTCCGTTGTAGAACGGGGTTTTGTAATAAAAATAATGTCTGGCTAACCCAGATAAAAGTACCTACTCACCTCAACAGTGTCACCATTAATAATAAAAATAAAAAAATAGTACCTACCCATGACAAAAGTAAAAAAGTCCGCCATCATACATTTTTTAACGCTTTTCGCATATCCGCGCTTCGAGAATACGAACCACTTTAATGAAAAACGCAACGGAACGATCGGGTGGCAATACATTTGTGGACTACTCGTTACACAACTGCGGTCGTTCGGCACGAGTATTGGTCACCATGTAATGGAGCAGTTCTTTTCGAATAGACAACCAGAATAAAAAACGATGAAACGAGCTAGAGTTATTAGGGTCCGCTCTACGTGTTTAGCAATCATTCAGCACCCGAAATGAGATTTCCAGTCCTCCCTTACCAGGGCGAAGCTGCGGTTTCATGTCCTTGAAGCAATTACCAAGGGAAATGTGGGATGGTTCGTGCTCAATAAAGGAGACGACTCGGGCGTAAAAAGAGAAATATTGTCACTCGAGACCCGTTCCGTCGGAACCACTCGACTGAGCTAACACATCCACTGTGCCTAATTCTCTGAGCTTCGAGACGTGGACGAAGATTTAAACTGGCCCAGAACTTATTCATTTAAGGCGATTTCCATTTTGCGTTATCCTACGAGTATACCTAGTGCTATGGCACGGATGAAACTCGGCTGAGTTTCCCAAATGTACCAATTATCCCCACGTTCCAGAGTTTCGTTTCTTTGTTGACACTCCTAGATTGATACAGATTAGTTTATTAGTGATGAACCGCGAAAATTGCTGTCGTTGAGAATGTCACTCATCTTGTGACTGTCACTGATCTGTACAGCTTATTTTCAAAAGAAAACCTCCAAACTGGATATTTTCCAAGGATTGACACGTGTTTATGCCCCAACTACATCGAAAAACCATGTTCACCATACTCTCTCTACAACTGTTTGTGGCGATCGGTCCAAGACCCGTCTCGGTTAGTTCAGTATTGACAATTTGGTGGAAAATCACCACTCCTCGTCAATACCCTGCCTCCGTCGCGGCGCCAGGGCTCAAAATGAATTAGGCCGCGGCTCCACTGGCCGTAGTTGATCGCGCCGTAATTTTCGCGCACTACACGCGACAGTTGGGTGGCTCCACTGGCAACAGAAAACGAACTGCAATCCGTCGCGCCGCCGTGGCTTCACTAGCAGTAGAAGTCAGTCAGTGTGCCGTCACTTGCTACTTGGTCGGTAGTTGGAACTGGACTGATAGATAGAAAATATGTTTATTGAAGCACAGCCAACATTCTATCTTAGACATTTTATGCAAAAAACATTTTTAGGGCACGGACCACTGGTCATCTGCCCGGGAGTTCATTTCAAACAGTACAACAATATTTTTGCTCTTAGCACGATTATCTCGATAATTCCCTATTCGGCAATCGATAATTCACTACACATTATCTTTCACAATTTTGAGGATACTACACTAAATTATTGGGCATCACAATACATAAACAAACAAGGCACTACATAAACTTTGGTGATCATTGTGACAATAAATTATCTGGTACACAAAGCAATTAGCAATCTCATCCAACGTAATTGAAATGAACAAAGAAGGAACTGGACTGAGACGCAACCAACGCTGCAGTCTACAGCTAGTGGCGCCAAGGTAGTGGCGGCAAAATGTAGCAGTAGAATAGGACCGGTTCCATTTGGGCGCGACACTACATTCTGTGGCGCGCCGTCAAATGTTCCACGCTGCAGACTGTCGCTAGTGAAGCCACCTCCATTTGTCTCCTGCCTACTCATTTCTCTGACTTACTAAACCGCACTTTGTAGCGCGATCAGCTACGGCCAGTGGAGCCGCGGCCTTAGGCAATGCAAAAACCCAAGTATAGTCTTCACACAAAATTTCAGATTTTTTGAAGCATTAAAAGACCACTTTCGGCCACAACGCTTGATGTGTCAAAGTTCAATATTCCAATTCGAATAATTCAATTCAAGTGCTCTCAAATCTCGTGGCATTTTGGGAAGTGTTAGCACAATGCCATTTGTCCTACTTTTCTTGACATCGCACGACAGAAATGAGCATAGTGCTTCATGTTTCTATCTAGTAAACAAGTCACTTACAACACGATGGACAAAAAGAACATATATGAACGTTTATGATTAATGTAATCGTCTTACCGATAAGGAAATTCCTACATAAAAATCTCCCTTAAAGATGAACTCTGGTACCAACTTTATTTGAGGGCGCACGGTTCGAATATTTTAAATTACATCTATAAGAAGTAAATTCACAGCATTAGAAGACAATTTAATTTATACTTTCATGGACAAGAAAATTTTATAATCTCATGGAAAGCACAACCGGAGGTGGTCGACGTTCAGAGATAGAAGATTTGTGCTAACGCTCGGATAAACAGCATCTTTCATTCTCTCCAATTCTAGAGCATATTAGACTTATTTCCTACGTCAGGTTTATCTCCTGACGCCGAGAAATTCACGAGGCGTTTACAGCTGAGAAAACACAACCGCGGTGGTCGGAGGGATTCCTTCAGGAACGTGCATATGCGGGAAGGCGAAGGAGCCCTTGGGAAAGCGGCGAGTTGAGAGAAGAATCGTGGCGAATAATCTTGAAGGAATAAATTCACTCGAGACTGACGTGGGTTTGTTAGGTTTAGTATAGCCTTGTTATCGGAGCTTTGGGCGCTCGGAGCAAGCGGTTAGCCTGAAGTAAAAAGGGAGTGAGAGGCGTTTCCTTCCCCCGAGCAAGAACAAACACGAGTCGACTCAAAAGCTCCTCGACTTGTTGTTCTTGGTTGAGCTCCTCTGCCTGCCCATTTTCGCCCGGTGTAGCGAAATTTACATCTTTCAGACGTTCTAGCATTCTTCCAAGCAGTCGTTTTATGAAAAGTACGGAAATCATTTTAAAAGTTTGATTCGTATGCCCTCCAAACACATCATTTGAAGGGAGTTGAATATGAAATTGGCACCGCAGAGGCTGAGTGATAAAAAGTTGGTTTGATGAGAAGAAGCCAAAACTCCAGTTGCAGCACAGAAACAGTTATTTATAATCAATAACGATTCCTAAATTGATGAGAGGACGTCAAGATTCACCTGCTCTACGCGGACATTTCCCCCCAATTTTATTTGTTAACAATATCTGATAGTTTTTTCCCAGAAATACTTTTTTCTTCCATAAACAACGGTTCCATGTAATCATCATCTTTTCGTAATGCTTCAGTAGAAAACTGATAATTGAACAGTCAAAGAGAAGCGTCGGAATCAAAAGGTTAGAAGCACAATAACCCACTGACAAGGCCAACTTCTGCTTTAAGGGTGAATCTGCCTCACCCAGCCCATTCCCATCTTCCCCTATAGAGAATGCGGGGTCCTTGATCTGTGACAGGGGAAATCGAGGCCAGACAGGGGGTTGGAGAGTCAGAAAAAGTATCGCCAGAGGAAACGGATTGCTCTGAGTGAGCGGAAGAAGAGCCTAAAAAGCCCCATCCGAAACCCAAGTTTGATTGGCTACTTGATCCGAGGAAAAGACACCGACCGAATCCAATGTCAAATTGCTTCAAGGAACCAACTTTATTGCCCTAATATTTTCCTCTCCGCTTAGGTGAACAACCATTTTCTAGAAAATTGGTACTAAAATGTGCTTCCCCTCAAGAATTGATTTATCGAAGAAATGGGCATAATTTTTTGGAAAAATTCTGTAATTATTACTTTACCAATGGTACAGTTTAGAATGAATAACGTAGGCATAACCTACATTTTTAGGAAAAATACACACACTAAATATTTACAAGTGCACTAAGTATCATTCTTCTATTAAAGAGTTGATTTTCTTACTTCACCTAAAACTTCATACCAACATATTTTTTCCTGCTCGGAAAGCTTGGAGTCTCTCCAAGAGCAGTCTCGGGTGGGAATGGCGACAAAGGTTGACACACCATGAACAAAAATGAATCATTTTTTTGGAACTTGACCTGACAGACCTCTTATCTTGGACCTCTGCGGACAAAGATAAGATTTATGATTCAACTACTTCAAAAGCTGCATAGTTATTGTAATTGCTCAGGGAACAATTACTCAAAACAACTTCAACGGACAATATTATCTCAGTAAGTAAATTCGATGTTCGAGACTGAGCAAGGTTGAACTCCGCCATTTTCAAAATGATGGTGCAGCAAGGATATTTCGTTGGAACTATTGGCTGAATACTTGATTTCAGATCATTGTGAAATTACGCTGTAACTAGGCGTAATAAGACACTAGGTATGGAGTATACAGACTTTTTTGGATACGATAAATCGAAGAGTTTTACGTAGGGCTGTACCATTACGAGATAAAAGTTTAGTTTGTGTCAATTCACAACCCATAAAGAAAATCGACTTAACGGTTTATAACTTTAAGTCATTCCGGGTTATCTACGTTTTACTTATTTATTCGTAACTACTTAGAACGAAGATTTCAAAGGGTATCGAGTAGCTTCTTTCCAAAATAAAATCCAGTTACGTACCTACCATTGAATTTCCCTCCTCAAGGCTATATTGGTTCCGATGTTTCGGTAGAACAGCGGAAATAACTTTTTCTTGAAGAGGTTCCATCAGAAAACACGACTTCACTTTGGAAACGACCTCCCTCTTTTCTAACTCCACTCCTTTTGAAGAGTTTCCAAATCGAAATCAAAATCGAATGGAATGAAGAACACATTGGCTATATCTAATAAAATGATTATTGAATCGCTTTAAAGGGCGAGTTTCAATTGAGAGTAGAAAAGTGTCGTTCACAGAGATTTTAAAGGTGAATAACCCAATATCTTAGATAAGCCGAGTCGAATTTCTCCTTTCACTCCTAAATGTTAAAAATTGTCGGGTGGTTTAGGGCTTACTACTAAGAACTTGTAGATATATTTGAACTAAACAGTGCATCGTCTTAGATCCATCGTCACGTAGCCCATTCATTTGGTGCTCAGAAAGAGCTGTTTGAAAAAAAAAATTAGGGTTGAAGGTTTCTTGACGGGTTCTTATATTTTTTGGTGTGCTGAGTCCAAATTTGATGTTTGCCAAAATAAATAAATAAAAATGACGGCTCCATAATAAAAATTGCAAAATTGCATCGCTTATAAGCTGAAAAATATGCAACCCACTAAATTTCTTTTTATTTATAAAATTGAAGTAGACGAAATTTTCAAAATGCACTAGTCACTTCCAATTTTTGAGTGCAGAGCACCGCCGCTAGAGCGCCCTGAACAGAGCAACTTTCTGGCACTGGAAAAGGAATGTAGTAGCAATGAACTTTTAATAGATTACAAATAACAAAAATACATTAGAATAGGAAAACATTACAATCAATAAAAATTCTTTAATTGAACTCCTAAAGAGATTTGTTCGATACTGTAAAATAGGAGTCGTTTCCAATTTGTGTGGCATGTTCTCCCTCAAGAGAGGCTCGCTAGAGGAGCCTTTGAGCCACCATATTTTATTCCTCCACACTGTCAGTGGTTGTGACTCCTCATCCAACAAGTTTTAACCAGGGTAAGAAGAAAATCATGAAGACGCTCAAGAAGATTTTATGGTGGTGACCACAATATCACTCGACTAAACGAACAAGTATGAGCTGTACCCCAGTACAGCATATAAAGTCACCGGAAACATGGCCTCGATACCTCCCACTAAAGCTGCAGCCCGAGAGCAATTTCTGCGAGCTTACCACCAGATCCAGCAGAGGCTCGATAATTAGCTCAACAGTGGGGGTGGAACTCGTCGAGGAACGGCCTCATCCCCACAAGGACAGTTACGGTCGCAGTTCCTGACTAGCTTCACTGCAAAGTCTCTTGCAAATGCAAAGGCAAGCTGCGGTTGTCGACGTGTGGGTTCTATATTGCTCTAGCTTTGTACCATCGACAATGAAGATGATCCTGATGATCCTTCAGTGCTTGACGACTCCACGTATAGTACAATACTGAAGACATCAGCACAAGGTAACTAGTATGTTTGTACACCCCCTCGTTGCAATGGGGTTTGCTTACTTTACTCTCTAATGTATTTGTACAATTTCTTTTTTAGAGGTGTCCAAGAATCCTGAGGATCCCATCGTGGTAGAATTATCAACAACAATAACGGAGACTTCAGCAAAAGGTAAACTGCATGTATGAAATATACCCTATTTCACTGGGTTGTGAACATTTTCCACCTAGACAGTAATATGTACACTTCCTTTTCCAGGGGAGTTACCGACCCATAGCGAACAACCAGGCTCCGTCGAGATCGAGGCCAAAAAGGAAGAAGCTCAATTAAAGAATTGAAATTATTTATATTATATAAATTGTTAATTGCTTTTCATTATAGTAATTTCATTATAAAACAGGTTGATCGGTCCTTCATGAATTCTTACCTCTCCATGAGCAATGTTTTTTCAAGGGCTCCGTAATGTTGTAACCACCATAGAACATGAATAAAACACGTATACGATAAGAAAACGTCCGAGGCATTTTTCCTTTTTTGCTCAAGTACCAAAAAGTTGCCCTTTTTCGCGCGCTCTAGCGGCGGTGCCCTGCATCCAACATTGAAAGTGACTAGCGGATGTAGAAGAAAATAATGTCTACTTCAATTTTGTAAATAAAATGAAATTGAGTAGGTTGCATATTGGTTGGTTATTCCTTGAATAATCAACCTATGTTTTCATGCAAATGGTCAACCTCTCTGATTCGGCTCAAAATTTTTTTCTGGACGTTTCATGATGTCCTGATCAAAAAAGGTCAATGTCCGTCCGCCGTACGCCGTCCACGCCGTTTTTGGTAGTAGAAAATTTTCTAAAAATCTGAAATTTGGGTCAGGGGTCTGTTCCCGGCCTAGGACGGTCCTCCAAGCTTTTCAGCCCAATCGGACCAAATTTGGGCGGGGTAGGGGGGATTATGTGTTTTTTGAAAAATGGATTTTCGAGATTTTGGGCGATCTAGGCGAGTGGGGTATCATTTTCCACTAAATTTTGGACGCTGAATCAAATGAAATGGGTCCCAGAACGATCGGCACCCACTGGAAGAAGTTATGGGCCAAATTGGGTATATATTACTCATTTTAAATATGTGTTTATGAGATTTCTGGAACCTGGGCGTGTGGGGTATCATTTTCCACTAAATTTTGGATCCTGAATCGATTGGAATGGGTCTGGGACCCACCGCACCCACTTTTTCCCCCATTTCCCCCATTTTGAAGAAATGAGTCTCCATGCGCCTGGTCCAAGGAATAACCAACCCCTGTGTAAGAATTTGCAGCGTTTTTTTCAACTTATAAGCAATTTTGTGAAAAAAGTCCAATATTTCAGGGTTTATTGCAGTTATTATTGTAAAGCCGTCATTTTTTTTTTTTTGTTTTTGCAAACTTCACATTTGGATTCAGCACACCAAAAAACTTAAAAATAAAAAAAAAAAAAAAAAAAAAAAAAAAAAAAAAAAAAAACCCGACTTTTTTACTACGCTTATATTAACTTACTCTGTATTTTTTCTTTTTTCTGTAAAAACTAGGTATTTGATTGGCCTGACGGTCTACCTACCGTGGAGAGAAACTTTAAGGAGCTTCACACTATCAGACAATCGTCATCTACTCTGCAAAATCGTCAACAACGTAGGCAATCTCCATGTTTTATTATTTAATAAACCTAAGTATACAATTCATTTTAAATTAAAAAAAATTAAAATGAAAACTTTTTAGGGCAGATTTCAGTAATCAAACGCAGAAAATATGATTTAACGCGCTATATAACTGGCAGAGTTGTATCAAATTTTCAAGTGATTTTATGTATATCCAAGCTATGGGGGCCCACGAGATCTCTGCGCTGCAAAACCCTAATAAAATTATATTTCATTCATACCCTTCCTTCCTCATTGCTCGGCCTCTCTCCACAATTTCACTGTAGAAAGTATAGCAATTAGATATAAAGATGAATCATTAAACCCAACTAAAACACTTGCTCTCGATGAAGTGGGCCACTATGAAAGATACTCTGAAAAAGGAACTCCTCGGATGTGGTGCAAATTTGGGGGCTGCACAGGAAAAATATATTACCACAGCTTCACGACCAATCCTGTCAGGTGCGGGGGAGGAATTATTCTTACGATTTCCGGGGAAGTTTTTCATTGCTTCCCCAGAAAAACGAATCACCACCTTCCCTTAGTCAACTGGTGGTGGGTCAAAAAATGATTCATCCTCAGCAGCTGGCAAAGCAGGAAGAGTCATATTCAAATATTATTATATTTAATTTTTTTAAAGAGGGGGAGGTAGAGGGTCAAAATGTGCAAAAAAATGTTCGAGATTTTCGGCGATCTTGGTGCGTGGGGTTTCATTTGGGACTAAACTTAGGACGCTGAATCCATTGAGATGGGTCCGTACCGATTAAGTGGGTATGGGTCAAAATGGACCTATTATTATATACCTACCTATTTTTAAAGTGTAAGTAATGAAAGGGTTAAATTCCTTCCTCATTTCAACTTCAAGTTCTGGTGATTCATATGATGCAGGTGTTTGCTAAAAAAGCCGGCAAATGATGAGGGCCCGTAAAAATCCGTTTCTGCGTTAGTACAGAACGTGGTCAATTCTAATCAGTATTGCCTTCTAGTCTGAGTAAACGAATAACAAGTCGCAGAAAATAGAGCAAGTTGAATAGATGGTCTAGCACCTTCTCACGACCACCGTGTCACTAATGTAAAGTGTTCCAAGGAAAAGGATGCAGTTCCATTCATTGAAAAGAACTCAGGTTGAACTCAAAGTACAAGAAACGCGTCTTCTCAGTTTCTAGTTACATGTTTTCTAGGGATCGCCAGGGGCGAGTAGGAGGGGTGGTTCGAAAAGCTCTTGGAGGGGGAAGAAGGCTGGCGAATATTCTTCAGACTTCCTAGTCGCATTCCCTCGCCAGGCGCCCCCATGTGATTTCTCTCGTGTCCGCTTGATCTCATTTTACCTGTTTATTATAAAAAGCGCTTGTAAGTTGTAAGTAGTAACTGAAGTAGAGTATTCTTTCAAAGATTTTCCCACCGCACAACTCGAGTGCAACCTACCACGGGATTGCAAGATGGATGTAGTCGGCACTAAACGTTGGAACTCCATTCACCCTTGGTCTCAAGATTACGAGGTGAGTCGGAACTTTTGATGAACCTGTTATACTACGTAGTAATAATACTGAGCTGTAATATTGCAGTTTTGAATCATATCACGTTTTTACATATCATGCCTTCGCCCCATTTTGATGGCTGATGTACGTGTTAGAATGAATAGGTGGTTATCCACAAGAAATATAGTTTCGGTTGGTTATTCCTTGTTTCTATTCTAAGCTATGAGGCCTTGTCATTAAATTTCGTGATTTTCAAGAGGTTATAATTCTTGATTGGAATGGATCTCATCGAGGTTAGACCTACCATCTCATCGACTCACCACGAGGAGCCTTATCTGGCTCCAAGTTAGACCTGTCTAGACAAGATGTCTTCATGTTGTCGCCACGTTATACGTTACCGTTCACGAGGCAAATGGGTATCCTCTGATCGTTACATCAATCATGACCGAATTAATCGAGTTATTTCTTGACCGTCACTGTTATTGATCATGTCACTACATTCAGCGCACCTTGTTCATCATCTAAAGAGGTGTTTTGTTCCTTTCTCGGACTGTTTATGATGAAAGGTCATAACTTGATAGAAATCTTTACCAGTTTTTGAAATAATTTTCGAGTATTTTCGTACAATAAACGAGCTTCCCAATAATAATGCCTTCTAACATTTTTCTCACTCGGTACTTTTTTCTTGCTTCGTATTCAATTGTTCGGTTTGAATTTTTTTCTGATTTTGTTGTCAGAATCGTTGAATAAATTTTCTGCGTATAAGATAGCCCCGAGTTGAATGTTTGAATTGCTTGAATACTACAGTTATCTCAACGTACCTGATCTGGATCTGTGAGACTTGAAAAATTACAAAAGCCGTACACATTTCACGCAGGTATCGAATTGAATGAACCCTATATACGTAACCTTCGCCATCCCGTTTCCGAAAACTACCGTTCTCCCTAATGACTTTTTATACATTTAATAAACAACTTGTGCCAGATTATAACTTTTAACACATTTTCGATTTACTAATTTACTCAGCATGAAGCTTCTTGTAATCGTTGACCGTACTCAATAACAGAAAGTGTGGTACTTTTAATTAATGACAGCACTCCGTGCAAAATGACATGAAAATGTACCTACTTAATAAAAACAAAAAATCCAAAACTTCAAAATATTGAAAAATAAAATAATAATAATAAGACATTAAAATTAGCTAGAAAAAATTATTTGAAAAAAGCGTTTATTTAATATAGCTCAAACGCTCTAGATTGATAGATTGAGTGATGAATCTTTTGTATCAGGAATTTATAAGCCGATATTATGGTGTATGTCGTTGCACAAGTTGTTATTATGATGGGTGAGGCGACCAAGAATTAAACCGTGGGGTAGAGAGACATGATATTGAATAATGACTTAACTGAAAATTAATTACTTCAATAGAAATTTATACTTCAACGTGATACCCAGCTTTTATTTCAAGAGCCCCGCTCTCTCCCCCTCACCAACCCACAGCCCTTTGTCTGATGAATAAAGTTTTCATTCAGGATCATTTGGAAAACTCGGAATAATATAATAAGCGTTCCGTGTCTGCCTAAGGATCTCTTTACCGTGAACGCTCATCTCTCATCAAATCCAAAACCGCTATACGTTATTTCTACCTCGTTGAAATCCCCGACTCTGTTGTTGGGATATATAATATATTTTTTTATTCGATCCTATATTTCACCTACAATGAATAATGCTTATATGTTCTGCTTCTTTTTCTGGTTTAAACCAGAAACAACCTAAAGGAAATAAAAAATTATTGGTAGGTAGGTAACTATTGATATTTTTAGACTGATACAGCAACGACTAAAGTTGAAGCCATTGGAAAACTAATTAAAACCAGCCTTGAGAATCACGCACTAATCCTCAAATGAATAATTTTACCTGCAACATTGCGGCCGTTGAGATGACAAGAAAAGTGAATGCTTGAATAGGATAATTTCAACTGTTGGATTAAAAAGCGTGTAACAGGTCAATTTTTACATCATGTGATTAGAGATATAATATAAACGCTGCCAAGGAGTGTGGAACTAACAAGAGTAACAAAATAAATTCGATCCTTGGTGGCAAACCTGATCGTGGTTTTGCGAAATTTGTTGACGTCTCCTTGCCATCGTACCTACCTGAGTGATTCGAATATTGCTCAGCCCTAGTGAGACTTCGCATCCCGTTTTCATTTTAAGGTACCTGCAGTGGTTGTAACACGATTGCAAACTGAATAAAAGCATACTAAAGTGCTTTGCTTCTCGATTGTGTATCGTTTGTCTTTCTGAATTTAATGCCGCTGAGTTGTTTTAATTGTAAAATGTGATTTACTACTTAATCATTCTAATATGAGGAGTGCGCTGCCTAAAACCCGAGCTTTCGAAGTTGTGAAAACGATATCAGTGTTGCGAGTTTTGGTTGGTTATTTCTTGAATAATCAACCTATGTTTTCATGATAAAGGTCAACCTCACCGATTCGGCTCACAATTTTTTTCTGGACGTTTCATGGTGTATAGATCAAAAAAGAAAATGTCCGTCCACCGTACGCGGTCCGCCGTCCATTGTCCGCGCCGTTTTCGGTAATAGAAAATTTTCTAGAAATCTGAAATTTGGGTCAAGGGTCTGTTCCCGGCCTAGAACGGTCCTCAAAACTTTTCAGCCCAATCGGACCAAATTTAGGCGGGGTAGGGGTCAAAATGCGTTTTTCGGAAAATGGATTTTTTGAGATTTTGGCCGATCTAGGCGAGTAGGGTATTATTTTCCACTAAATTTTGGACGCTGAATCCAATGAAATTGGTCCCAGAATGATTGGCACCCACTGGAAGAAGTTATGGGTCAATTTATCGTTCAATTTATGGGTAAACAAACTAAATCAGAAAACAAAAAAATTCGCTCCCGGGGTGGGCTCGAACCACCAACCTTTCGATTTGCTGCCGAACGCGCTAGCCATTTGCGCCACGGTTTGATCTAAACACCATGAATTTTATAATTTGTTATGCATCTAGAATGAATGGCGTGTGGGGTTTCATTTTCCACTAAATTTTGGA
Source organism: Cyrtorhinus lividipennis (assembly GCA_019603395.1). NCBI lineage: Eukaryota > Metazoa > Arthropoda > Insecta > Hemiptera > Miridae > Cyrtorhinus > Cyrtorhinus lividipennis. The sequence continues at coordinate 9,792,346 of CM034003.1, read as the reverse complement.
CCCTGAATCGATTGGAATGGGTACGGGACCCGCCACACCCACTGTTTCCCCCATTTTGAATATGTGTTTTCAGGATTTCTGGTGCCTAGGCGTGTAGGGTATGATTTTCCACTAAATGTTGGACCCTGAATCGATTGAAATGGGTCCGGGATTGTTTTGTGATGTCAATTTTCTACTTTTCTGATAGATTTATTTGGGATCGGTAAAAAATGTACGGAGAGTTTGGAACTCTACAATTCACCGTTCAGAAATATCGTTTGTTTGGTGACTACGGAAATCATGGCACTTGATTTATTTTTGGGAGAAATAAACGAGCACTGAATTAATGCCTTTTTCGTGGACTCTTTTTATTTCGAACTTTTTATGATGGTCGGTAGGCGTTAATAGGAGCGTAACCACCCACTTTCACGAACGTACCCAGTGATAAATATCTTGACAATTTCTGTCTATTGGTTTCAGAATCTGATGCCTACTCGTGAACAGTCGATTCTCTCTACTTTGAACCTCATCAACTCGAGAGGACACTCAATGTTGCGGGAGGTTCACAACAACATCCCAACTGCGGTGCTTCAGTGTCAAAGCTGCAACGACCACAACGTGGAATCATCATCAAAATGCCACGACTGCAATGAAAATCTTTGCCAAGGATGTGTAATCGCTCACAGGTGCGTACGCGTTGTTTGCACTCACACCCTTCCATCCCCCCCCCCCACCACACACGCAAATGAGGAAAGTGGAATGTTTAAAACTTCTCTTATTGAGAATGCCTGTGGTTGGAAATTGGTAGTATTATGTAAATAACAAAATCGGATACCTACTAACCTGGTAGAGATTAAGAGATGTACGTATCAAAGCAAATTAATTTTAGCGAATAATTAGAGCTTTTTGCATATCGGGCCGAGTATTTCCTCATACATTTAAACGTAGTTGATAGTTGGCGAAATTATTGGTGCAAGTATATAAAAAAAAAAAAAATACAGTTTTTACATTTTACGATTCCTGCTTCAATTAATACTGTCAAATTTTGCGGCCAATGGAAAGGTTGACCTCTGGCATGAAAAAGTTGATTATTCTAGGAGTTACGCCGAAAATCAATCTACTTGGTGACTTCACTTGTGTGAGAATGCGTATCTTCGAGGTATTGAGTTAAGCAAAAAATAATTTTCAAGATTCAAGCAGTTTTTTTTTTTTTTTTTTTTTTTTTTTTTTTGCCCGGGCGGGACGGACATATATAATTGGGAATCAAGAGGTTTTTGTTGTTATCGATACGAATACTTTATTTTTGAATACGAATTATTCCAATGAGAATAATAAACTAAAAGAGGGGGATGTTGTTTTTAAAGGATCCTTGGTTTCCAATAAGATGCCTTGCAAGCGCTGGAGGGTGTGAACCCTTTATCTCTCATGGGAAAATCTACCTCTAGGGGAGATAACAACAAATTATGGTTTTCGTTGAACACGTACATCGTTGGCAGGTGGTAAGGTACGAGTCTCAACAACGTTCGATTTCAACAGATTGTTTTTCCACGAAGCACGAGACACCCTTTGGCTAGGGAACATCTGCAATTGCCAGAATTTCCTACCACGCCCGGTGCAGAGAAAAACCTACACTTCTCCAACACAGTGACTCTGGAGCGTGCCAAACTCGGATAAATACTCCTATTTTATGCCAAACTAAACTGGTATAATTATGTAAGCCTTGTTGCTAGGAAATTATGATTCTTTGAATAATAAGGACGAGGATTCTTAACGTACGAGTACGTTAAGAATCCTTCTCTACAAGATGTTGAGTGAGAAATACTATGCTAAATTGGGGGATAACTTTTATTTAGGCTTCAGTTAGTGCTCTATTGAATATTGGCTGATGATGTGACAACTCACTCTTTCGTTGCGAATATGAATTAAACCTTTGAAGGAGCATGTACTAATCCCATAAAAAAGGATGTGTGTGCCTTGCCATTCAAGCAATCCTTTGCTGCCATTTTTTATGAATAGCAATTCAAAGTGACGTACCATTATTTTTATATTTACACTTTTGCCTAGAAGAAATTTGTAGAAAACTCTATGCGAATTCCTCATAACCAAATTGTTGGTTTTATTGGTTTCAGGAAGGTGAATCTCACAAAAAGTCACATCATCATCCCTTTCAACGGGACCGTAAGCCCCCTCAGCTCGACCACGTCCACTCTCAGCAACCGTTCTAGCGACTCGATCAACAAAGAGAACGTAGTATGTGGACCCCACGATTCAGAGACCGCGCAGTTCTTCTGCGAAACCTGCTCAATAGCCGTCTGCAATGACTGCTCGCCTCTTGAGCATAGGAATCATGAAGTGGTCCTCATCCGCGATGCGACAGATCGATCCGTTATAACTGCTGGGATGCTCTTGGCCGAAGCCAAAAAGGGCGCTTCGGCGGCACAGGCTGCCGTGAATGATGGTGCGGTAAAGATGGATTCTGTCACGTTTAAGTCGAAATTGGTTGAAAAAGAAATACGCAATATGGCTAATGAATTCCGACGACGCCTCGACGAGCGTGAGAGAGATCTATTGCGGGAACTAACAACTGCAGTTACAGTGAGGAAGACCACCATATTGGAAGGAGTTGACACCTATAAACGAATTTCATGTTCCTACAATAAAGTGTGCCAAGTATTGGACAACGCCCTCCGTACTCAAAATCGATTCAAAATTCTTGAAGTCAAAGGGGCGTGCGAGAGTGAATTGAGGCACATCAGAGAGGACGTAGAATGCGCACTTTTCCCCGACGAAGAAGTTGTTTTCATTCCTCCAGAATTGGGGGTGTTGCGGGCTGTAAGTGAAGTTGGAAAAGTCTCTTTGAAGGCTGTAGAGTCGCCCGGTATTGGTTCAATAGGTGACGAGATGAAGCACAGCAGGAACAATTCACCGTCCCTGTGTTTGCCCGCGTCTGAAGGGTGGTCTAAACCGCCAGAACCTAAAATTCCCAAGTTTGGCTGTTCGGTGATTGGCAAATTGAGCCCATGGAGCGTCCCTTTCAAATTTAAATTGGACTTCAATTCCATACTAGATACTAGGAACGATGTGTTGGACACATCTCTGAAGCAGCAGGATCGGTGTAACCCTTCATTACCCTCGCACAAATGGGCTGAAGTAACGAAAAGGAGAGCGTTCAATTACGCCGATGCCGGTCGACCAAAATTCGTTTTCGGAAAAGAGGGAAGCGTCGAGGGTGACCTTTGCCGGCCGTGGGGTGTCTGCTGTTCTCTCGAAGGCAACATAATTGTCGCTGACAGAAGCAACCATCGCGTTCAAATCTTCAGCCCCGAAGGGAAATTCCTCAGCAGATTCGGGGCTCACGGCAAAAAAGAACCCGGGTTTTTCGACCGCCCGGCCGGCGTAGCTGTCGACCCTCGTGGACGGATCGTGGTCACCGACAAAGACAATCATCGCGTCCAAGTGTTCACGAAGGACGGCCGATTCATCTTCATGTTTGGGGAAGAAGGGTCGCGCAACGGCCAATTCAACTACCCTTGGGATGTCGCCGTCAACTCCGAATGTCAAATCGTCATATCGGACACGAGAAATCATCGGATCCAGCTGTTCTCCGGAGAAGGGGTATTTCTTAACAAATACGGTTTTGAGAATACGTCCTACCACTCCAAACAATTTGACTCGCCAAGAGGCGTATGCTTCACTACCAAAGGTACGTTGTCGTAAAGTGTAGAACTGATTAAAACTAGGCTCATCAGTCTGGATCTGATTAATCTCATTTCTTCATGCCGTGTCTCTTAATTCTTTTCAGTACTACAGTTCAGTAAACCTCAGAAAATGATTGTTTCAAATTTTTATTTCTAGTTTCCTCAGGCTGTCTGTACCCGCGAGAATCATGTTTCTAACCTCTTCTCATTTGCAATGTTGCATTAGTTTTATTTTGCATATTGTAACTCTTATTCAATATCTACATTGTCAAATCATAATATTCCAGGTAGTGTCATCATCACTGACTTCAATAACCATCGTTTGGTTGTCATTGATCCACAATTTGAAAAAATGAAGATACTAGGCAGTGAAGGTTCTGCTGCCAAACAATTTTTACGACCACAAGGAATTGCAGTAGATGGCGAAGGTGAGTGTAGAAACGCCATTATGTATTTCGTATTTCTACATCGAAAGTATCCGTTATCCATCCCAAAACCCTCCCACGAAGATTTATTACAAAATCGTCAATGTTATAATCACTCAGCGCGATCGTAATAACAAGCGTAATCGAATTTTGATGTGTATAAAAAACGCTTCATTCTCTTATTGATTTGAGTCCTTAGCTGAATAAGTCGTCTCTATCTTTCTTTTTCTGAAGAATATTCTCATCGCTTTTCTAAAAATGCTGTCAGGCATATTTCCACAAACTTTTCAAGTTTGCAACTAGGAATGGTTCAGAAAAACTCTTCAAATTTGGGCTCTGAATTTTACAATTTCATTTGGAAAATGTCGCGATAAAGTTTCTGTCTTTAACTATATGAGCGTATGATAGCATTTTATTTTTTTAAACAACATTTTATTATTGACGTTGGTCGAGTTAAGGGTGCTGACGAGCATGATTTGTCAGAAGATTCGATTTTCAGAGGAGGCACAGTATGTTAGCATCTTCCCACTTGTGATTTTGGTTGGTTATTCATTGAATAATCAACCTATGTTTTCATGCAAATGGTCAACCTCTCCGATTCGGCTCAAATTTTTTTTCTGGACGTTTCATGGTGTCTAGATCAAAAACACAGGGGTTGGTTATTCCTCGGACCAGGCGCATGGAGATTAATTTAAAAACATGAGGGAAAATGGGGAAAACGGCGGGTCCCAGACCCATTCCAATCGATTTAGTGTCCATGATTAGTGGAAAATGATACCCCACACGCCTAGGTTCCAGAAATCTCAAAAACACATATTCAAAATGGGTAGTATATACCCAATTTGACCCATAACTTCTTCCTGTGGGTGCCGATCGTTCTGGGACCCATTTCATTGGATTCAGCGTCCAAAATTTAGTGGAAAATGATACCCCACTCGCCTAGATCGCCCAAAAAGGTCAATGTCCGTCCGCCGTCCTCGTCGTTATTGGTAGTAGAAAATTTTCTAAAAATCTGAAATTAGGGTCAGGGGTCTGTTCCCGGCCTAGGACTGTCCTCCAAACTTTTCAGCCCGATCGCACCAAATTTAGGCGGGGTAGGGGTCAAAATGTGTTTTTTGAAAAATGGATTTTCGAGATTTTGGGCGATCTAGGCGAGTGGGGTATCATTTTCCACTAAATCATGGACGCTAATTCCAATAAAGTGGGTCCCGGAACGATTGGCACCAACTGGAAGAAGTTATGGTTAAAATTGGGTGTATATTACCCATTTTGAATATGCGTTTTCGAGATTTCCGGTACCTGGGCGTGTGGGGTATCATTTTCCACTAAATTTTGGATCCTAAATCGATTGGAATGGGCCTGGGACCCGCCGCACTCACTGTTTCCCCATTTCCCCCATGTTGAAGAAATGAGTCTCTATGCGCCTGGTCCGAGGAATAACCAACCCCTGTGTAAGAATTTTCAGCGTTTTGGTTGGTTATTCCTTGAATAATCAACCTATGTTTTCATGCAAATGGTCAACCTCTCCGATTCGGCTCAAAATTTTTTTCTGGACGTTTCATGATGTCCTGATCAAAAAAGGTCAATGTCCGTCCGCCGTACGCCGTACGCCGTCCGCCGTACGCCGTACGCCGTCCGCCGTACGCCGTCCGCCGTCCACGCCGTTTTTGGTAGTAGAAAATTTTCTAAAAATCTGAAATTTGGGTCAGGGGTCTGTTCCCGGCCTAGGACGGTCCTCCAAGCTTTTCAGCCCGATCGGACCAAATTTGGGCGGGGTAGGGGTCAAAATGTGTTTTTTGAAAAATGGATTTTCGAGATTTTGGGCGATTTAGGCGAGTGGGGTATCATTTTCCACTAAATTTTGGACGCTGAATCCAATGAACTGGGTCCTAAAACGATCGGCCCCCTCTGGAAGATGTTATGGGTCAAATTGGGTATATATATTCCATTTTGAATATGTGTTTTTGAGATTTCTGGAACCTAGGCGTGTGGGGTATCATTTTCCGCTAAATCTTGGACGCTAATTTCGATGAAGTGGGTCCCGGAACGATTGGCACCCTCTGGAAGAAGTTATGGGTCAAATTGGGTATATATTACCCATTTTGAATATGCGTTTTCGAGATTTCCGGTACCTGGGCGTGTGGGGTATCATTTTCTACTAAATTCTGGATCCTGAATCGATTGGAATAGGTCTGGGACCCGCCGCACCCACTGTTTCCCCATTTCCTTCATGTTGAAGAAATGAGTCTCCATGCGCCTGGTCCGAGGAATAACCAACCCCTGTTTGACTCATTTCTCGTGGTCTCATAATTTTGACGTAAACCGTGTTTTGTCAGTGCTCTACTACCGAGTTTAGCGAGTTGAGTCTACAAGTGCAGAAGCTCATCGTTCCCCCTTTTAACCCCAGCCTTAGCTCTGGGCTTTATCCTTTCGCAATTTTCAGGTGACCTCGGTTGTAGGATACACCCCCCTAGCACTCAGCCCGTTGTCCTGGAGCCTCTTTTCAGTGGGCTTGAATGGCAATATCTCAGCAGTCGAACTCAGCAGAATAAAAAAAATACTGTCTACCTTTTAAAATGTACATGGGTTTCCAAAGTGACACGTTGTAGGTTATGTTGAGATGAAGTAATGAGCACTGGTTAGAGGTGCTTGGACTTTTTCCTTCCGCAACAGCATCAGCTTAATCTATGTGTTTTAACGCTCGATCTACACACAAATCAGAAGTGTGGAAATGTTAGATATCATCATGACCTCATCAACCTTTTCCCTGTTAAATGTATCAGACTTGTACGCTTTGCGCTTTGCCTGAAGGTGGGTTGAATGATGTTCAACTTGAGTAGTAATTGCCTACGAAAGTGATAATTGTTGTCTCTGTTGAGGACGCAATTGTGGCAGTTTATCTTGACAACCGTGCTGCTATAATGGATTCGGGTGAAGGACTCAGTTTTCGACTACGAGCAGGCTCCATTTGCCTCGGGGGAGCTAGGAAGGTCGTTGAGGGGCTTGCTACCGGTTGAGCTAACAGGACTGTGCCAAAGGATGAAGCGGCTCTCCCTAGAGTGTGCTAAGCCACTAATTAGTCTACCAATAAAAGAGCCATAAGATTTAAAATATAACTCTTATAATTTGATGATAATAATAATATTGTCCCTTAGAAAATAATAACGATAAAGTTGATACTTATTTCACAACCACCAAATCATTGCTTTAAAAAATATCGCTAGTGGTTGTGTTTTTTTAGGGCCATTGTTGTGAGTTACGTGCGTTTTTACGAAAAATGTTCCTATTGGGCTGGCGCCGAGAAGGGGTAAATAAAAATGGGAATCCCCACTGCCCTAAACCACTCTTCTGGATATACCTACTTAATCACAACGCATTTCTCTATTTTCGGAGACCCTTTACATGCTCAACTTGTAAAACGAATGCCTTCCTGACGCAGGTAACATCGTCGTTGCTGACTCAAGAAACAACAGGATTCAAGTGTTCAAAGAAAACGGCACCTATTTGTGTCAATTTGGATCGTCAGGTACCGAGCCCGGACAATTTGATCGGCCCAGCGGCATTTGTTTCACACCCGATGGTAGAATTGTAGTCGTTGACTTCGGCAATAACCGTATTCAGGTATTTTAAACCAAATGTTTTTACTTGAAGTAAAATTATATTGACAATAGTCCTCATACATATATATGTACTGCAGGACTTGATTTATATTTAGACAATAAGTTCAAAAGATGCTAGTAGTAAGAGAACAAAGCTTTATTGTATTTTGAGCAACTATACTTGACGTTATAAATTTTATTAGTGTCATCTCTTTTCTATGTTCTTGTGTATTATGTTTTGACATTCAATCGCGATGCCGATGAGAATTTTAGCCTATAAGTTGAAATTAGTTGTAGTTTTGAAATAATCATCCATATAGGATGTCAAGTTGAACCTATTCCTTCAACCAAAACGTGTTGTCCAGTAAAACCACCAAACGTGGTTTTATTATAATTTTAAAACTTTATGACGACGCTGCTTTATAAATCTTATGCAGAATTCTCTAACCGTTTCTGCGAAGATTACACTCGAGGGAAAAATGAATCGAAATTCCTAGAAAGACAGTTGAGAACCGTCTACGACTGATACAAAAATGAGAAAATGTTCGAATTCGGTTATCAACTTGAAAAGTGATCTCTCAGAATATATACTGAACTAAATTTTCATGACATTTGAAAAATGGTACCTAATTTTAGTATTTAATAGACTTAATAATGAAACTGTTTGTGATCAATAATATTCGGTGACTCAATAGTGCAAAGTTATTAGTTATTGCGTTACAAGTTTTCTAGTGTTGTTCAACTCCTAAGGCCATGAATAGTCAATGGCCCCTGTTTACCTCATTTCATAAGGCCTACTTTTGCCGTCAACGGTTCCTAATTGTTAGGGGAAATATAAATCCGAGCCATTAAATTCGGAAAAAGTTCTTCAATAAGGAACAATTGTTCTTCAATTATTTATAAATTTTATATTTTGTGAGGCAATAAAGACTATTTTCGACGATGCCTTTTACACCGCCGTTTTCAATAAGCTACCCTATAATGCAGATTATGCAATCGTGGCCTTTATACTGGACATATTATAGTTGTTAGATAGCTAGAGATCATCTGAAATCGTTTCTGTAGCCTCCAACAGCTGTTCTAACTTGATACTTGGGAGGATAGCACTTGGCTATTGCGTCTTTAGGGACAACAAGTAATAGTGAAAAACTATAAATTTGAAAAAAAAAAACATGTTTCAGAGCAATGACACATAGACATAGTCTCATCGTTTAACAGCCACTGTTCACTCCAGTCATGTGGAAAGTTTCATTTCAACATTTCACAAAAGAGAAATCAGCCGCGATGAGCTGCCATTGAGTGTACTAAGAATCCTTAGTTTTTGGGAATCAGTTCAACCATTTTCCCCTCTCTGTTATCAGAATAATTACACGTTCAACATAACAAATAGTAATCGGCTTTTATCAATGTAAAAACAATGTTGTGCACATTTTTCTACTTTTTTAATTTGAGCCAACATTTTTGGATTCATCGTCAAATTTCTTCCTCATACCTCAATGCATATTGAGATCGAAACAGACGGCACAATCAAACATTTTAGAATTCCTCTTCAATTTCATGGAGAAATTCATGTTAAAATGCGATAAAGTCAGATTCGATTTCAAGGCAGAACCCACTCTGGTTTTGCACGTTATACTCTAATTCGCCTCTTTTCCTAATTGGAAATTCAGTTGTGATAGATGCAACATCACAGGGACACATTTTTTGTTTAAAATTGAGCATAAATTCAATTTTCATGTGATCAGATTTTGCTCGCGGTTACCACATATTTAGTGTGCTTCCAATTCAGGTGTTTGTATCCAGGTATAGTCCGTATAAAACTTCCTTCATGGCGATTGACGATTACAAAGTACAACCGTGAAGAAACGTGACATTTTTTTTTTTGAAGTTTCAAAGATGTCGTTACCTTAACATTCCTTCCTCATTGCTGAGGCAGCGAAATAATGTGACGGAAACTTGTTATTTTCGCGTAAATTAATGTGTTACATTTCCTGTCCTCTTTGTTCATTCATTCCCAAAATTAGAATGATTCCGGGAGTTCGTGTACCTTATCAACGATAAAATTTTCGTTATGAACTGCAAAGTGTAAAAAGGCGTAACAACCATCCCTAGCTGGAGGCGCCCTCAGGGGGGATTGGTCTTTTAAAAACCTCAAACAAACACCTCAACCCTGTTTACTTAAGATAATGACTCTCGTAGCCCCATCTGAGCCCCCCTCCCGCCACTCGTCTCTCGTTGGGCTCCAGCCTCCAGCCATTAGCGCCAACTCCATCCAACCCTAGTGCGAAGCGAGTTTTTGCTTCGCAACTTTTACCGGTGGAAAAAGATCTTTCAACGTTTCTATAGGGACGGGTTTAGTGCCCCGAAGACCCCGTGCTAAGTTAGGGCTTCACTGACGTAATCAGAACTGCTGGATCCCGCAATCGTGGGAAGACTCGCTTTTCAACTCATCCTAATCTACTACTTGATTCATCTTCATTCCGTCTCTCTAATGTTGGTGAAAGGATAGAAGGAAGAGGAACCGATTTATTCCTAAGTGTTCTGTGATCTAAAGAGCTAAAGGTTAGTTGGCTCCTAACATTCACTGTATTTGTCTACATTATTGTTTTGCTTATTATATGAGGGATGCACCCACTTCGCGTATTAGCTTAATAAAAGAAGGAAAGCCCGAAATATGCTCTCTAAATTCTCCGAAAAATCGACGTTTAGTGATTCATTTTTGGATGCTGAATTGATTGAGACGGTACTGATTTCTACACGCTAGAGGCCCTAGGCTTCAAGGAGGTATTTTGGGGTAGATGATTATCCACAGTATCTCGGTTGCAGTGTTATCACCACCCCAGTCATTGTCAGAAGTGAATATGATGTTCGAGGCTTCAGAGAGCCTGGGTGTGTAGGATGACGTTTTCACCATACTTCTGGTTGTGAGTTCCGGGTCAATTGCTGCTCATTAAAGAAGGATATACGGAACGGAATGGGTATTGAGAAACGGATTTTTAATAATTTCTGATGGCCTCCATGTGAAGTAACATGGCTCATCAATTCTTGGACGTTGAATTGATTGAGACGAGATCCGAGCCGTTCTAAACCCTTGTGGTACTAAATACCTCATTTTTTTTTAGTTCTATGACGTTAAACATTGACGTTGTTTCAGAATAATTTCATTTTCATTTCACCAATCTCAAGATCGACTACATACCCACTCTCTACGTGGACGAGGCCAAATATCTGGGCATGATGCTGGACACAAAGATAGAGGGAGCACGTCAAAAAAGGAAAAAAATTGAACCCCGCTTAAAACTCGGAAAACTGTACTGGGTCATTGGCCGAAAATCTTCCATGGCCATCAGAAACAAACTGCTTCTGTACAATCAAGCACTTGATCCAGTTTGGGCGTACGGAGCGCAGTTGTGGGGCTGTACCGTTCCAACCAATCGGCAGGTCATTTAGAGATTCCAGAACTCAGTGCTGCGGTATATTACTGATGCACCATGGTACTTACGAAACAAAGCTCTGCATCGCGAAATTGAAGTGGACAGTGTAGACGACGTCGTCATGTGAAGAACAACTTGCAAGACTCAGATACCACGTAAACGAAGAAGCTGCGATGCTCCTTGAAGTATAGCAACTCGACGATTAAAGCGCCGGAAACCACATGAACTAATGTAGACAGTCAATGTGATGAAGTTCATAGAGACATGGGATTAAGTTATGAAACGATACAAAAATGTTGGTCGAACATGAATCAATCCAATTGTTGAATGATTCTGGACCTAATAAGCGAATGGACCGAGATATCTCAACAAAAAGTATTTCGAGGGTCGAACTATGGCCTTTTATTCTTCGAGAAACGAAGTGTTGAGTGTTTAATTGCGTACACCCCTTCTAGATTTATTGAGTAGACGTGAAACAACCATTCATCCTGTGTTAACGTCGGTACCTCCCTGCCCTGTATCCACGCGCACCGTGTCAATATAGACACGATGTATTCGAAATTCACGCGTTGCATGGTGCGGCTACAAAGAGCAAACATTCGGGAGGAAAGGAGTGGTGAAACCATAAATTGGGATGAGCGGGAATCCCTTTCGAAGCCCTTTCGAGTAAATATAGCCCACCCCTCGAACCAGCGCTTACCGGCGAATCGACTTCAGCATTCATGAAGTATGTAGCAGGAACGGTTCGGTCGGTCTGGAGCGCCAAGAGGAAGCTTAAACAAATAGCCAATTTCCATAGTGGGGCCTTGATTTACCGAGGGAATATCATATTGTGTCAAATCAGAGATTGCCATCCCAAGTGTGGGAACGATGGTGGAGAGGATTACGGACAGCCATAACCGGGACCCGAGCCAAGCAGGTGGATCTGCTGGACCTTTACCGCCTACGTTAGATTATTGGAGAGCCATTCCTTTCGATATTGCCATCCCACACAGGTGAGGAGTGATCTAAAGCAAAAGCGTTAATTTCCAAGCTTCCGCAACAAAAAAAATGTGTATTTTTTCCCCTTTATCGTTGGTTAAGGATTGTGTTCATAATGTGAAACTACAGCGTACTTACAACCTTAAAACGTATTTTTGTTTCGACATTTCTAGCTAAGTTTCTGAATTACCTTAAAAAATGCAATAGAAACCATTCTTTACGTGTGCCCATCTATATCCTGCTGTTATGACCTTCCTCACGCCATAAAATCGTCATTCTCCACTTCAGTCTATTAAATTCGCCCAAGTTCCTTCACTGCTGCCAGATCATAACCGTAAATATTCAGCTCGAACCTACCTCTTTTATTAATGTATCAATAATTTTATCTGATTGTACTCTCAAATCCTAAACTAATAGAATTGATAATGATAATGATAAATTATATAAAAGAATTCCGAGTGTAATGTAGGTGTCTGTCTGAAGTGCTCTGCGGATACTTTTTAGGAGTGCAGAATGTAAAACCAGACAAAAGGTTAACGTAGAGGCTGTGATTGTACAATATTTGAGTAGAAGTCTTTTAACTACTCTCTTTACAATCTACGATTGTTCGATCTTGGTTGGGCAGGATTGGAAATGAGTTGATCGCTTGAGAATATAATTTGTTTATGCTGCCTGTAGGTTTCTAACGGGCTGCACTTGAACCCAAGCAAATAATTACTACGGACAAGAGAAGAAATGCTTATACCTTCAGTTATTAACGATCGACAGCTCTTGGAAATTAAGCTTGATGAGGCTCTTGTAAAGCAGGCTTCAGAAAATTCAGTTTAATTGGCCACTCACGAAGGATAAAGCAGAAATGTAATAATTGAATGCTTACCGTCGTAATTCGTTCACGAAGGTACATTCTGGATTCTACTTATCAAGTCAATCCTGCCTGTGTTCCAATATAGTGGTGTGTAAATCTGCACTTGGGCTAGGTACCATTGGTGTTACCATCTGATTCCACTAATTAGCTATCGACAATTAAACGACGGCTGCTAATGTTACTGTTCTCTGATGAGCTCATTGTCGGTCTGTCGGCCATTGTTAGCTGGTACCTACCATACAATACACATCATTTGGCTTGCCACGGACATCGAACCAGAGCCGGCTTGTCATCAAGAGCTAACAACATAAGCGCAACATCCAAAATGATAAGGGAAATGATATTATGAGATATAATGTTGTATGGTTAAATGTTAAAGGTCGGGTTTCGCAAGTTTGTTCCCCTCAATTTTTGTGATAATATTATGTGGCCGTTCTTCTACACTGGTTGCGATTCATGTTTCCAACCAAAACCTATTTGGTCTGCAATTGTGTTTTAACGAGCCAGCAAGTTAAATAATAACACGATCAACAAGCACCCATTGTATACTCGTTCCTCGCAGTACGTTATAGGTATTAGGGACACCCATACTGTTACTACCCTTCTGAATGTAGTTGAAGAAAATAATAGTTCTTGCAAAGGCCTACTACACCGCGGTGACGATTGTTGGAGATATATTGGAGGTTCCTTCCTAAAACAGTTTGGTATAATACTCGTAGTTGCGTTTGGTTGGGTTTAGTCGAAAGTCATCGGGCATTGAATAGGAACACTGATGGCCAGCACTGGTCGAAAACCTTCGATTAGAGAAAGAGTGAATAAGTAATGAAGGGATTCAATCGTATGCAGATGAATTCGATAAAAATCGGCCTAAGCGTAAGTGCCTGGTCCGCGGAAGGAAAGGAGGGTGTGAGGAAATGTTGGTCTGAGGTCTCCCACACCAATTAACCTGAGCAGTTGGCTAGCAGACCAGGAGAGAGCGATGTGGTTACAAATTGATTCTCAACTTCGATTAAAAGGAACTTACTCCTCAACTAAACCGCCTAGTGGCAATTTACTCGGGACTTGGCTCAACTTTCACAATGGAGTCAAGCCACCCAAGCCAGGAGATGGGTACAAGATACGTAGATTAGATACAGATACTCACTCGAACTTTACTGATCACTCAGCAAAAATGTTCTTCCCACATCGATGCAACAAGTATTTTGTAGTGAAACGTGTATTTCGTGGACAAATGAACGGAGAATTCATGCATCAAGTTTGAATTGGGGATTTCAAACAAGTTTATCTCAGTCAGCACTGGAGTATGGCCGCAATTATTTTAAGGCAGTCGAAGGAACTTTTATTGGAATGAATAATGAAGATTTCCTCCTTAGGAAGGTGTGCTATAAACCGTAATGGATGTAAAATACTGGCGGGGATGTAAGCTTGAGGTACCATATTTCTCCAGTTGAGATAACGATCCACCGTCCTCAAAGCTTCTGAATGACTTTAAAGCGCCGTTTTATATCCTTATCTGTTGCTATAGAGGATCTACTAAGTTGTTTCAGGAGAGTTATACCCTACCAGCTCCTCCGAATAAGTGCTCATTAATCTCTCCAAGGCCTTTCCTCACGGGCTGAAGAAGGCGCTTTTAGGCTTTAGAGCTAGCGTCTTCTATTCTTTATCCAAAAGGCTCCTCCATCTATTTTGAGAGACATCAATTCCAAAGTAGTGAGAAATTACCTATTCAACTATCCTACGTACAATCGGTTTTCTAAAACATTCTCATTGCAGTCATCCACAAGTGACGAGGCCGATTGTTTTGCGGAGAATTTCATTAATCAGTCTCAAGATTGCATTTATTTAAAGTAGATCAGAAGCAGGAATAAACGTACCTGACGTATCCCAGATTGAGAAACACATGCACACGTCACCGACGTTATACGTGACGGAGTACTTTTGGAACCCGGTCGGCGTGTACACCTGAAACAAGACATTAATTATTCACGTTGATGATACAGTCAACCGTTGGATGTTGCGATAGGAAGGGGAAGTTGAACGACTGGCTCATGGAACACATGAAAAATATCTGCTTCTTGCCCTACCTGGAGTACGGTGAAGGAGGAAGAGTTGAGAAAGATTGCTGACCAGTGGTTCTAACGTAGGTTCATAAGGAAATTCAAAGAACTGAATAAGGATTTCTTTTTTGGAGGAGAGCATCCAGGTCCAAATCTTGACAGAAGGATAGGAGTCTGGATTCAGGATCTAATGGATGCGTAACTTGTCAACTAAATACAGCTAAGTTTGGAGGAGAGCTTCCAGGTTCGAGTCTGATAGGAGTTCTATATAATAAGCAAGTGCTGAAAGTAACTTGGTAGCTCTCCCTGCGTATATCCCGGCACTATACATGGTATAAGGAGTCGGCGTATTTTTCATTTGGATCATTCCCAGTATTCACTCAGTTACGGAAAATACATTCAAACGTCACATGGACATGGATTAGAAGAAGACGGTGTCATTCATGTGAGTTGGAGGTCTACGAATTCAAAGGTAAAATTTCCCTCCGACGGGAAAGATCAAAGGGACGGAATAAAAAGAAGTGCGATGTGAAGGACTTTAGTGCGATTGGTAGAAATGAAAAGCGGCCTAAGCTCGGAGAAACTGCTCAGATTATGAAATTCCAAGATGTGCACTAATGAAACATTGAAAAATACGACTACTGAGGACAATAAAAAAAATTGGGGTGTAAATACGGTGCGTTTCCTAATTTTTTTTTGGAAGTTTTGAACGGAGACATATCGAAACAAAACAGAGGCGAAATGATACTTGATGGAGAACGTACTACTGATGCTTCCGTGGACCGAGTCAATAAAACTCGGGTTGGATGGCTTTTGTATCCGTCGTTTTACACTCATAGAATAATTTGTTTGGGGTATTCATGAGCTGGATTCTTGGTAAGAGACACACACACGGTTCAGAAATAATTAACCCTCCACGAATTTACCTTCTTATGGAATGATGTGTTCGGAATCAAATAGGTATTGAGGTACTAGATTCCAATTTTTGTGCAAAGTACAAAATTATTGTGAGAACTTCCATGATTGGCAGCTAGTTAAATTTACATAACGTGATGGGTCTTGCATCTTGCATATTTTCATGATTTCAACTTTGGTTAGGTCCAAGCTGTTTTGTGGCCAGCTGACCAAACGTCGGTCAACATTTGAACGTTATTAAAACAAACAGTACACTCGGATGAGGGCATATTGATAAAACAAAAGCGCGTACACGCGTGTTTTTTTACGCTTCACACGATGGTTGGTCTTTTGTGCGTGTTCATTTTTTTTGGCTCACCGTTTCTGTTTTTTGTTTTTCACTGGATAAACTGAGGCATCAGTCAAATCCTAGATGAGTACAGAGTGCAGTTTGTTTGTACATCAAGTCATCTCTTCCGTGGATGGTGTAAGTCAACATGTTTATTGAATTCTGGTCAACCCTGTACATTAGCACCCCATACGAGTGGATTTTCATTCCCACCTACCAACTATTTAGAGAGGACATACTCGTGGGGGTTTCATAAGCCGCGATAGGTTGAAGTGAGAGACATTGATATTTCGGGAACCGTACCCGCGGTTCAACCCTTCTTCTGTCAATGCCCACCAAGAGATTTGATGAACAGCCTCAAAGAACTGGAAATCTAACACGCGGACGCCCATAGGTTTCATTTGAGCGAAACTGTTCATATTTGTTGAAAAATAGCAGTTTTCCTTCTTTCGAGTCAATTTCCTCTTTCATCACAAATCACACTACTTATCATCATTATGGATGAAAGTGAAAACTTGTTGAACTCGGAAACCTTTGAAAAATGGAAGTCAAGGCACTGATGCTGACACGTTCGTAAGAAATATCGGGCTTTCGTCTGATTGTGAGTTGAGTTATTACTGACGGCGGATTTCATATCTTCCCCCAACCCTGCAAAACCTGACATCCTTTCGAAGCTCTTTATATCTTGGGTTTATATCCTTCGGTGATGGGTGGCAGAAAATTCTTCACGTCTAGAAAACATTTTTCCTTCAGTTCCTTATCTTCCTCTTCTAATAAGAATAGTCGGATTTGTCGATCGCCCGCTCGAAATGACGTAGGATAAAGTTGGCCCTTCGATTCGCTTGCAGAATTCATTTCCGACGAATCTACGTTCGTGGTACCTCGTGTTCTCAGCTATACACCTAAATAAAAACGAATGGGTTTTTTTATGCATCATCACACGCCGTTCATCCAATCGCCATGAAACTTCAGGAGTCGGTTGAGTTTGGTCTTCTTTTTCATCCTGTAGATTCCCCTCTGATCGTATCCCACGCCGTTTTCCATTTAACAACCGCGTACTGGGTTAACAACCGGGAAAATGGCAAAATGGTGAAACCCCTCCGGAAGAACGCCTTGACGAAAAAGTAATGCCTAGAATGATGTTTTTTATGGGAATCTGCCGATAGCACTCAGATCAGTAAACCGAAGAGGGTTCTAGCTACTTTGGTACGGTTGTTCTTTCAAACCGACTCGTGAGTAGTGATGCGACATCGACATCGATGTTTTGAAAACATCGATGTTTTCCGGTAAACATCGATGTTTTTAGCCTCGATGTTTCAATAGCGATGTTTTTTCAACATCGATGTTTCTTACCAATGTTTCAATAGATGTTTCAAGTTTTAAATTCGAATATTTTTCTACTTTTTGGGTGAGTACCATGACGATTTTTTCTTTAGTTTACGTATCCCAAGGTGTCGCAGTTGCAGTAACTCATTGAAAGAGCCACCTTCAGCTACCTGTCCCCGTCACAAGTTGGCCAAGGCAATGAAAAAGTAAGCGCCTCGCAGCTCTCATCCCACCATCTTCCTTAACACAACAACAACAACACCGTCTAGTCGCTTGTCAATGTCAAGTGATTGTATTGTTTTCATGTGACAGTGATGATATTAATGTCAATATGCCTCCAAAAAGTGCAGTGGGGAAGTTTTTTGAGAGAATTTTGGGGACTGCATCAACGGGTAAGCTGTGCCACAAATCTCTGAAGACAAGTGGAAACACTTCCAATTTATTGGGACACAAATAGTTATCCACAAACCCCAAAACATCGATGTTCTGGAACATCGATGTTTTTATCAACATCGATGGCGGATTTTAAAAACATCGATGTCTAAAAACATCGATGTTTTCTATCGATGTCGCATCACTACTCGTGAGAACTGAAGCTGCTTCACAGCGTATTGCGTAGCTACTAAACTACTATAACTTTTCTTAGCACAGACCTCACAGTTAGGCATGTTATTCCCGAACCTCAAAAATGTGCTTTTGGTTGGTTATTCCTTGAATAATCAACCTATGTTTTCATGATAATGGTCAACCTCTCCGATTCGGCTCAAATTTTTTTTCTGGACGTTTCATGGTGTCTGGATCAAAAAAGGTCAATGTCCGTCCGCCGTACGCCGTACACCGTCCATTGTCCACGTCGTTTTTGGTAGTAGAAAAATTTTCTAAAAATCTGAAATTGGGGTCAGGGGTCTGTTCCCGGCCTAGAACGATCCTCAAAACATTTCAGCCCGATCGGACCAAATTTGGGCGGGGTAGGGGTCAAAATGTGTTTAGGCTAGGTGAACCCGAGCAGAAGGAATCGATAAAGATGTTGCATGGTAACGTACTAATTCACCTGAAATGTCCTCAGATAGACTGAAGCTTTTCAAAAGAATCACACACTCGTGCTCCAATATCCAATATTCAGCATTACGAGGAAAAGTGTTAAAGGTAGTGGCGAGAGAACACCAACAAAGATCAACGGCTATTACGTGAGGTTACTCAGAGGGGTTGATACCGAAAAACGCTAGAATAACAATGCTCTCCGGCTATACCCAGTTACACAGAGCACGAAACGTGTGGAAGGGCGAGAGTTCTTGTGCATTTTCCTAAATTAAACCTCCCGGGGACCTAACTCATTTTATTCGGCTCACGATTTCAAATGGCCCAGTTGTGGAATAAGAACCGACAAAAGCCGACATTGGAACCTTTCGTAACTTATTGTGAAGAAATACTGGCTACTCATTAGCTATTGCACAATGAGACCAGCGTATTAGTACGAATCCGGCTCTCAGGCGTGGAGATCTGGTACTTGAAAAAAAAAAAAAAAAAAAAATAATAAAAAAAAAAAAAAAAAAATAATAGCGAATGGAAATCAAACTCACCTCTTCACCTCACTACCTTGGGTACAGCTGAAGACAAATAAGGAAGAAATGGCCTCCTCTGATGAGGCTCTATGTATGTAATGGACAAAGAAGGGCTACTGCAATAATTTAAAAACAAGGAATAACCAACCAAAACAAAACACAAGAATAAACCTAGTTTCTCTGTGGGAAAGTTTGAGTTGTTATTCATCTTCGTATGTAAAAAGCGATTCATCTTTGTGATAGAATTGAAACTAGGAGGGAGCAATACAGTAAACGTTTGTAACAATATATTTTTCGTAAGCAGCTTCAATTTCATCTTGAGAAGGCCCTTTAGCTAGAAAAACACTGAAACAGGGGTTTTCAGTGAGATTTCAAGTAAATTGGATCGCTTCGAAGAAACGCTGATTCATTCAACAATACCTCCTCTTTCAATCCGCCATAATATCGGAACGATAAATGTTCGAGAGAAAGACCGTTCCCTCTGCACATATGAAACCCATTCAAGTTAATTTACAACAGAAAGCGGCGGTACACAGAAATTGCATATTCAGGAAGAGTATTCGATATGGAATCACCCTCAGGCGTAGCTGGACCACGTGCCTACCCATTAAAATCGATTTGAAGTACAGAGCGGACAGCTTGATAAATACTCACCGAGTGCGGTTTATACGCGTTCATCGAGAAACACTATTGCGGCAAACATACGGGAAATCTCTATTGCTTATTTACATCGTGAATGCCAAGTTCTAGAAACGATGATACTGACTTTTTTCTCCGTTCGATAACTCTTGAGGAGTATGATTTTGGTATTCTACCGTAAAATCGTTCAGAATCATTTTTTGATTATTAGGTACTCTAATACCGTAGGTACCTAAATAAAGGCTTAAAACAAACCCTATGAATACCAGAAATCTCCGTGTATATCGAAACAAAACCTATTTAAGGCGCATTACTTTGCGAGCATTAAAAAAACTCACGTATAAAAAATAACTGTTTTCACTTAGTAAATGGCTAATTGAAATCACTCATGACATGCTTCATAGTAAATCTCATCAACTATCAAAGCTTCTCACGGCAATCTGTAAAGTTTATAGTCAGAGGTGGGAAATCGAAAAACGTGATTTCTTAGCAAGTTCAAAAATCTGCAAATTCTTACACACGGGTTGGTTATTCCTCGAATTGGGAAACAGTGGGTGTGGCGGGTCCCAGACCCATTCCAATCGATTCAGGGTCCAAAATTTAGTGGAATATGATACCCCACACGCCTAGGCACCAGAAATCCTGTCACATACAAAATGGGTGGATACATACCCAATTTGACCCATAACTTCTTCCAGTGGGTGCCAATCGTTCTGGGACCCATTTAATTGGATTCAGCGTCCAAAATTTAGTGGAAAACTATACCCCACACGCCTAAGTAGCAGAAATCCTGAAAACACATATTCAAAATAGGTAATAAATACCCAATTTGACCCATAACTTCTTCCAGTGGGTGCCAATTGTTCTGGGACCCGTTTCCTTGGATTCAGCGTCCAAAATTTAATGGAAAATGACACCCATAACCACAAATAACCACAAATCAACACCGCATCTCCCCCAAAAAAATCCACGACTAGTGTTGCTAGTGACTTTAAGGTTGATTGTGATGCATGGTCACTAACACTTTTCTCATTCCCGAAAGTGATGGACGCACATATAAAACATATTATTAGTAGCCATATATCTATATTTGTGATTAGTCAAAACGTAAAGCACGATTAACAGTTAGTTAAAAAACAGTTGCTTTATATTGCTGAATGTATGATTTTGAAGCTAAAACATGAATGTGGTTGTCTCCATGTTTTTTTTTCCTGCCATAGAATCGACATCAATAGTTTTATAATGGATTTAGGTGGCATGGATTGTCATCACTTATTCTCAGATTTTGATAAACCATGTCCTACAGTATAAATGTGGCAATCTATCGAGAGCAGGAAATGATAATTATTCCTCTTCCATGTTAATGTTTTGATTTTAAGGAAAAAAAATTCACTCTTGCTCTCCCTTCCAAGCTGTGGTAGGCTTAAAACGTAATGAATGTTTGTAATTTCATCAACAAAAACTGCTCAGAACTGTCACCAGATGACATGTCAGCAGACGAGAGCGAGGTTGAAGGTAAGGCTTATTTGGCTCGTAAATTAATATTGATCCTTGGGCTGAACAGCCCATTTCCTTGACGATGTGTAATACCAAGCAGGGCGATAATGGCTTTCTGCTTCACATAAAGGTCAAACATCTCATCCATTCATGTTCATTCCAAACCATAGCGTTTATAGTGGATGGAAAATTTATTACGAGCACTTAGCAAGTTTGCCAACGTTGGTACACCTACATGTTGAAAGGGTGGCCAGAGGGACAGTCCTTTCTTGTGCTCCGAGGTCATGGTGGGGGGATCGAGCGGAATTCAGGCTTGTGTTGACTCCCTTGACGGATGATGAAGCGCCACGTCGCTTTTCAACGTCCTAGTGATAAGATGTCGCCTTTTACCCTAGTTGATGATTATTCTGACTGTCCAGGTCCTGAGATCATCGCGTCTGCACGTTCGTAGTTAACAAGTAATAGCGAATTTCAAGATTGGATTTTCAATGATTTAATTTTTGCAGAGGATGTTGATTACCTACTACATTTTTAACGCTATATCGATGGCATGGTAAGGGTGTAAATGGGTTTTGTGATTTTTAGTGGAACACTTTTCACTAAATACGTACTTGACGCTGAATCGTTGAAAATGGATCCCATACCGTTTGCCACTTTTTATGGATACTGAAACCGATGGGCTAAATACGTGACGTAAAATTATAGGGTAATTTGAAAGTTATATAATTATTTCCTTAATTACATACTGTGGGGTTCGAAGATGCGCTTTCGTTTTCTAAAAAAGGTAATCCATTGTGGAATAATTTTTCCATTTTGTTAGTAAGCTTGACTGTGTGCTCACTAATGGTGACCCTTCACAAATATGGTGTGGTTATCCTGAAGGGTTCTGATGTATTTCTCAGAAGTTAAAAGCGCGATTAACGTAATAAATTGAATGTGGAAGAGGAAGACGACGTTTTTATTAACGCTGGAAGGTAGGGTTTAGAGAAAATGGGGAAAATGCAAATATGTTCTGCGACGACCAAGGACGTGACGTATAAGGGGATAGAACGACCGCACACCTGCTGCCCTTTTTAAAATAAATTCAACGAGGTAGAGGTCGACAGCCACCTCTTGCGCCTCCTGGAACCTCCTTTTTTCCTTCATTCTGACAACCTGACCCCCCATAGAACATTCATGAAGGTAACCATCAAGAAAAATCCTCGAAACGCGTATTAAATTTGTGTATTCACAAAGTGTTTCAAGAGTGGAGGAGTAATAACGCCCTCGATGCACTCCAAACTTTAGATTTATTTCTCTATTTCAAAAAGAGGTCTCGGCGCCACTCGCTCAAAAGAATTTATGGAGAAGCTACTGTAAAATAATTATTCGCAATGAGGAATTTTCCATACTATGAATAGAGGCGTACAGACTGCTAGATGTTCTTAGGCACAACCTAACAAAAGCAGACAGGCTTGTTTGCAAATGAGTCAAGCTGAACTGACGCCCAAAAGTTTAGCGTGGCTTAAAGTTTTGTCTGTTTTTTTTTTTTTTTTTCAACCAGGAAAAGTGATGATGAATTATTGAAATTCTATCAAAACATTTTAGAACTGAAACTGACCTCTTTCGCGGGGAGGAGACAATCGAGAGCGAACAAACTTGGCACAAGTTCAGAAACCTCCCTTGTTTTGTTTGGTGGCGTCCTTATCAAAGTGCCCTAATGTCAACTCGTGTTGAACAGCGCCAACTACTAAGTTGTCTCTCTCTCGCCAACTCCTCCAGCTCGCACCCCGTCATTCGCACACTCAGTCTTTGGCCACTAATTGGCAATTCGTTCGGTACAAAGCATCCTAAACTGACGGGAACTACCCGAATCCGTATGTCCTTGAAGTCACATCAAACGACGCTGCTTCGTGCAAATTGAGCGTATAAGTTGATAACTGCGTGGTAACACATAATTATCAAATTAGTGTATCGGAGGGAGCTGGGGTTGTGAGCTTCGTCGAAATGTTTGCTACTTTGTTCGTCCAGGTTGATGTCAAATAGAGGAAAAAGTTATAAAAGAGATAGAATTAAAACAATACGTGTCACTTTTTGCCTTCATTGGCGCTACCTGATGGAGAGAGCATACTTGTAGAACGGAAGGTCGACATCGTCTTAGATGTGGTGTTCGCGTTATATTTCCGTACTTTACCAAAGGATTTACATCACGAATCGCACGTAAGATGGTTGTATAAAAGGGTTTTTTTCTCTTAGGCTACTTTCATATTTTAGGTGTACAGTTATTGTTCGTAGAATAATACACCTTTGTCCTCGACTATCGACAATTTAACTTTTTCTCTCAAAATGAAGAGCCTAAGAATGATAATGTAAACCATTAAGAGGATATTTGCGTTTTTCCAAATTCCACGGAACTGTAATAATTTTAAATCTTCGCCTTAATGAATTGGAATCGAACTCAGGTATGAAATGGCACCGTAAAAGTTGATGATGACAAATTTCTCGGTGCTCCAAGTGGACACGTCAAATCCGTCATCAACTTCTGGGAAATACTTGAACACACTTCCTCCAAAACACGATTTTACGTTCGCGCGGAAGCAAGTTTTCTTGTAGGCATCCGAGGGCCACTCGTGTTGCCTTTACCACATCTCACCTTTTTGTGTAGGTACCCAGTGACTTAATCATTGTTCTACAACTCACCAGAGATGAACATTTGTTACTGCGCCTGAGGAATCTCAAGTGAAAAGTACTCCCGAAATTATCGCACCTCCCCCCGGTCGGGAAACAGTAGTACGGTAGCTTTAATGAGTTTAATCAAGGCGAACCTTGGTTTTCATTACCACTTGACGCATGTTCCAAGCGATCCCCTTCCTTCCTTTGAGTTAATGAAAAATACTTGGAATGTGCCGGTTCTGTCGGCTCCCAGCTGAGTGGTCTTCCCTCGCTCACCTTAATAATACGTAATAGTTCTTGAAAGAGTATGACTGGAATGGCGTGATCTCCTCAGCCCTACATTTTTTAATTAAATTGCAAACTAGCAAGAGAGAGGAAGAGACAGAGAGAGTGAGAGAAATTAAGGCAACTTTTGCCTTTGGAAAAAAATGTGTTAGTGGCGTGTTAAATTAGATTTTCAGCTCATATCCCAATTATGAGGTCTTAAACACCCGCTGAAATGGGGGTAGAGAATCACTGTCGGAGTACTTTTTGAAACGAAAAGTAGGGAAAAAGCACATGTTAACGCCAACTTTCGTCACTCACTGATTTTCTCTGTGCACTTGTGAGGGAGATAAATTAGGCATGTATTTGGGTTTTTCAACAAATTTGTTGGGTAGTTGAGTTGAGCACAATAGTCATGAGACTCATCGTGCTATCGGTGATCGTTCTAACGTCCTCTTATACACCCTAAGAAACCGAAAGTACTCGATAATTTACACCCTCATAGAAAATTTAATGATGAGCTTTAATGAATCATCAATCGTTATGAGGTGGATTCTTCAAAGATTTATATATTCGCAGTAAACTACTGCCAACCGTCGATTAATTCACCTAAAATGTAAACAAAATCGTATCGTCAAGTTATATCCCTCCTTCAAGACCGCATGTAATTGCGGGTTAGTATCACGAAAGTAGGCAGCACCCGCCTCACACGATTACGTAGAGTAGATTAATTCACCATGAACGAATGCAAGCGTCATTAAATTCATCATTCTTTGGAAAAATTATACTGAGCAATGTAGACATATTTAAAAATTACTTGGGTTTGTGGAAAAAAAAGGATCATTCGATAACAAATAAATTTTTGCTGTGAGATTATTGGCGAAGTTTTTTTCTCAGTCAATCAGAGTTTTATCTAATCTTATTCAAACAACTGCTGGAATATTAAAAAGGTGTTCAAAATCATTTGCATCTTCGCATTACGTTTCACCCTTCCTTA
The DNA here is from genome assembly GCA_019603395.1 of Cyrtorhinus lividipennis. NCBI lineage: Eukaryota > Metazoa > Arthropoda > Insecta > Hemiptera > Miridae > Cyrtorhinus > Cyrtorhinus lividipennis. Next base: position 9,767,128 of record CM034003.1, on the reverse strand, counting down.
CCCTTATGAGGCGCTCAAGCCTTTATCTTCCGTCTAATTCTACGCTCAATTATCAAACCACCCTCCTCTTTTCGCCCATCTCAAATGAGCTACCCAGATTATCATACTAAGCCTTCCTTTCTCCGAGACGATGCGATGTCACAAAGTTAATAGCTGTGCTCTTTCTAGTCCGACTTCATTAGGGCGCGTACTTTAACTACATGCTAAAAATAACGAATAAAATTCTATTAAATCCTTTCGTCACTTTATATTCAGGGAGTTAAAAACAATTTTAGTTCCCTTGTTAAGCTCTCAAGAAAGATCTACCATGATCTTTTGCACGGAACTTAATTGTGTATAGGAAAAGGACTTCATTAAATGAGACCAGTTTCATCAAATTCAAGTGCTTTCACTCAAAGTTGGATAATTTGTAATAATTACTACCGGGCACTAACGTTCTCATGACTTCCTTCTGGAATTTATTTGATCATTTTTTGTAGGTCATCCTACTTCGTTAATAATAATAGAAGTTTGGGGTTCGTTGAGCTGCAATAGCGAACATTGGAGTTCGCACGCTTAGAACCGAAACTGAAACGGTTAGGTGAGAAACGACAGCTTGCCCATGGTTACAAAACAGACGTGGTTTATGGAAGGCTCATGTAGTGAACCTCCTCTCGCTCAGAGGATCTTTCCACGATCGACCGAACAGCCTTGGTAAAGAAGGTATTATGGTGCACGTCACAGGAGAAAGATTTAGCCACGAAACAATAATACAATAACGAACAACAAGTAATAATATTCTGTTCGGTCATGATGGAAAGATTATATGAGTTTGGTGTGGACAAACACTAATAGGCCACAGGACTATAGTAGGATTCCCGCATGCGAAAAGGTTTAGGAATTGACAGGAGTCGAGTTCATTAAACCTCCCCACCAGACTAACTGGGCGTTGCGTCCCTTTTCCCCGTGAGAAAAGGGAATTACTGCAATTCCACAGTTTCTCTTTTCGTTACTTCAAACTCCAAGCTGCTCCACTGCCTCTCCTCACTCTCTTGCTATTGTCGATCTCGGGGGAGGCCTGAATGTCCTGAAACGGCATTTTCTCTCCAAAGAGAAGGGAACAGTCGGCTCCGATGAGAGCAACGCCGCCTCAAGCACGCCTGGAATCCCCATAGACATTATTTATTAAAACCTAGAGGGGGCTCGTAAAACTAAATGAGCCAAAGGTGAAAGGTGGAGTTGAAAACGTTCCATCGAACCGGCTGAGAGGCTTCCAGGTCCCCATAACCCGAACAAATAGTTGGCCCGTAAGCGCGTGGGAGCGTTTCCCGCAACGCCGGATCTGAACTTGGGAAACATTTCATGAATGCCCGGTTCGAGACTTACCTTTGGTGAATTCAAGAAACCGAATGCTCAGCGAGTGCGAGCACGTGATGGAACCGCAACGAATTGACTCCATACTTAATAGTTGATTAACCACAGTTACATTCTACTTTTATGTGTACCAGGATCAGAAACATCCAAGACCAGAATGGTGTGGAGATCAATAGGTGGTCAGAGTAACAGAGAAACATCATTTTGTCGAGATTAGAAATGCAACTATGAAACGCTGTGCCCCATTGTATCACGATGTATTGCCTCACTCAGCTCGTAAAAATCTGTCAGGCAAAAGAGATTGAACGTGACAACTGCTTTTTCCCAAGGGGAACTTCTTTCAATCAGCAGTTTATTACGAAAATCCTCATAAAAAAACTTATTGAATTCTTGAGTTTACCACTAATAAATTTAGCATTTAAATATTTATCAGTGCGCATTAACTTTTCATGTTACTACAATTCAAATTACAACACATTTAAATTAAATTTCCATTTCATATTATACTCAAATTCAACCTTCGAACACTTGTGGTCTCGAACATTGTGAGTGGTCCAAACAAATGTTCAACTCTAAATATCGCTGACAAATCCAGCGAGCAACGAGAAATTTAGTTTTTTTTTTTTTTTTTTTTTTTTTTTTTTTTTTTTTTGTCACGATTCTATTTAGACTAGTGCTCAAGACCACAGATATATTTCGAATTAGGCTTTTGGATTCTTAAGGATACCTCTTTCCTTAACTTGAGCTTTCTCCTACCCCCCTCATCCATTTTTCCTATTCACAGGAAGCAAGATCCAACCAATATTGAAAATACCAATATTGAATCAACACCAGTTACTGTATATTTGCCTACATGTTATCTAGGCCTTCATGATAAAAACACCTTTTGCCAAATAATTTCTTCCTAATAATGGTATTTACTTTTCAATTTCATCAACAAAGGAATGTACTAGTACATGCCTATATTAATAAGGGTAGGGGGCATGAATGAGGGCCTATAAATAAAACTGATGAAGTGTGTTTCATTCACACGAACTGAACGCGTGATGGTTTCTGTTGGTTCTTTCTAAAAAGTATTTATCGTTGCTATTTTGTTTTTCCAAGATATAATATCAATATCAGAAAACTCAGAAGTGCAAGAACAATGCTGCTACAATATATACGTTTTACGGCTTCAAAAGGAACGAGTTTGAGACCACAAACCCTGTCACAGTTTCACCGGGAAACAATTTATACTGTAATCAGCCTCGTTGTAAAGGTTATTAGCTCGTATAAACGCATTGTTGGCTGGAATGGTAGGTTATGGCTCACTGTTGAAAAGATCGGTTTTCCCTCCTCTTGAATTTGGGGATGCGTGCTACCTTTTCAAAACGGTACAAACATTCAGCTTGTTTTGGGATCTAGACCGCTAATATTTCAAACAGTTGCTATCCTTTGAATGAGTCATAAACAATTTGAAAACCCCTATGATCTCAAGCAATAAAGCGTCCAAAATCCAGTTAAATGCAATTCCCTACAAGCATAGGTCCATTAAAATCTCAAAAATCCATTATCGAATTTGTCCTAACTCTCACTCACACGCTGCCTCAATGGATGGATATCGATTTAGAAAATGGTACCTCGATTCGATTCGAGAAAAAGCTTGAAAAAAAGTTTCTCTACGAAATATTCGTTTTTAAGAAAATGTTGACAAGTGATAACGGTCCGGTCGGTGGATGGACGTTCTTATGATTTGGGATATAAACACCGTAAATTGAATTTCATTTTCCGAGAGACCTGCAACCAATCTGCATGAGCACGCTATGTGGCGTGAACCGTGTTCATTTAAGGAAGGACGGGGATGCATATCAGTTCGCGAAGTTATTGGCACTTTTGGCGAGCTTTTGCGATGTTGAGCCGCTGCTCAATACTCCCGCAGAGATCAACAAAAACGGAAATGATCTTGATAGGAAGGTTTCGTCGAAGGTTCAAATCAGGTGAGATAAGATGCTCTTCACCATGTGTGAACAACTTCTAATCATGAGGAAATGCTTTAAAGGAATAAACTCGTCCGGTAGATTCAGCGAGGGTCCTAACTATATGGAATTCGCGGCATTTATACACAGCCTACCAGGCAAACAATAACGCAGATAGTAACGTTATTACAGTTGTAACAAGGTACCAGGCCGACCAAGTTGTATCATAGGAAGGGTGACCACAAAAATGCGGAAGCTTGCGGGCTCCGACGCACAGTGGAAAATTATGGATTGTGCTATGAACCTTGCTGTTCCCCTCTCGTACCCATACAACCCTACCATACCCTGCTCTAAATCTCACAAGGAGGGAATCGTTCGACAGTTCATGCAAGGCGAAGAGTCAAGGAACAACGGGCAATGAGAAAATGTTGTATAGTTGGTCACCTAGTTTTTCATCATAAACCATCGCATCGCCGTCATCGGACATTAGCTTAATTTGATCAAGACACCTAGAAGCGCCCAGAAAAATTTTTTGGGCCGAATCGGAGTGATTGGATTTCTGCATGAAAACATATGTTGATTATTCGAGGAATAACCAACCAAAAGAGGGCTTAATAACAAATTCCGTTCAATACACACACAATACAATTTACATTGCCGCTTGAAGATCTTCTTGGTCAACTTTCATTTGTGAATCTGTATGTTTCTCGTTAAGGTCGTTCTGAAATCCACCCAAGCAGAGATGACAACACTCAACTTGCTGAGGGTAGGTATTCTACCGTTTGTGCCCTTAACTGAGTAAACTTGATGCTTTTACTCCCAGATGCACTAATCCGGGGCTAAGATTAAGCAAGCTGAGCTTATTCGATTAACTCTCATCCACCAAACGATGGGCCGCCACCAGGGATGGGCGTGGAATCCCAAACTCTGCCGTTTCCATGACGACGAATCCCCCCCCCCCTCCCCTCATATTCTGGTGCCCCACTTACCACCTTCACAACGGCCTATTGCCCTTCCACCTCCACTCATAAAGAGTTGAATTATTATCCTTAGATTTAGCTTTTCCGGTAGGGAAGTTCGGGGGTTCGTATTCTCGGCGCGTTTTCACTGAGCTCTTTCCAAGTTCAAAGGAGCCGGATCGCTGGACTGGATAGAGAACATCCAACGTTCTCAATCAATTCGGCCTCTTCAGGCGGGCAAATGCCTCATCGCAGTTTCTCCAGTTATACTGACGCACTGAGCGCATTTTAAATTGATTTGTTCAGAAAGGTTAACAGATTTCTGAGATGTTCTGCATGTTTGTAGAGGAATTACTATGTATTGTTTATAAATGCGAGCATTCAAAAAAATATTCGTAAATGATGCACGAATCTATATTGTTTTCAACACCTCGCAGCAGTCAGGTTGCTTACAATGAGTATAAGCGATTGTGTCGGCAATTCAGAGACCCATATAGAAAAATTAAATTACATTCGCGATAAGGATTGCGGCTTCACTAACTCGTTCCACTTGAATTTTCATTTTTCTAAAGTCAAGAAAGTGAACGATTATATTTTGTAAATAATATTCATTACAGAAACCAGAAAAGAGGCTAATGCCACCACTTTAAGCTGATCTGTATAAATAGAGATGGGCTTGGCTCTACAAATCCGGGTATGGTTTGGTTTATCATTCTCTGAATAATAACTCCATGTTTTTATGCCCCACGTTTTTTTGTCCAACCACAACAGCCAGAGGTATGATATGGGTCAAAGTTGGTATTTTGAAAACGTTTTTCGAGATTTTAGAAGACCTAGTAGTGTCGGGTATCATTTCCCACTAAATGTCGGTCGCTGAGTTAATTACGATGGGTTCTAGGAGACGTGAGAGAAATGATGGGGACAACTTTTTTTCAGCTGTAGGTACACAACATTTAGAAGTAAATTACTCCGAGGACAGGGTCGGCTCACCAAAACTGTTTATAAAATGAAAATATACAACGGACAACGCTTGAATTTTAATATTTGATAAGTTATTAGTAAGGGGCCATGAATTTGTCTGGAGGGTTTGTAGAGGCTGAGAAAGAGGCATAGCTAGCCAAATAGGCTGTGCGCGGTAGAACGGCTTTATCTTGTTTATAAGACGCCCAACACCATAATTATAGACCTCCCTCCCACGACAAAGCGTAGCAGTGGAACCATCATACAGTCAAATTTGTTTAGTTATGTATAGCTCTAATACCGCATTCAGAATTCAGGCCCCTACTTTACTGAAAAACTACCCGAACTCTCACTCTCCTCCATAGATCCTGCAATTAACAGCCTTACCGTGTACCTACTTGGAAATCATTGAGTAAAGACGACAGGTCACCATTTCCCACAATCCCTTTCCCGCAGTTTCGTTTACATCAGAATGCAGTAGTGACTTCATTTTTCCCACAGAAATTGAAGAATCTGAGGAAAAACAAATGCAAGGCAGCAATGAATTCTTAATTGTAAAAATCTGCAAATTCTTACACACGGGTTGGTTATTCCTCGAAAAGGGGGAAACAGTGGGTGTGGCGGGTCTCAGACCCATTCTAATCGATTCAGGGTCCAAAATTTAGTGGAATATGATACCCCACACGCCTAGGCACCAGAAATCCTGACACATACAAAATGGGTGGATACATACCAATTTTGACCCATAACTTCTTCCGGTGGGTGCCAATCGTTCTGGGACACACATCATTGAATTCAGCGTCCAAATTTTAGTAGAAAATGACCCCACTCGCCTAAATCACCCAAAATCTCGAAAATCCATTTTTCAAAAACACATTTTGACCCCTACCCCCTCCAAATTTGGTCCGATCGGGCTGAAATGTTTTGAGGACCCATCTCGGCAGGGAACAGACCCCTGACCCAAATTTCAGATTTTTAGAACATTTTCTACTACCAAAAACGGCGTGGACAATGGATGGCGGACGGCGTACGGCGTACGGCGGACGGACATTGACCTTTTTTGATCAGGACATCATGAAACGTCCAGAAAAAAATTATGAGCCAAATCGGAGAGGTTGACCATTATCATAAAAACATAGGTTGATTATTCAAGGAATAACCAACCAAAAAACTACGAAAATCAGTACATTAAGCCGTTTGTGCCCTAGTTTGCCGGTTTACCGTGACTTCTTTAGTAATTATTCGAATCAAGTTCAATAGAAGAACAAATAATATTAGGGATTTATTTTCTTGCTTCTGCCTTTATCCCCCTCCTCCTTCTCTCGCGACATTTGATTCGTCCACACACAATTTCTTTTACGCTTAGAAAGTTGTGGGGCAACCCGCACCCTTTATTTCATGTTTCAGAGAACAAGACACAACAACCATGCGATATTACGGGCAAAGGGTACAAAACAATACTTGAACAAACGGTCATAGTTGAATACTTGATTGAAGTATTGATCGTAGAGGTACTACGCGTTCAACCTATTTGTTGCGATTGGACTGCACTGTTCTCATACGTTGAACGCAGGATCGGAATTAGGAAGCCCGCAATACGGACTCATGACTATGATATTGTGCGGTGGAATGGAGACGGCGTATTAATCGGGGTCCATGAATTCCCATCACCCTTCTGCTCAACTGTAGTGGAGGGGAATCGCTCGCAGGCTTATCGATTTAATTGTTTTCTCTGTGGAAAGTTGGTTCCAACACTTCAAGGTGAAGAGTTGGGGAGAAGAGGGAGGCAATAATTCACGGCTCTGCGATGGGAAGCTGTGATCACGGGATTTGGTACTGCTCCACGACCGAGGACAACAGCACATCCCCAACACACTTTCCCGCTTTAAATTCTTGATGGGCCACCCTCAACAGACCACATCGGCCTCGCCGTTCGACATTTTAATCGAACACTTTTTTTTTCTTTTGCGTAGCTGTATGTTTGTACTGACCGTTTTTTCGCTCTTCTTTCCATTTTCCGTGATACTGTGTGTTATTCTCCTCTTTTTCTCTTCTCTTCATTCTCCTCTCTCGCTCTCTCTCACCCCTTTCTGATGATTTCTTCTTTTTTTGTCTTTCCTCTTCCATTTCGATCCATTCAACCTCGATAAACGCATTCGATATTCAATGACCCGAACAGAATCCGCCGCCTCCTCTTCGGAGTCACAAACACCGCCACGCTATACCCAATCAGGAGACCAGGTCGAATTTCCATTTTTGATTGACTCAACCGGTTTTCTTCCCACGCCAGTTATTTTCCCTCGTGTGAGCGAAGTAGCTTGGCTTTCGTCGATTCCCACACGGATTTACTGATGCTTGAAGCCTTACTGAGATACGATTGAGAGCGTTTCAATCTCAGAGACATTTCGGAAATTCGCTGAATTGTAATGTCTTAGGGTAACGGTCAGTCAGGTAGTATTTTGGTATACAGTCGGAGTTCTCGCTAAGATTCCTCAATGCCATCGAGATTATTTTGGGAGAAAATATAGCATACTTGACAAATCAGAGTCAAAATATGCATGTAGTAGGAATTGGTGCAATGAGACGCTACAAATATCTTAGTCCGCGCGTTTCATAAAACTCTCTCCGTACTGCACTTGATAAAAAACGTTCACATCGAAAATTCATTATACAAATGGCAGACCAAGAAGGAAAAGCCATCGGTATCATTAGCAACGCAAAAGGGAGAGCTAAAGAAACGACGAGCTAAAACGGGACCCTACAGCATCCGAGACAAGGGATAGCCGGTGACGATAACCTTGTTTCGGGACTTTCCCCTAAACTTTAATGTATTCCAAGCCTCAGGGTCGGTTGTGTTCCGTTGATCACTCAGGCGGCGCTCATCGCTAAATAATAACCACCAGACTCTGTGACATCGGCATAGCCATACGACTGCAGTATCGCCCGATATCGTCGGCATTGCGTCTTATTACCCGAGCGCTGTCAATTGACATTCAATGCGTACAGCCTCGGCTCCATACGACTAGGATTCGGAATTTACTAGCTGCTCTCATTCTAAATCAAATTTCACGGAGATGTTACATTATACGGTTAGAGCATTTGTTAGGTAGCTTCAAGTATTTCATTCCAGCTTTCATTCAAAAAACCTTTACAAAGGCAAGTAAAATTTTTATTCAGAGACCTTCAATATCTGAGTTCCTTCTTATCAACGATTGACTTTCATACCAATATTTTCATGGCCGTACTTGTGCTAGTAGTTCGTAATTATTTTTAAAAACTCTCTTTAAACACTCTCAACGCGGGCCTGAAAAAGCTATCATCGCCCCAGACGGATTTTTGGTTGGTTATTCCTTGACCAATCAACTTATGTTTTCATGCAAAATGTCAATCTCTCCGATTCGGCCCAAATTTTTTTCTGAGCGTTTCAAGGTGTCTACATCAAAATAAGCAAATGTCCGCCCGCCGTACGCCGTCCATGCCGACTTTGGTAGAACATTATTTAAAAATCTAAAATTTTGGTCAGGGACGCGTTTCCGGCTTTAGTTGGTCCTCAAAACTTTTCAGGACCAAATTTTAGTGGGGGAGGGGGTTCAAAATGTGTTTTTCGAAAAATGGATTTTCCAGATTTTGGAAATCTAGGAGTGGGTATCATTTTCCACTAAATTTTGAACGTTGAATTCAATGAGACGGGTCCCGAACGATTGGCGCCCATCGGAAGAGGTTATGGGTCAAACTAGGAGTCCCCACGCTTCTCGTCCGAGGAATAACCAACCCCTGTGAAAGAATTATTCACAGCGTTTTTTCCAGTGATATTTCAATTAGACGGTTTCATTATCGATAATGGGGGTATATAAATTATTATAAGGTGAAATATTGCTATTAATTGTTTTTAGTAAGTTTTTGTTGTGTCATTTGACACCACCCGTGTGGGGGATGTGATTTGGAATATAATATGCTAACCCGTCATACCTCGATTTGTTCTCATAATCTCATATTACTCCTGAGGATTCAGCAAAATTTGAAATTTCAAATGACGTTGCCCAGCTAGTTGAAGGCTTAGAGTGGTCTTCAAACCTGGACCTCATCCAATCAAAACTTTTTTCCTGAACTATTATTAAATTAATTGATTATCGTGATATCGACAAACAGCAAACTCTGGTGGGTCGACACGATTCTAACGAGTACAACGAGCACCTATACCCTCCACACCTATCGCTTTGAAAAGAACCCCATCTGGCTTAGGCTCTGTGTCATACGACCTATTCCGCGCTAAATGTGTTAAAAAGAGAGAGTTCGGCAATAAAAACCCGCTGCCTCCATTCTACATAGTAAACTCAGTAGGATGAATTCATCATTGTTAAGTAGTTTTAACAGAACCAAATCAATCGGGGCTACATAATTGGTCTCTTGAGGAGGAGGACAAGGTTGAATGAAGACCAGCTTCTGAACATAGGTATTCGACTGCATTGCCAACATCTTAACGAAATAAGATTGAACCCATAAAAACTTTACCGAGTTGAAAGATTATTTACTTATTAGCTTCCTAAAGTTGTATACAGCCAATATATCGATAAAGATTTTAAAAAATCTGATCATCACGCGCAAAATCAACCCAACAAAATTGCAACTATTTGTTTCAACGACCTTTTATGAGAATGTAATGTGTGCGACCTTTTATGTGTTTTATGTTAATGTGGGAAATGAGTTAATGTTCATTCGCTCGCGCCTGCTCGATCAGTGATGGTGGTATTCAATCAGAGGAATAACTGAGGGAGCTAAAGGGTTTGACAGTGAACATTTCTAACGGCTGAGACGGCTATTTTCCTAGTACATGACAACGCTGCTGCCTCGATCCACCACCGCACCAGTCTCGCTCTAGGAACAATATGGCGGCGAGGTTTACCCTCACGGCCTGGGGGACATCGTTCAAGTCTAACGGCAATTCGCGGTCTGTGGTTTGCTTCAACGTGGTCGCTGGCGGTTTTGGTCCAACCGTTCCGGGAGTCTGATTCACTATGTAGTTCACCGCATACACTTCTAGTCGCACCCGTTACTGGCTGAATATTATCAGATTGTGCTCTCTATGTTCATCGAAAGACTTCCTCAACTTGGGTTCTATATTTGAGTTTTTTACTTTTTGAGTAGACGATTCGTATCAAGGGTTCGTTCAGAGATTGGAAGGAAGAGGTGGCTTCAGTCGTACGACGTATAGGTACAAAGACCTAACAGATTGGTATAATATCCTAGAGTGCTCGAACCACAGATTGATACTCCGTGGTACATTGAACAAAAACACCAACGATTAAGAATTGCAATTTTACTTCTTAGAATGCTTGGTACTAGTCGACTAGATGGTGGTGGTGAGTCTGCCCAGGCCGTGGCCAGGGTGTTTGAAAATCCAGTGTAGGATCAGAATTGCTGGTTTTTGATCAGATCTAGTACCAATTTGCTAGTACCCGAAAATGGACGATGGTACAAGTTTTAGAGGTAGACAAGAGGCGGCATTTTTGACCATGACGGTGATCCAGTGGCGTTTGATCCAGCCTCCTTACTCCACAATATGGCTGCGACAGACTCACCGTTCCATCTACTCGGCTCCTATCTAGGGATAACATTTCATTTCTGAACCATTGGCGTTTTTGTTCACTGGCTCCCAATCTATGTGGTTGGAAATATATACCTCATGGATTCCTACATTTCCTAGCCTAAAGCAGCTCTTCGAGGCCTAATGTACTGAGAATTCCTCAGCAGCCAGGGAATTTGTCGATTTTCCAGACGTGAGAAAGCCACTGGATGATTGCTATGCAGTCAGGGATACCTTTTTGATTGTAGTTGAAGTGGGGCCGATGAAGTCTGATGGAA